>JARHVA010005133.1:397500-997500 GCA_037957365.1 Torreya grandis | reverse complement strand
CTATGATAGATTTTTCCATACAACTCTAGAAAACTATTTTGGAAAGTATATACTTAAGTGGATTTACTTTGGCAATGGCAATGGTATTGTTGTTCAACGTGTAATGATGCAAATTTTGGGCTACAAGAACCATAAATAAACATGATTTTTCAATTAAAATATAATTGTGATCATATGCAACCAATGTTCAACTCATTTAATACATGACATGCTCTTTACCCTATTCATCATGTTCAATTATTGATAGGTAAAATAAAAATGGTGTGATTGACATGGATAGAAATCAAATAGGTGGATTGGTTAGATATTCCTTAAGAAATTCAAATTATTTATATAAATATTCATTAAAAGATAAAGTAATTCCCTTATTCATCAAGTGTATAAATGGATGGCATTTATCAACCAACAATGATATGAAGTATCAAATTGACTAGATCTTGCCCTGCAAACTACATAACTGCTTCAAGTTAGATGGCGATGAAATTTTAGTAACAGCTAAAAATTTGTATGGATTGATTTCAATACCCCTATAAGAGATAATTAATCCTAACAATTTGATATAAGTTATGCCAAATACACTCTTCTTTGGATTAATCTTAAATTATACTCACAAAGTCTCTTAATGTTTATTTATAGTATGGCTGGATGATTGACATAGGTATTTTATTTACCCATGATGTCATTAGCATAGTATTTAATGATGTCATGCATCATATCACAAAAAAATAACTATCATGGCTCATTGTTAAGTGGATCTTACATTCTTAATTCCAAACATCACTTGATAAAAAATGTTCCCTACATATTGATGAACACTACCTAGTGTAATTATGATTTGGTTATATCCTAAAAAACCATCCATAAGAGAAAGAATTTCATATCAATCCATTGAGTTGACTATAATGTCAATGATATGTAGAGTAAAGTCATATTTCAAGTAGGATTTGTTAATATCCCTAAAATTAGTGTAGATTTTTATACCTTATGATTTTTTGATCACTGGCACAATGTTATAAATCCACTATGAGTAGTTTATCGACCTAATACATGGTGCATATAAGAGTTTATCCAAATCATTCTTAACTAAAAAAAAATACAAGGATGTATCTTATGTAGATTTTGTTTAAACAAAAAAATATGGTGTACAACCAAGGTAGGGTCCAAACCTGGGATGTCTAAATAGGCCCATAAAAATATGTCAACAAACTCCCTTAAAAGGGTTTCAAAAAATTCACATTCCTCCTTAGTGAGGGATGCACTAAGCTTGATCCACTTTAGGTCTTCTAGATTCCTAATGCCAACCTTAAAAGTGTCTTCCATAATAAGTGTATAACCATCTTCTAAAATAGTTGATAAGGAGATAAAATTATCGACAATGGCAAAGTCATATGGTTGGACTAGATCATCTAATTCTCCCAAGCATGATGAATTGGAATCTCTTAATGCTAGTAAAGGACATGAAACCAATAATTTAGGGAAATCTTGAAATCTATAAAAAAGCTTACCACACTTTTTACTAATTTTGGATCCATAAATAGGCCTTGGACTATTAGTTTCCTATGCTTTATATGAAGAGGGGTGAACATCTCCATCTAATGGCCCCTAAAATTGGTTTTCACCAAGAGACTTTCCTTTTTCTTTACTTTTACCCTGGTCAAATAACACCTCAAAGACGTTATCACTTTTAGACCTCAATGCTTGATTTTATTTTTGTTTTTGGTGAAGGAAGCTCACCCGCTCTCTAAAATAGGCAGTAAGATCTAATTTGATAGAAAAGCCTTATTTGTGATATCCAAGAGGAATGTGATTTATTAATCCTAAAAAGTTTCATATGTCCTCATCATATTTGAAATCATCTAATGACATCATTAACTCTTGTTAGTATCAGTCTATCAATTTTGGGTGATAAAGGGTTAATGGTAAAGGGTAATAAAAAGGTATAATGATAAAAATGGCATGGGGGTTAAACAAATTCATATTGGAAAGGTCATTGTAGATGCTATAATCAGACCATGTGTCACTACCAACACCATATTTGCTATTTAATGGTGTTGAAACCTAAATAAGGTATGTGGGATCACCCCCAGGTAATTTAAATCTAATACTATGGGTTTTTGTGTACTTGGTCATTGAGATTATATCGATAGTTCCTTGATGATGTATCCTTAGACCTCTACCTTCATAAGTTATGTGGTCCATAATCTAGTTAAGAATAGGATTTTTCACTTTGGTAAAAATTAGATAACTCATTAGTATCAATCCATGAATTATCTTTGATTTTGGAGTCCTGTTCTAGGCCAAAGGATAGTTTGAAAATAATGGGTTTATTTAACTAAGATTTTCCCCTAGTCTGCCACTCCATGTAAGTAGCTTTGGCCTTATTCTCCCATAAGATTTGGATTTTATGGAACTTTGGTAATATGAAATGAATCATGAGTATTTTATTCTATAGAAACTTTTTTAGTTATATAAAAGTGATTGGCAATGTCTAGTTGAGGCATATATGAGGTAGAAGCTAGGCTATTTAGGTTAATGTAATTAGATTCTAGTACTAATTCAATGGATTTTCCTTTCTCAACTCTTCTTCCATCAGAATTTGATGTATGATTCATGCCAAATTGATAGTTATGGGTCTTATACTCAACCTTGAGATGTTTATAATATTGATGTAGTTGTAGATTAGCTGGTATAGTCACCTCCATCCCTAAATGGTAAAATTTTATACATTGATGCACCATGGAAGGTATGGCCCTAATTTCATGGATATATGTTTCCCTAATAATATATTATAAGATAATTATAGGTTCAAAAAATGACATAGAGTTTCATGGGTAAAAGGCCCAATGACCATTAGCAAGGTGATAATACTTTGTGATTCCCATTCCTTGTTATCACATGCCTTAATAAAAATGGTGTCTTGTTACAAATTAATTTTTGTATATCCAATATGCTTGATCAACATTAGAGACATAATGTTGAGGCCTAAACCATTATCTATAATGTTGTGTTTAACTTTATGTTTTGTTATACTGACCTTGATGTACAATGGGTTATTATGTAGTGGGCCCAAAGATGACATGTCACTTTCGTCAAAGGTAATATGTTGGCCAGGGGCCAAGTGTCTTACCATGGCTTAGAATTTATCTAGCATGATGTCATCTGGTATGAGGGATTGGCTTAAGTAATCATTCAAGATGTCTTTATGGATGCTACATACATAACAAATCCATGATAGATTTTTGTGCATGTGTCTTCTTTAGGTATTCCAAAATATCATAGGTTTTCCATTTAATTTTGGTAGTTGGATTATTTTTGATAGGTATGGAAATATGAATGGGCTCATTCATGGTATTTGGTTACATTACCTTGATAGTGATCTTGGATCATCAAGTTGTGATTATGTAATATCAATCTAGTATTTGTCTTTGGTATTTGGCTAGGGAGTTAATAGGGCCTAGAATGGTAATTCTAGGGAAGTGCTAAGCCTAGCTGATAACATAGTCCAAAGGAGAATTACCAAAAATAGAGGGTTAATAGGCATTTCTTGGCTAATAGGCATTATTGGGTGAAAGTATTAGTATGTTGGTAGTTGGTTGGGGATTAATGGTAATAATGGCAACATGACTACCTAAGATGTGTCTTATAACATTAATGTAGGTATACATGATGGCATGATGTCCTCCTTGGTTGGTTTGGTCAATTTTCCCTTGGTTCCAACCATTATATCATTATTTTTATGGCTAGAATTATTATTGTTAATTTTGTGGTGGAATTCCCTACTATTTTTATTGGTACTATTATTGGTTATTTTTCTTGTTATGTTAAGGAAATGGATTCTGATAGATGCCCAAGTTACGATTGGCTTTAAGAACATGGGTATCACTTTGTATATCTTTATTTTATAGAATATTCTCAATCAAATTATTGAGTTAGATAAACTAACATATATAATGTCCTTTGACACAATGGTACTCAAAAAAATTATGTTCTTTTTACCAATCTAAAAAAGGAATACCTTCAGGAAATGACATTGGTACTGGTCAACAAATCATATTTGCCTAAACCAATTTTTGGAACACAAATTTAATAGGTTCACCAAGGTCACTAAATTATTTGGTAATGGGTCGTCTTTTCCTTGGAGAAGAGGTTTGAAATTTATTTTGGTTCTATGGTTATCTGTTTTGTGGGGGCCTTGGTTGAATGTATAAAGGTGGTGGTTGTCGAATGGGTAGAGGTAAATAGATAACCGATGTTTGTAACATTTGTACATGGCATGGTTTAATGACCCTATTTCAAAAAACATTCTTTTTATGATTATAGTCCTTTTGTATTTCATTGTTATTAATTTAGGGTAGTGTTGAAGCTAGTATTTGAATAGGGTTCTAATTTTTGCTATGGATTTGGTTTTGGTTATGTTGGTCTTAATGTTGATTCTGTATCTAATTAGAAGTTGATAACTTGATTATCCCTTTGTTGATAAGGGAATTTTCAATCTATTTCCTTTCATAATAGCCTCTTCAAATGTATGAGAACATTTTAAATTGATATTGTAAGATATCTCATTGTGTAATATCATGGTAAATATTGTATTCAATTAATTATATGGAAAATTATGAGTGAATTAGATCATGAGTGCTATCCAACATTGTAAATAAGCAACAAAACTTTCACCATTCTTCTATTTTTCCTAGTCCAAGTATAGAATTATAATCTTATGCTCGATATTATATGAAAAATGATGTATGAACTTCTCAAAAGATCATCAAAGTTAAGTACAAAATTCTTTGACAATTTTAAAAGCCATCCAAGGCTTATATGACTAGAATCCTTGAAAATATAAGAAGAAAATATATGTCACTATATGATACTAATTGACATGCAACAAAAAATTCTTTTAGATGCACTTTGGGATCACCTTTTTCATTATATTTATCAAATTTGGGTGGCTCATAACTTGATGGAAATGGTATTTGTAGATAATAAATGTTATATGGATACAAACATATTTCATCCAATTTGTGTTTCTTTGTTTGATTTTTAGAATGAATGGCTTTAATTGCATCCTTCATTTGATACAACTCTTGGGCAAGGAATTTAGATGGAGTGGCCTATTATTGTAGGGGTTATGTGGTTAAAGGTAGATTATCTTGACTGGGGTAGGAAAGAATGACATACTATGGAATGTTTGTCTAATTGGTTAGATGACCAAGTATACATATCCATGTGTTGGTATTGTATCTTAGGAGTCTAAAGAGAACACAAATATTTATTAGTTCCTTCTTAGTGAAGATAATAAAAATCTATGCATAAAAATACACAAGAAATAAACACTCTTTCCTAAGAACTAGGGGAGAATAACATAATAAACAAGATCAAAAAATAGAGATAAAAAAACACAAGAATTTTACCTCCTTTGTTGAAGTTTATGTCTACTTTTTGGTATAAGGATGTTAATGCTCAATCTATGACATTAGAGACTCTTGAATGCTTCTCCATGGTGGAATCACTTCTCCAATTATCACTTTTGGCTTTTATTTGTTATTGTATTGGCTTTGTGTGAATATTTACATAAAATGGGGATTATAACAATACTTTCAATTGTTTCTTGAAGGCATTCCTAAAGAATAACCTTGCACACAAAGGATTGTAAGGTTATTCTAGAGGAATGTCTTCAAGAGTGTAATAACCCCTCAGGGTTAACTATAGTTAGATTATTTTTATTTTAAAAATTTAATTACAAGATTAACTCAGTATTAATGATCCCTAACTAAATGCATCATTTAAAATAAACCACATTATTAACTACAAGGTTAAGTGTTTGATTCATTTAGCTAGTTACCAATATAACATATGCTAATTAGCTTTCATTATTTTAAAAATATAATGTACAATAATAATCCAAGCTAATAATTCAACCACTATTGATTATATAATATAATAAGTATACATATATTATAGGCAACTATTATCATGATACAATTTACATAGAATATTACAAGTATATAATGCTACATATTTAAATAATAGATTACAATTATATAATGCTCCACATAATGTGTGAGTCTCAAGGAACTCATTATTATCCAAAATTAATCTTGAGTAAAGCATCTATTGGTTGATTTATAGAAGGGGAGGGAGAGTATCATCCCAGTGATTTTACACACTAAACACAAACTCTTGATCTCGTACATAATTTCCCAAAAAGGGAATGGTCATTCCTTCATGAATGGGCATATAGTGATATTGTAGAAATCGATAAAATCAACTAAAAACTTAGGTGATATAAGATAATAATCACATGCAACATGTCATAAAGAAATAAATTATAAAAATATATCATTCTATACATGTAAACTAAATCAAATAGGTGAAATGGAAATGTTCAAACCATAAACATGACTTTGGTCAATGTTTTAATATAATTTTTACAAATCTCAAGATAAGTCAAATTCACACACACAACTCATTTAAACAACTCCAATCTGACTATTAATGACACTAAGTAAGTACATGGATTATGTTACACCTAATTATTTAATGTTAATAATATTAGATAAGTATAATAATTCTAAAATCCATAAATTTCAAACATATAAAGATTTACATAATGAATTCTATAGTATGAACTTATATAAAAACATCATAAACTTTTTGTTACTTCATTATGAACATCTAAATACCATAATCAACTAATATATATTTAATTAATCCTCATTAATCAAATAACTAATTCAATTTTCAACATAAGTACAATAGTAATAAATACTTAATTCATAACCTAAATTTAATGATCATTTACTTATAAAACATTTTTCATATAGGTTCAAATATATATTAACTACTAATCTCAATCATATAGAAAATCCTTGGCCCCATGATAGTCATATAAACCCTTAGTATTTCTTTATAAAAATACAAAAAAAAAAAAAAAACTAATAAGTAATCATATATTAATTTTCAAAATGTCAATGGTGTTTTGATTCCAAGTATGCCTCATGTTTAAATTAAGAGAAATAAAACCTAAGTTTTTAACTTTAGATAAGTTCATTTGAATCATGATAACATACTAAAAAATGTATTTGAAAATGAATAGCCACTTCAATTACATATAACCCTCAACTACATACTTATGTGTATATATATGTATTTATACACACACACACACATATCATACAATATTAATGTGTGTGTGTGTGTGTGTGTGTGGGCGCGCACACATGCGTGCGTGGGTGCGTGTGTGTGTGTGTGTGTGTGTGTGTGTGTGTGTGTGTGTGTGTGTGTGTGTGTGTGTGTGTGTGTGTGTGTGTGTGTGTGTGTGTGTGTGTGTGTGTGTGTGTGTGTGTGTGTGTGTGTGTGTGTGTGTGTGTGTGTGTGTGTGTGTGTGTGTGTGTGTGTGTGTGTGTGTGTGTGTGTGCGCGTGCGTGCGTGCATGCGTGTATGTGTGCAATACACAAATAATATTATATGAATATTTTATTCAAGTTACTATCATATAATTGGATTGATACTATTTCACAACATAAAATTCAATTTCCATATAACTATGAACTAAATATTATCTACAGGCTCAACTATCAATAATCAATCCTTTATCTATTTAAAACTCTAAAGTATTCATAAGTATTGAAACCAATAAAACATTTTTACATCTTTGAACCATATAGCTAAATGCATAATTTAAACTTATTCATAATACCCATACATCTATAATCCAAAGACAAGGTAACATAATATAAGAAAACCCAAATCTAGTTTGATGCTTCCTTATAACTAGAGACTAAAATAATATATTTGAAGCTTAACATAATATCATAATAATCACTCAGTCTATTTACTTTTATCAGAATCAACTAAAATAAAAAAACTTTGTTCAACATTAACTAGTCTAGTCATTCCATAATAACTTTAACTCATAAATCCTATCCACAAACATTTATGAATTGACTAAAATCAAAACCCTTATTCAGTATATCCATTATATAAGTCAAAATAAAATATAATCCACTATGAAATTTACATAGTAATTTTACATGATGGCTTAAGATTCAAAAGTACATAGCCATAGTAATAATTCAAACCACAAGTATTTAAAACCCAAAGAGTGGTTCACATACAATTAAGACAACTACACATCATATAGTCCTTAAAAGGAAAAATGAGGGTATGTCTATACTCAGCCATTTATAATACAAATTATGGGTACATTCATACTTATCCTTATGGATAGGTCAAATCCATCCCTATAGTCATATACAAATGACCCATTATGTATATATTCATATTTTTTTAGAAAAACACGAAATCATATTCCACAAAAGAATAAATAATATTCACACACTCAAAAATTCTATAGGGTTATATTATAATTTCAATCCCTATAAAATTACTCTAACTAAGTATCTAATGAAGAATTATAAAAATGTGGAGCATCAACTTTCACATACACTTCTAGTAAAATAATTGAAACAATTAAAAGCTCAAAACTTGTTTTTTAAATTTTTCCAAAAATTGGTACATATAAAATATCATAAAAAAACCCTTAAATATTTTGAAACCTTAGTTCATTATCTAGGTTTCTTTCACTATTATAACCATAACCAAATTCACACATAACTGTAATCAATGGGGGGGAGGAGGGGGGGTCAATATGTTTTCACCCCTCTAGATGGGACATACTCATCCATAGGGTTGACCACATATAATCCATTAGATATATTTTTAGAAATAAAAATAGAACCTCCAAAACCCTAAAAAAAAAACCAATGGTATATAAATTACATTCACAAAATGTTTTCAATAGATAAAATTATAAATATTTTAAAAATCTCTACCTCAAATTCCAGGTGAGGCAAAATACAAGAATATTATTTTTACCTATATTCCTCCTCATCCCATGCTCTCCTTTCTCTCTTCTTTTAGATCGTCCTCTGATCCATAACCCATGAATCCCATTTATTTCCAAAATTTTCCAATGTGCATGCCAAAATTTTAGCATAATCATATCCTTTAATTTCTCAACAATCTAGTTAACTAGTCAAAGAGTTCATCATGACAAAACTAGGCAAACAAAATACTGTACCGATCTTCATGTTATGAATCAAAGATTCTAGAAACTCAATGTTTCACAAACCTATATTCCTAAATATTCTATGTATAATACTAATTTAAATATTATAAAACCAAATGATTGTCATTAAATCAAGCAATGTCACTCATTTACCATGCAAAGTGATATGGTTCAAAAGTATTTTGACTTAATATTATAATCATACCTTTAATCATAAGGTTCAAAATTAAGCTTTGACCATGCAATAACAATATGCCTTGGATAAAAAACATACACCTCATTTAAATTTCAAAACCTTTACAAGTTCAAATAATGGCCTAAGGTATGTCCTTATCTAATAACACAATCAATCTTCCAATTAATTAATATAACCTTGTTTAGACTTATCATGGTCTAAAGTTAGAATCAACCTTCACAAAATGATATGATAATGATAATCTTGATTAAATCAAACATGTAATTTGCCTATTAAAAATGATCATCTAAAGATATTCGATATGTGTAAATTACATACCAACTATGGTTTAAACATAACAAAGATTTATAACTTATTAATAGACATCAAATGTCTCTCTTTACCTTTTCACAAATATGACTCACTCATACGATCCATATGGTACATAGTCATAGGAAATATATTAAGATAAACATACAATAATCTTAGCCATCATATGATCTCATAAATGCAAACACATTGCAAGGGTTAAAGCAATATGCATAGGATAATTAATCATTCCAAGAAATAAATATGTTAATGATAAGATGCATGCTACTAAAATCAATATTAACCATCTAACAAAAAATAAACATATTTATACTCTATGTGGTGTGTGCAGGGTTCTTATCTCATTTTCTCCTCCTCAACTTATCTCAATATTCACCATCCTCTATGATGATATCCTCCCTTAGTCACAGTGAGGAGGGTGGACTCCCTCTTGCATCCACCTCAGTGCAAGTGAACAATTGTTAGACCATATCATGTGAAAATCATAATAAACTACTATAACCAAATATATTGTATAATCATGATTAAAATGTACCATAATAGAATATAAAAAACTAACTACCTATTAAGTGTCATTATCACAAGTAATAAACACTATATAAAATTAGCATACAACTAATCTATATATTAACACATCAAGTAAAGCAGTCACTAACCATAGAATTAGTAATAAATAGATTAACAAGTCTAGAGGAAAATTAGGATGTAATATCCTTCCCATTAAATCTAGTTATCATCTTGTTGACACTTATTTTAATAAAAGTTTTGAAATAAAATAGTGTTTAGTAGAAAAAAAACCTAATATCTATAAGATTACTAATTAAAAAAATGAGGAAACAAATTATGAAACTATTCATAATCTTCCCAAGTAGCACTATCTTCAAAATATTGGTCCCACTAGACTTTGTACTATGACCCTTATCTATTATGTAAACTAAGTTTATGAGTTTTAATTATTCTCATTGGTTTTAATGTGACCACCTAAGATCCAGAACCTATAAAACATTCCAATCCAACACATGATAAGGATCAACAACATACTTTTTAAGATAGAACACATGGAAACCATTATGCACGAGTGTTAAAATTGGTGTAAAATCAAGCCTATACACTACATGATTGACAACTTCTAATATCTCAAAGGGTCATACATATCTAGGAAATAATTTGGCTAATTTTAAAAATTTGATCAAGATTTTATGAGGTTTAACTAATAGAAATCCTTTGTCTCTAACTGAAAACTACCATGTTATTTTCATATCAATGTAGCTCTTTTATCTATCATTGGATTCAAACAAACTTTGACTTATTAACTTAACCTACTCTTCCATTTCAAGAGTCATATCTGACCAAAGACTACCATGTCTTCCAACCTGTCCTAGCTAATTGGTGTTCTACAACTTCTTCCATATAGTGCCTCAAATAGAGCCATTTTATATGTTGATTGGTATGAGTTATTTTAAGAAACCTCAACCAATGGAATGTATTCTTCCCACCTATAATGTTGATCCATGCAGTACATCCTTTGAATATATTCTAACACATAGTTCACCCTCTCTATTTATCAATTTATTTACAAATGGTATGCTATACTAAAGTTCAACTGAGTAAGTAAAGGTGAATTAGTATTTAAGCATAATCTAGAAGTCATTTTTGGGTCCCTATTTGAAATGATATTTTTTGAAAATCCATGCAATCTATATAATTATTTCACAAATCTCTTCACAAGCATAGGTGTACCATCTAAAATATTACCAAGAATGAAGCGAGATACCTTGGTGAGTTTATCAACAACCACCAAAATCATTTCATGTTAGTTCTAAGACATTCGAAACCCTTGTAAAAATTCTACGATAATGACCTACGACTTCCATTTAGGTATGGTATGCATGTATAAAAACCCAACAAGATGCACATACTCAACCTTAACTTGAAGACATTATAAACATTAAGAAACAGAATCTTCTACATCTTTCTCAATTCCTTTCCAAAAATATAATGGATTCAACTCTACTAAGAGATTAGTCACACTTAGATGGCTTGAATAAGGAATATTGTGTATTTATTTGAGTACTACACTCAAATTATCCTTATCTAGTCCATACATCCTTTATTTGTGCCTCAAAAAACCATCATCTTCAAATTTTAATCCCTCATACTTAGGATTTTGATCATTTTGAGCCAATGCTAACTTTAGCTATTCATAAAATTCATCTCCCAGAGAGAATATCTCCACTTTATCTCAAAATGTACTCCTAGTAGTAATTAATGATTCTATATACCTTAGATAACTAAGGGTATCCACAACCTTATTTTCCTTTCCTTTAATATAGTTAATATCAAAATAATA
Source organism: Torreya grandis (assembly GCA_037957365.1). Classification (NCBI taxonomy): domain Eukaryota; kingdom Viridiplantae; phylum Streptophyta; class Pinopsida; order Cupressales; family Taxaceae; genus Torreya; species Torreya grandis. Next base: position 985,578 of record JARHVA010005133.1, on the reverse strand, counting down.
ATTTGACAAAAACTCTAACTATAATATTTGATGTGCATTCAGGTTAGGATGGGTGAAGATTGAGTCCCACATTATCATTCTTAAGCTCAAATGGTTTTCCCAATAGATAATGCCTCAAAAATTATAAGGCATGACCTATTGTAACCAATTCTAGATCATGCAGAGCATAATTTACCTCATATAGTTTCAAATTTTTAGACTCATAATCTATAACAAAACCATCTTACATGAGAATGCCCCCAAAGCCATATCATGAATCATCAGTTATTATAGAGAATTGTCCATTTGGATCAATAATTCTCAACACTAGTGCTGAGTTAAGTCTTCTTTTCAACTCTTGAAAATATTCCTTATACTTAACTGACCACACAAACTTATGATTTTTCCACTGAAGGGTCATAATTGGATTCAGTATCATAGAAAAATTTGGAATAAACTCCATGTAATATCCTATGAAACACATAAAATCCAAACTACATGAAAGTTTTTAGGTACTAACCATTCCATAATGGTTTTAATCTTTGAAGGATCCATAAATATTCCTTTTATATATATAATTTACCCTAGGTACTATACCTTTTTTTGAAAAAAGGCACAATTTGATAGCTTCCCAAAAATTTATGGTTGCAGAACTAAATTCAAATGCTCTATGTGTTCCTCCTTAGTTTGAGAATAGATGAGGATATTGTCTAAAAATATTGAAATAAAATAATCTAGATAATCCACAAACACATTGTTCATGAGAATCATAAATGTTGCTATTGCATTTCTTAGAACAAAATGAATAACTATGAACTCAAAATTACCATGTCAAATTTTGGAGACTCTTTTCAGAATGTCTTCCTCATGAATATTTAGTTGATGATATCCCACTCAAATATCAATCTTTGAGAAAACTAATGCTTCTCAAATTTGATCAAAAATATCATAAATTCAAGGCAAAGGATACCTATTTTTAATTTTTTCCTTGTTCAACATACTATAATCAATACATAGGTGAAGGGTTCCATCCTTTTTCTTAAAAAAACACAACTAGTGAACCCCATGGTGACACACTTGGTCAAATCAACCCCTTAGACAACAACTCTCAAAGTTGAGCCTTCAACTCCACTAAATCAATTATCATCAATTTGTAAGAGGATTTAGACTATGGTTAAAACTTTGGATTGATGTTAGTTGAGAAATAAAATTCTCTTTTAGGGGGTAAACCTAAATTTTTTTAAGGAAAAACATCTCAAAAATACTAGAGAAAATGATAATATTTGATATAAGGATCCTCTAATTCCTTAACCTCATTTATTTTTACAATAAATGTCTGACACCCTTTTCTTTGAGATTTCTTCAACTAAATTACAAAAATATGTCAAATATTAAACTCCCTCTTTTCTCCTTGAATTTGGGTTTTATTACCCAAATCATCTAAACATTTAACCCTTTTAAGTAGAAAATCTACCTTGGCTTTTTGTTGATCTAACCAGCTTGATCAAAGGATTACATCATATAACCCCAATATAACTAAAAATAGATCCACTTCTATAGTGATTTTAGGTATTTTGATCTTAACTTAAACCAAACATTTATCAACATTCACCTTATATTTATTCCCATATTGAACTGACCATGAGTTTTCCATAGCTCTAACATTTCTAAATAACTTGTTAAACATACTAGGAGAAATAAAACATTTAGTATCTATAGTGTCAATCAAAATTAAATTTGGTTGACCAAATAAAGTACTTAACAACTCAATAGCATAATCCTAAAACTTAGCTTGATGGTTATCAATAGTTTCATGAATTCTCTTCTAAAAATATCCCTCCTGTAGAGTGGAACCCCTATTCTTACCATCTAATTTTCCCTGAGTGCAATACCTAGTGTAATGATCACATCCATAGATGAAGTATCTACCAAGTGGTTCTTTCCTATGAGATTGTTGATTTTCTATAAAACCTCATTTGAAACCATTTATTGATTTATTATTCCTTGAATAATTACTAGACTTGACATTCTAATTATTGAACTAGTTTTTACAATTTCCACTCCTCTTCCAAATCTTATTTTTGAAAGTCATTTTAGGACCTCCAAGCTTTTTCTTGAATTTATCTTTGACATAAGAAAGTGAATTAAATTTACAATCCTAATTTGATACATTTTTTAATACTTTATCCATAACATATGACCCAACACATCCACTTCACATCCAATTTGGGGTTTTAATCCCATAATGAATTTCTTGATGAGAAACCTCTCATCTATGTGATACTGAAGAATGTACTTTTTGAGCTTAGTGAATTGATCCCATTACTAATTCACTAAAAGGTATACCTACTTTATCTTATAGTCAAAATAAATCTAGGGAAACCATCATGATTTAAATAGGGTCACAAATTGTTCCCATGTGGTTGTGGTAGAGTCAAATTTCATCTCTAATTTCTTGTTTTCCCACCATGTAATTGCTTCACCATCTAACTAGTAAGCTCCCTAGGCTAATTTTGTAACTTTAGAGTAATTCCTAATCTTGAAATAATTTTTCATCTCACTTATCCATGTTTTAGATCCATCTCCTAGAATGGTTCCATCAAACTTGGGTGGATTAACCTTTTACATGTCACATGCAAGTTAAATAGCTACATGTGCTCTCACATCTTGAGGCACCTCCTTTTTTCTAGGTTATTGATGAAATTATTTCTCAAAAGGATGTTATTTGGGTTCATGATGGTTTTTGTCCTCAACATGGCCATGAACTTCCTATTCAAGGGCAGTTATTTGGTCCCTAGTCTCATTCATGGCTATAAGAATCTGATCAAGATTTAAAATTTATTCAATGACAAATTGATTTGGGTCAACTAGAGGGTTAACATTATTATGATTAATTGTACCTTTTGTAGTTGGCCTTTGATGTGACATTTTTCTTTTTGAATATAGAAGAATAATATTACATTAGTGGACTCATTAAGTCTAAGAGTTTGAGCCTCAACTCTGATACCATAATGTAACAACCCCTTAGGGTTAACTAGAGTTAGGTTATTTTTTTTACAACTCAATTAAAAAATTAACTTAGTAGTAATGATTCCTAACTAAATGCATCATTTAAAATAAACTATGCTATTAACTAGAAGGTTAAGTGTCTGATTCATTTAGCTAGTGATCAATATGACATATGTTGATTGGATTTTATAAATTAAAAATATAATGTACAATAATAATCCAAGCTAATAATTTAAACACTACTGATTATATAATATAATATGCAAAGATATATCATAGCCAACTATTGTTGTGATACAATTTACATCAAATAGTACAAGTATATAATGATACATATCTGGATAATAGATTACAATTATATAATATTCCATAGAACATATACATATTAAAGAACTCACTATTATCCAAAAATAATCTTGAGTAAAGCCTTTCTTAGTTTACTACTGGAAGGGGAGGAAGAGTATCATTTGAGTGCTTTTCCACACCAACCATAAACCATTGATCCACCTCACAATCTCCTAACAAGGGAATGACCCTCCCTTCATAGATGGATAGATAGTGATAGTGTAAAAATTGAGAAAGTCAACTAGAAACCTATGTTCTGTAAGGTAAATATTACATGCAACATATCATAAATAAATATGTTCTTACATGATATCATGATATACATGAAAACTAAATCAAATATGTGAAATGACAATGTTCAAACTAGAAACATTACTTTGGCCAAAGTTTTAATATAATTTTCCAAATCTCAAGATCAATCAAAATTCACACACACAACTCATTTAAATAAATCCAATCTACCTATTAATGGCATTAAGTAATTACATGAATTATTTTACACCTACTTATTTAATGTCAATAATATTAGATAAGCATAATAATTCTAAAATCCATAGATTTCAAACATATAAATATTTACATAATGAATATTATAGTATGAACTTATACAAAAGCATCATAACGTTTTTTGGTACTTCATAATGAACATCCAATTACCATAATCAGCTAATAGATATTTAATTAATCCTCATTAATCAAACATCTGATTCCATTTTTAACATAGAAATAATAATAGTAAATATTTATTTCACAACCAAAATTTAATGATAATTTACTTATAAACCATTTTTCATATAGGTTCATATTTTATTAGCTACTAGTCTCAAACATATAAAAAACCTTATCCCCATAACAGTCATATAAACCCTTCATATTTATTTATAAAAATCCAAACAAATTTTTTACTAAGTAATCATATATTAATTTCTAAAACATCAATGGTGTTTTGATTCCAAGTATGTCTCATGTTTAAATTAAGAGAAATGAAACCCAAGTTTTTAGCTTCAGATAAGTTCATTTGAATCATGATAACATACCAAATAATGCATTTTACAATGAATAACCATTTTAATTACATATAACCCTCAACTGCATACTTATGTATGTGTGTCTATATATATATATATATATATATATATACATACATACATATATATATATATATATATATATATATACATATATATATATATATATATATATACATATATATATATATACATATATATATATATACATACATATATACATACATACATATATATATATATATATATATATATATATATATATATATATATATATATATATATATATATATATATAAGTATACACACACAAACAAATAATATTATATTAATATTTAATTCAAGTTACATATAATTGGTTTGATACTATTTCACAACCAAAAATACAATTTTAATATAACCATAAATTGAATAACAGCTACAGGCTCGACTATCAATAGTTAGTCCTCTATCTATTTAAAATATTAAATTATTTACAAGTATTGAAACCAATAAAACCTTTTTTCATCTTCAAACCTTATAGATAAATACACAGTTAAAACTTATTCATAATATCCATACGTATATATTCCAAAGACTAGGTAACACAATATAATAAAACCTGGATCTAGTTCAATTCTTCCCTATAATGAGAGATTAAAACAATATATTTAAAGATTAACAAAATATCATAATCAACACTCAATCTATTTACTTCTATTAGAATTAACTAAAATCAAAAAACCTTATACAACATTAACCAGTTCAGTCATTCCATAATAATTGTAACTCATAAATCCTATCCACGAACATCTATAAATTAACTAAAATCAAATTCCTTTTCTAGTATATCTATTATATTAGTCAAAATAAAATATACTCCACTAGTAAATTCATATATTCATTTTACATGACAACTTAAGATTCAATAGTACCACAACCATAGTAATAATTCAAACCATAAGTCTTTAAAACCCAAAGAGTGGTTCACACATAGTTAAGACAACCACACATCATATAACCTTTAAAAGGAAAGATGAGGTCAGCCATTTACAAGATGAATTATGGGTACATTCATACTTGTCCCTATGGATGGGTCAAACCCATCCCCAAGGTCATATATAAATGACCATAAATATATATATTCATATTTTAAAAAACACCAAATCCTAATTCCATGAAAGAATAAAAAAATATTCACATGTTCAAAAATTTGATAGGGTTATATTAGAATTCCAATGACTATAAAATTTAATATAAAATTCCTCTAACTAAATAACTAATGAAGGATTATAAAAACATGGAACACCAACCTTTACATACACAACTAGTAAAATAAATAAAATAATTACATCTCAAAACCTCTTTTAAATTTCCCAAAAATTGGTACATATAAAGTATCATACACAAAAACCCTTAAATTTATTGAAACCCTAGTTCATTATTTGGGTTTATTTCAACATTATAACCACAACCAAATGCACACACAACCATAATAAATTGAGGGGAGGGGTGGTTAATATGGCCTTGGATTTATGTATGGGCCATACCCATCCATAGGGTTGACCACATATAATCCATTTTATATATTTTAAAAATAAAATAAAAATAGAACCTCCAAAATCCAATAAAAATAAATAACATATAAATTACATTCATTAAATGTTTTCAATAGAGAAAACTAGAAGTATTTTAAAAATATACCCTACCTCAAATTCTAGGTAAAGCAGAATCCAAGAATATTGTTTTTGCCTATATTTATCCTCATTTTGTGCTCTCTTTTATCTATATTTTTCTACCTTCCCCTACTCCATAACCCATGGCTCCCATTTATCTCAAAAAATTTCTAATGTGCATGTCAAAATTTTGACACACTCATTTCCTCTAATTTCTCAACAGTCAATTTAACCAATCGAAGAGTTCATCATGAAAAAACCATGCAAAAAAAATAGTTTACCTAGATTCATATTATGACTCAAAGATTCTATAAAATCAATGTTTCACAACCATTTATTATTAAAAATTCCAAATTTAATAGTAATTTAGACATTATAAAACTGAATGATGATCCTTGACTAGAATAATGTCACTTATTTACCATGCAAAGTGATACGGTTCAAAAGTATTTTGAATTAACATTATACTAATGCATTTAATCGAAAGGTTCAAACTTAATATTCAAAAATGTAATAAAAATATGCCTCAGCTAAAATAAATACACCTTATTTAAATTCCAAAACCTTTACAAGTTAAAATTATGGCCTAAGGTATGTCCTTGTCCAATAACACAATCAAGCTTCCCATTAACTAATGAAACCTTGTTTAGACTTATCATAGTCTAAGGTTAGAACCAACCTTAAAAAAAAATATATGATAATGATAATCCTAATGAAATCAAACAGGTAGTTTACCTATTAAAAATAATCATATAAATAACTATTTGGTATGTATAAATTACATATCAACTATGGTTTAAACATAACAAAGATTTATAAATTCTTAATAGACATCAAATGTCTCACTTTACATGTTCATAAATATGACTCACTCATATGACCCATATGGTACAAAGTCATAGAAAATGTATTAAGATAAACATATAAGAATCTCAAACCATTATATGACCTCAAAATGTAAACACACTTTAAGGGTTATAGTAATGTTCAAAAGATAATCAACCATTCCAAGAAAGAAATATGTAAATAACAAGATGCATGTTACTAAAATAAATATTAACCATCTAATAATAAACAAATAAATTTATACTCTATGTGGTGTGTGCAAGGTTCCCATCTCATTCTCTCATCCCCCACTTGTCTCCATATGCACCATCCTCTCTAATGATACCCTCCCTCGATCATAGTTAGGAGGGTAGAATAAATCCAACATCCACCTTAGTAAAATTAAACATAGTTAGACCAAATAAAGTAAAAATTATAATAAACTAATGGTAACAAAATATACTATATAATCATGATTAAAGTATACCATTATAGAATACAAAAAATAACTACACATTAACTATCATGATCAAAAGTAATAAATATTTTTTAAAATAAACATACAAATAATACAATTACTTAACACATCAAATAACCTAGTAATTAACCACATAATTAATAATAAATAGATTAGTAAGTCTAGAAGAAAATTAGGATGAAATAAAGAAGCCATTGAAAGTATTGTTATATTGCCCATTTTATGCCAATATTCACACCAAGATAATCCAATAACAAATAAAATCTACAAGTAACCATTATATAAGTGATATCACCATGGATAAGCATTGAAAAGAGTCTCTAATGTCATAAAGTGAGCATGATCATCCTGATGCCAACAAGTGGACATCAATTTTGATAGAGGTAAAATTCTTGTGTTAGTTTAATCTCTATTTTATGATCTTGTTCATTATGTTATGTTCCCCTTAGTTCTTAGGTAAGAGTGTTTAGTGCTAGTGTATTGTTATACATGGTTTTTTGTTATCTTTACTAATAAGGAACTAATCAATATTTGTGTTTTATTTAAAATCTTAAGATATATAAAGTAAACATGTTTATAATCCTATAGTTTCAATCAAAACCTTTAATACATTTTTTTGATTTCTTTTCAAACAATTAATTAGATTCATAATTACATTCTTGCTTCTTGTTGTTTCCTATGTTGTATTTTAAACTTGTATTAACCAACATTGATACATGTTTTGTGATGTGTGTTGCAACTAGATTGACTAGGTCGACTTAGTTTCATAGGTACGTATCTTTATTTTATGTATTTAGAACTAAATCATCTAAATTCAAACCATTTAAATATTTTCCTAGATTACAAAACTCAATTGACCAACTTAACCTAGTTTATTATAGACTATTCTATTCTCCTATTTATTAAACTTAGTCAACCAACTTGACCCAGTCTATTATATATTATTATGTTTTCCTCTTTATTCAACTCAATCTAACAACTCAACCTACATTATTCCATACCTTTCTATTTTCCTATTTATTCAACTCAATTGACCAAATTGACTCAGTCTATTATAGACTATTATGTTTTCTTATTTATCCAATGTATTCAACCTATTCAAATTTGTCTAATTATAGATTCTTCTATTTTCTTGTTTATCCAACTAGATCGATTAGATCAACCTATTTAGATTCTATATTTTTATATTACCATGTTAATATAACTAAATCAACCAACTCAATCTTTTTCATTTTTAACCTATAAGTTTATCATTTCTGTAGTAAGTGTTTAAATTAGGTCTTCCATCAAGTAACATGTGTTTGATGATACTACAAAACAAAATCAAACTAACATGATGAGATTCATGAATATTAATAAACTCTCTAAGACACATTCTATGATAACTAATCTAGGGCTTAAAAATATCCCTGTTACTATTATAAATACCAAATGTGGGACTCCTCCCTTTTCCATTACACTTAATCCTTTATTCAAAAAAATGGTTGAGGATGAATGTGACCTTGACTATAAGGATGAAATAATCCTATTCATCAATGAAAACCCTCAAAATTAAGGTAAATATCCCATCATCATTTATAACCTCATTATGGGACTTCACATTGGATAACTCAATTCACCTTCACCTACATTTTCTATTGTATTTAGGGAAAGTCATTTTATGACTTCCACCACATCCTTCCCCTCTCTTATGATTCACTATACTAGCATGACATTGTCTTCCATGCCTTCTTCCACCTCTAGGCCAAGTATTTCTAAAAATATGTAAGATGTGACTTTTAGTTGGTAAACTCAAAATAAACACACCAATACTCAGTTCCATCTCACTAATAATTCATCTCATACCACTAGTGCACTTTACACTATTAGTGAATCCCAAACTATTAATGCCTCGCATAATACTAATGCATAACATGAAAATTCTACGAGTCAAAATATAATTAATGCTAATAAATTATTATTACAAACCCTACATCAAATGGATACTTTTTAAATAAATAATTCAATCCAAATGATGCAAATGTAAAACTAATTAATGCGTTTCTAAAATCAACCTCAACCTATTCAATGGGGAGTGAAAAATCATAATCCCTCCTAGCCACCCTTAGAGATGTACATGGTAAACATATAACATAACCCATACTTATTAAAAAAACTATTAAACACTTACGAAATAAACTTCTAGTCCTTCAAATTATAAACATATAGGTAGCATAGTTCCAACTATCACTTATAATGGATCCATTGATCTAGCTTTACATTTTAAAACTTTTGAAAATTTATAAAAATATTGGGTTAAACTTAACACCTTTTTTTCCACCAAGTTATCATCTAAAACCTTTTTAGGTGACACTTTATATTTGTATAGTAAACTTAAAACTCATTCTATAGCTAGTTTTGAAGACTTAGTCAATGCATTGGTTCAATAATTCCAAATTAGTGATCTTCTTGAAAACAACTTAGCTCATTTTATCAATTATACAAGATTAGAAAATCCAAAATGACATAAGTATTTAGAAAACTATTTAAATCCTTATCTAATAATGCTGAACATAACATGTTGAATTAAAATCTCTTACGCTTACTAAATATTTTTTATGCAAGGAAGCTAAGGGCTCAACCCCCTTCATAGAGCCTATTCATGGAATCACCATCATTGGATCCATCCAAAAAAGAGGTATTTGGAAGGGAGATATTTGATGAGGATGTAGAAATAAAAAGAGCAAAAGTCTTGAGCCTTCAAGACTCAAAGGGGAAGGTACCACTGTATAATCAAACATCATGTAAGCCACCACCATGTCTAATTTATATTACCCCTATTGTTTCCTATGTTTCTCTTTATACCATTAGTTTATTTGATTCTATTTCATTTATCCCTTGTATCCCTCTCCTCTCTTGGTCCCTAAGGTGGAGGTTATTCCTATTCAACCTGTTGTTTAACTAAATATACTAGTTACAAAGGTAGAGGCTATCTCCTCTACCCTTGTAGTTCCTACTTCCTTAGTTGGTATCCCTATGATTTATTATTATAAATTACTTACTAATATCCCTATTTCTTCTCATTCCAATACTATTCGACTCCCCATAATAACTAAGAAAAAGGCCACAAAGAAATCAATGTGAGTAGTCACAACTCCCTAGTTACATGTTTCATCTACATAGTTAAGTTTACTAGTTACCCCTCCTAGTCCCTCTTAAGATAAAAATATGATAACCAATAGGAAGGATAAAAATAAGAAAAATCAAGTTTACACAATCCATCTACTACCATAATATGGTAGAGTGTACTAGTCGAAATTCATCTATACTTCACTCCATTATCCCCTCCTAGAAAAAAATCTAAGGTATCCATTATTGGAGGTATAATTACTAAGAGGGGGTTGAATTATTAATGTAAGATACTATAATTCAATTCCCAACTCTTAAAAATTCAGCATATGTCAACTTGATCAAGGAACATAAACATGAAAGCACATACATCTAAAGCATACATAAGAGCATACATCACATGAACACATCATATATGTAAGAAACCCTCTTAGGGGATAAAACCCATTGAACCTTGTAATATGGACTATAGTCATATAAAAATAAGATTCAAAATTTAGACTAGCACCAACTGATCAAGGAGCACCCACCCCTGAATTTAATCAAGCACCCACTTGACCTTTAGCTAGATCCTACTAGAAAGGAGACTATAAACCCCTAGGTAACTAAGCACCATCTCAGCTAACTTTTATCTAATCTCCACCTCTGATATGATGTTAAACACACTTTATGATGAACTCCTCTTACTTATAGTATTTTTCTCCCTTCAATCTTTCTCAAACAACCTCTAGGGCTTACTTGCTCAATCTACCTCTTCTAGGCTTAGTAAATCTAATGACTTATGTGTTAACCTTCATCACCTTGATCAGATAAGCATGATTGATCCTCTTTTCTCTTTGATGGTAGTCACTAACATATACCTTCTCTTTCAAAGGTTCTCTCCTTCACTCAATATAAAATTTGCTCAACACTCTTCTCATAAGTCTAGAAACCATCACCTTTGCTTTCCCTCTTTATAGAGAGTCTTCATGGATATCAACTTATAGGTCATCCATAATAATTTCCTTAATCCTTATGACATAAAATTCTAACACATATCTCAAATTCATCCTTACAAATTGGTCATAGCATCCATGGGTCACGCTTAAGCAACCACACCTTTCAGTTAGGCCTTAGTATCCCTTATAGGTCACATGAAGACTTATTCACCCATTTATCACTTCATCAAGAAAAAAACAATACAAGATAAATTTAAAATACATGGGTTAACTCTATATGACCTCTAAGACATCTTTAGGTGATTTTTCTTACCAAAACACTCTTTTTCTAAAGCATAATTTGCTCAAATATAATATTCTTTTTTATTTTAAGAAAGAACTGACAATACATGAAGACAAAAAATATTCATGACATACTTTTTCATTTGAAGAAAGAACCTCATCACTAGTCATTGAAAACTGATGTTATTTGCATAAAACTTGCTTAAAAATATAAGGATGTTCACTTATATCTATACACACCTTAGGACTAGCCTCAACTAACATCTTGGTCTTCTCCTTGAGCTTGTTCTATTCATTTACAACATGACCAAAAAATGAGAGATCTTGACATTCTTTAACATTTTTAACATTATCTACCATAACAAATAGACCACTTGAACCTATAGAATCATCATGACTCACACTTTTCATTTTTGGTTTCCATAAGTTAACTTGTCTTCTTCCTTGCATACTAGAAGTTTGATTGAACTTATTTTGACTTGATAGCATTTGCTTGTAGAACATGGTAATATGACCAATATTCTCATAGTTGTAGAAAACCATTATTATTAAAGTGAAATCATCTTGCTTTACCTAATTAGGAGAAAATATTGTAATGTGTCCTATGTCATAATAACTAAATCACTCAATTTATCTTATTCTATTTGATTTATGATTCTATTCATTCTCAATGGGTCTTCTACACTCTCTACCTATGACCAAATTGATTACAATTATAATAGTAGCTATTGAAATTTGTATACCTCATGGCATTTGGTTGTCTAATATAATTTTTCCTCATTCTACTAACACCTTCATTCTTTTATTGATGATTGATCTTCAAGGTCTAATTTTCTTTGTTCACATTGGTCTTTATCTTGTCTTGAGTTAAATTCTTTTTTTCTTCTTTGTAACCAAGTCCAATTTTATCACTTACATGGTTTTGACAACTTATATTTTCAAGATCATTTTATCTCTTTTAAAACATCACATATGACTTCATATTACTAGATGTATTTTACAAATCATCTTTCAATGACTCGTTTTCAATCATATACCTTGAACGCTCATCTTCTTTAGCTTTCAAGCTTGTAGATAAGATTTCCAATTAAAAACTAAGATGCTTTACTATATCTTCATGCTCCTTGGTGTCTTCATTCAATATTTCCTCAAACACATTGAATTTATCTTCATATTCCTTGATTTGAGACTTCATCTTCTTGTTAATATTATTCTCAATATTTAGTTGTTCATGAGCATTCCTTAATTTAGTCTCATTGTCTTCCTTGTCTTCTTCATTATATCTATCATTCCAAGTAAAATCTTTTTGATATGAGAAAATTCCTTCCTCAACCATGTATAGGACTTAATTTTCAATATCAAACATAGAATCACTATCTTCACTCTCATTTAATGAGCTTCAATCTTTATTGGTGTAGAGACTCTTCTTATTTTTGAAGGACTTCTTGTTGTCATACTTTCTGAATCCTTTCTTCCTTTTATCAGACCTGAATGTCTTATTGAATTCATCTTGGATTTCACCATGCTCTTAATCATCATTCATTTTATGATTATGATGGCACTTGTTATCAAAGTTTCTTATTTCTCCATAATTCAAACATTTGAAGGGTAGTTTATGTTATACTTCCCTTAGCCTATTTTCAATTTACTTATAAATAAAGCTATTAGTTCATCATTAGATATCTCATCATACTTAAATTCCTTTCCTTCAGTTCTTTTTTTATTTGGATTCATTTTTTTAATTGAATGTTACTTCCTTCTTAGGAGGTCTATCTTCAACAACTCTCATCTCATAGGCATTAAGGATGCCATGTAGTTCATCCATCTTCAACTGAGTGAGATCATGAATTTATTCTATAGCAAAAACTTTTGAGTCAAACTTTAGTATAAGAGTCCTCAATAACTTCTATACTATAGTAGCTTCATCAATCACCTCTCCAATACCTATGATCATGTTTACTACCTCATCAACCCTTAGAAGATAAGATGCCATAGTATCTTCTTCCTTAGTTTTGAGACCTTCAAATTGCCTTTGATAGGTTTTTAATTTAGCCAATTTTACCTTTGAGTCTCCTTCATAAATAGTCTTTAATCTATCCCAAATTACTTTGGTAGACTTGAACTAGATCACTTTGGTGAACTCAACCTCAGATAGACCACAAATTATAAAATTAATAGCTTTAGAATTATTCTCACTCAACTTATTATCAACAACACTAGTTGGAGGGGTAGTTGGTGTAGTATAACCATCCATGATAGATTTAAAAATATCAAAACCTAGAGACATGATGTATGTCTTCATTATTGTACTCTAGAAAACATAATTTGACCCATTGAAGAATGGTGCTTGCTTTGTAGAGAAATCCTACTTCTACTGACTTTCCATATTGTATCTTAGATCACCTTTAAGTGGCTAAACTTGTAATGAAGGTCCTAATATGATTCCAGTTATTGGAGGTGAAATAATTGAGAGGGGGGGTGAATCAATGATAAAAGATAATCCAATTCAATTCCCAACTCTTAAACATTTAACATATATCAACTTGATAAATAAACATAAACATGAAAGCACATACATCTAAAGCATACATCTCATGAACACATCATATATATGATAAACACTATTGGTGGATAAAACCCACTAAACCTTGAAAGATAGAATATAGTCCTATAAAAATATTAAACATTTAGAACAGAACCAACTGATCAAGTAATACCCACCCTTGAATTTAGTCAATAACCCACTTGACCTTTAGCTAGCTCCAACTACCAAGGAGGTTTCAACCCCCTAGGTAACCAAGCACCAACTTAGCTACCTCTAATATAATCTCCACCTATGATCTAATGTTAAACACACATGATGATGTATTCCTCTTGCTTGTAATCTTCTTCACTCTTCAATCTTTCTCAAACAACCTTTAGGGTTTACTTGCTCACTCTACCTCTTCTAAGATTAATAGATCTAATGACCTATGTGTTCACCTTCACCAAATTAATCATATAAACATGATTTATCCTCTTTTCTCTCTCATGGTCCTTAATGACTTGTAATTTCTCTTTCAAAGGTTCTCTCCTTTGCTCAATATCATGTCTACTCAACTCTCCTCTCATAAGTCTAGAAATCATCACCTTTGATTTCACTCTTTATAGAGTCTTCAAGAATATCAACTTTTAGGTAAGCCATAATAATTGCCTTAACCCTTAAGGCATCTAACATGCTAACACATAGATCCTCATAGGTCAACTATTATATCCATGAGTCACACTTAATCAACTATGCCTTTCAATTAGGCCTTAGTATCCTTTATAGGTCTCATGGAGACCTATTCACCCATTTAACACTTCATCAAGTAAAAAAAATAGGACAAGGTTAATTTAAAATACATGGGTCCACTCTATATGACCTCTAAGACTTTTTCAAGTGATTTCTCCCACCAAAACACTCTTCTGCTAAAGCACAATTTTCTCAAATAGAATTATCTACACAGTAACACCATGAATGAAAAAATATTCAAATTTTAAGTTCAATATCTACATTTTTATAAACATTTAGACATTCTAATTAGATTCTATGGATTCACCTTAGAGTCCTTCACAACTTTTATTTTTACTACATTAAGAAATTCATCTTGGATCAAAATATATAGCTCAAAAACTAAGCATTGGTTTTCCCTCATTAATTTAAATATTCAAATTACGATGGTCACTGAGAAAATGTTAAACATTAGACACTTTGACCTCATCTCATGCTCCCTAGAAACTTTAAACAAATATGTACCATTGATCTCCTCTAAGTAGCCTAGTTCTTACCTTATAATTCTCACTATTGATCTTAGATCAGATATCTCATGATTATGCCACTTGGAAGCTTTGCATGCCTTCTTCACATTTAACTCTTTGAATCAACCCACACCATCTATCTCTATCTTTATGAACACCCATAAACCATTGATCTTTTCTCAACTCAATGAGATTGTGATACTTGTCACTAGTGCATGCAATCTTATAATCTTTGACATATTGACTAAATACGCACTATTGGATCACGATCTAGATGATGAACACTCACCATTACATCAACTAACTAGTGATATTATACTTTAATGTAGTTAAACTTGATAGTCTTTGAGCCATCCCAGTCTGTAAGAACAACTTTGAAGGTTTATAACTTGAGCTATAAAACACTTTAAGATTCCAAATATTTAGGGTACCTTCTTGACACTATAGACAACATCTCCATGAAATAATTTGACCTAAATTTACATTCTAAGTACCTAAAATAAATGCACAAACTTGCCTATTCATTCATGTCTACATGATGTGTAATGACAGTCTGGATTCTCTTAAGCTATAAGATGCATATTTATCTTTCCAAATGATCAAATGAAATACTATAACTTCACCAAGACATATATGGATGCCTCACGACTTCTTATTTATCTTTATAGACCTAAAAATATGCCATATATTCTCCAAGCTATCAAGCCTAACTTTTGTCATTAATGAACTAATAGCCCATGCTCTCTTTAACATCACTGACAATCAAAAATCAATGATTATGCTCAATACACTTTAGGAATGATATTGGTTGAGACTAAAACTTTATATAGTGAACCCATGGATACAACCCATCTAGTCCTCCCATAGTGGGCAACAAACATGTAAGTCAAGGCTTCCAAAATGCCTAATATAGTAAAGTAATTACTAAGTTTCCCATTATAAGTATAGTATTTGAAAAAACTATATAGATTATATAGAGGGTAAGAAATAGGAATCTAGAAGAGAAATCATAGTATAGGAAAGGCAAGAAATGTTTACCTTATCCAAAAGGAAGGATATAAAATTGGGGCATCCTCATATATAGAGGATTTTAAATCTTATTTTGAAACACAATGATTTTATAGTAGAGATATATAAAGAAACTAAAATGGTGAGGAGATAACTAGATTAAGAACTATAAAAACTAAGAGAAAAACAATAAAATACCCATGTTCTAGCCCAAATAGAGATGGATGTTCATAGTGCTACATCTAGATTGTATAATACTATTGAGGCTATTAGTGTAATGAGGGCAGAATTAAAACACCATATAGTATAGACTACCAAATTATTTAATTATTTAAAAATAAATGAGAATAAATTAAAATTACTTATTATTTTTATAACTAGAAAAGCATATGAACACTTAAACATGATGGAACCATTAGAATCTACCAATGCCCTCAACTTAGCGGTCATCATAATACAAGGGGCTAGGGAGTGGATTGATGAAGCTAAGTTAATTATGCCTAAATAATTAGAACATGAAATTCTCACCTAGAAAATTTTGTATTAATTAAAGCTTTCACAGGCCAAAAATTCTACAAGGATACTTATCATTAGGTCCAATTTTAACTAGCTCTTATAAAAATATTTAGAAAACTTCAAACATGATATACAAGGGATGACCCTAGAGGAAATAAAAGGTGAGCTTGATTTTTCTAGGAATAAGGTCACTAAAGTTGGGATTTTTAGATCTAAATTCAAGACTACAAAGGCTGAACATGAAAGGATCTTGGAGTAGATAAACAAGGTGCATAGGACTCTAATATTTAACATGGACATAATTAGATACTAGTATGACATCAATAATAAGCACTATCAAGATTTAGAAGAAAATAAGAATTTTGGCACTTCAACTCCTAGTTCAACAAAAGCACCACTTTAGCATCTCCAACAACTTCACCCACCATGAAAACACCCATTCAACCTTGAGTTAAAATCTAATTATATATATATATATATATATATATATATATATATACATGAAAATTATACTTACTTTTGCACTTATAATTTACTTACACTTAGATCACACATGTAAATTTGCCTAAAATATTTGTAAGCACGCACACATTACATTACCTTACACATGCCAACTAATATTAACATAAATGTAATTAACTATAAGCATGAAAAACATGCAATTTTAAGGCTAACATTTGAATTGAATGTTTAGATGCATCATGTAACCATGACATCACATGCACTTGGAGGATGAGGAGTCCCCTCCCCAAGTCAATATATTTATGTAATTTCACATTCCAAAGGGTTGAAATATTTTATCAATACAAGAAGAAGTCAATTTTGATTATCATGTAATTGTGTTGGTGTTTTCTCATTCCATTCATGTGATATTAGGGTTTTTATTTATTGTTTTTAATAATATATTAATTGGAAGTGTGCAAAATCTATAGTTAAATTCTAATTATTTTATCAATGTATGCTAATTGTAGATGTGAAAATTCTATTGAAAGTTAGTAGATATTATTAAGCAACTATTTTAAATTGTGTTAATATTATTAGTGTGTAGAAGTTATTTATTTTGGTATAATTTTCTATGTGTGTGCAATAAATTCCTTAGATGGCTTCTTGGTCTGAGCTATAACCTTCCAATTAAGGGTGTGCAAGAGCAACTCAAAAGGAATCAAACTTTAGTTGAGACCATCAAGTTTACTATATCACTCCTCCCAAAAATTCATAACTTTATTTACCTATGAGTGTGAAACAAATTCAAGTAGTAAACATTATTTTTTAGAGCACTTGTCCACTAAGAAACAAACCTAGGAAGTGACCTTTTGAGATCACAAAACCTTATTTTTTGATTTACCCTTCTCTCCTTTTAAAGTTTATTTGATTGAGATATACCCACTATATATTAGGTATCACCAATCCATCCCACTCACTTAGGTTTGATATCTCTACTAGGATTAATTTTAGTACAAGTAAAACCTATAAACAACATGCATGATTTGCTTATTATTCCACCACAAGGTTGTTTAACCCATACCTATAACATATGCCTTAGAGTGGAGTTTACCTTCCATTGAGATCCTAAAACATTAGAGGCTACCTCATTTGAATTTTAGTTGGTGCACAAGACCCACATCAACACCTAGATCATCCAACATCTGTTTTGTCATCTCTCATCAATATCTTTGATGTTCTCTCATCAACAAAGGTAGTTGATGTGGAAAATTTCATGGTAATAAATTATAAATAAATAAATATACTATTTGGATCTAGGGATATGGGGGATACAATATCATTTAAACTTGGAAAAGAAAGAAATGAAGTTACAATAATGTTCCTCTCATCCTCTTCAAAATATTGAAAAGTAATATTGTATCAATATTTGTTTACTAATGGAATTATTAGTTGTTACACACATTTGATGGGTAAATCCAAGATGGGTCAAGGATTTGATAAGATAGATCTAAGAGATACTAAGAGGGGTATGAAATTAAATTTATGTAGGTTGAAGAGAGTATGTCAAGTAAATATGAGGTTGCATGATGCTGAAGAAGTGGTGGGGTAGAGGTAAATTAATATGACAAGGGCAAAATAAAAATTGGTGGTGGAATCGGTGTTTTGTATTGCATGAGAGGTGACGACAGTACATCTATGAATCTAAATGGTAGGTATATTTATAATGGTGGAAATTTTCTTGGGGTTGAGTGTGGTGGTGTTGATTATCTAAATAAGGTTAATAGTGATCCAACTAATGGTTATGTTGAGATGGTAGGGGAGGTGACATGTTGGAATTTTAATGAAACCATAGCATCATATTTGATGAGGAGGTGCAAGCTAATATTTAAAATGATAAAGTAAATAATTAGTGGTCCCATATGATTATTTAGTTTAATATATGTTATTATTTATTTTAAATGTGTTTTTGGGGGTTTTGTTATAAAGCAAAAAAAATCCTTGTCTTTTTCTTAGGGTATGTCTCATGGTTTTCTAATTTATACTATCCATTCTTGGTCTTTTGATTATTTTATTGTTGATTTTTATGATAATTCATGATTATATATATATTTTTTTATCATAATGTAAGGGTGAGGTAACCCCAACCCTCAATTTCCAATTTAAAAAAATTATAATCAATATTGAAATATGGCTATTTTATTTTTGTTGAATTTTATAAAAAGAATATTTATTCATTTGAGACTATAATAGTTTGCATTTAATAATGAAATAAATAATTATAACATAAGCTTGTATTTACAATTAACATTTAATATTTTAATAAATCTTATAAGAACATCTTGTAATAATAGGCTAAAATATTCCATATACATATATATATATATATATATATAAATTTTGATAAAATAAGTTTTATATATCTAAAACTATAATAGTCTACATTTAATACTTAAAAATAAACATACAACATAAACTTGTAAGAATAGTTAAAATTTAATATTGTAATAAAAAGCTTATAAGAACATTTTAAATATATCTAAATTAAATTCATCATATATTTTCACTATAAAATTAATAATTTTAAATTTTTTTATGTCTAAAACATGGGTTTTTAAATTCCATGTTTATTTTACACACCTTATTCAAAAATTTAAAATGTTCCATTTTGAATGTTGGTAAATTTACAAGTGGCATATTAAAAAATTAATATGCTGCCTTAATATTTTTCCACCAATAGATTTCAATGTCGCCCACAAATCTTAAAGTAACATATTCAAAATTTCAAAATGTTATGTTTTGAGCTGAGCGAAAAACTTTTACACAACATATTCAAATTTTGATAAATTCATGTTTTAAATTGAGTGGAAAATCTATTTGAGATGTTACATTATAATTTTTTTTGCATTCAAATATGTCGATTTTCATTTTTTTTGTAAAAGAAGATGCAAAACAATAATAATTTAAATTGTCTCTTGATTTTTTAGTTCATAAAAATAACGACACAAAATTTTTATAGGAAGGAATCAATGTCACTATTTGTTAGATATGAGAATCTTGAGAGCCACTCATAAAGGATGATGATATGAAATTTAGTTATCTGAAAAAGAAATGTAATATTCATTTTAAGAATGTAGAAATAATAGTAAGTTCATAAAATTAAAATAAACTATAATATGAAATATTTATACAAAGGTTTAATAAATTTTATCTACAACTATTTATTAGAACATGGATCTCATCTAAGAAGATAAGTTTTTTAAGGCTTAAGTGGCATAAGATTCACACCAATTGGTTTGAAACTATTTGTTACAAGTTTACTCAAATATTTCATTGTATAGATGAGTACCTATATAATATTTATATAAAAATAATATACTCCGTTCTATGTCTCATTTATAGTGTTTTTTTTGTTATAACTATTTGTTGTAATTTTACTTAATAATTTAATTGTGTAGATGAATACTTGTAATCTATAAAAAAATATTTTATTGAATTTTTACTTGCTTCTTTGATCCTTTTTTTAATACCACTTTTGTTTTAAAATTCATAGTGTTTATTTTTTACAATTGAAGATAATATAGACATAAAATTAAGCAAGAAACAAATAACAAGAATCTTACTTAGATATTAAATATGGTGTGAAAAAATAGTTAATATCTAAGTTAATTTTATATCCATATTTTTTCCCATTTAATTAACCTACTATACAAAATTATAAACTTTTATTTAAAATAATATAGATATTTTCCCACCTTGTTAACTCCATATAAAACATTTAAAACTTTTATTTCAACAACTATCCACGAAGAACAAAACCTTTTTTGGATTGTTTATTACTTTCCATTTATTTTTATATGATTTGAAAATATTTAACATTTTCTTGTTGAATATGATACATAATTAAAAAACTATATATAATTAGGTATATGCCAATATATAAAATTTAAATTTATTATTTTATGTTTTTCTATCAACTGCATTTGAAATCTTGTTTATTGTTCAATATTTTAAATGTTGTGAAGAAATAATTTAAATTTTAAATTATTTTCATTTAGATTTTTTTTAAAATGAAAAAAAAATAGTCTATAAGATTTATATTTAACCATAATATATTATAAAATATATAATTAAATCATATTTTATAATTAATCTTCTAAAACAAAAAATCACAAGAAACAAATTCTCTAGTAATAGTAAATCAAGTATATAAAAAATCTCCACATATTGACTTTATTTTATATGAGAATTTATAATACCCTACCAAGATAATTTTTTGAATGGGGGGCCACCCATTATGATATATATACTAAAAACAAGAAGTGAGTAGTGAGATAACTTCCACTCTAAAAAATAAATATATTTGAATTCATTATCTAAGATAATTCTCTATACATAAAAAAGGTATCCACCCATTTTCATATTCCACACCTAAATTTTTTGTAATCATATGCCCAAGTAATAGGTTTCCATACATACCCATTTTAAAATGGGATCAAGGCATGATGTAGTTTTATGGTACACTAAATTAAAATATTTTAGAATAATTCGAATAGAACACAAAAAGCTATCCCACAATAATTTCATTCTATCATACCTCATATCATCCAAAAATTATATTAAAAAATTCACCTAAATTATGTATGCTTCCACATTTTTTCATAATTTATTTATAAATTATTATGGTGGTTGTATTTTTCCAAATTTTAGAGTGGGAAGTGACCTAATTCAAAAACTATATCAGCTCAATTGATTTTAAATATGAACCATAGATCCATTGTTTAAATCTAAATTTTGGATGTGGATCTTACTTGGGTGGATATAGGTAAAAATATAGAAATGTCAATGCACAAGGGTGATAATCAGGTCTATAGTAGGACAATTAAAAGCTAAACTTATCTATAATATATGTTGAATTTTTTAAACTGAGAGATAAAAATAGTAATTACAACTATGATAGATATGGAAATGATAAATAAACAATGTACTTAGATAGTTATGATGATAATATGGTTCTATGTATAGAACATGTAGTAAGTAAATTGGAAGTGGATTCTATAATAGTCACCAAATTCTAGATTGAGTACCTCTAGATCTTCAAAAAATAACATCAGCCTTCAATTTTTGTTTTGATGATACGATCTAAGATAGACATAAGTATCCTATATAAAATACATACTATAAAAGGATGCAACAAAATGGATGCTTCTAGGTTTGTCTTCGCCTTTGATCTAGTGCATTTAAATCTAGGTCATGGATTATCACTCATGAAATTGAAATAACCTAGTTAATCATCTTCCTAGTGACCTTGGAAAAAATGGGTGATTGCATACATGGTGTCGAGTATCCATAAAGACGCATCTATCAATGAATGTTTCCTACATATCCAATAATTCAAAGAGGGCCTTAAACTTATGTGGTTCTCCCCTATGTGTTTGATTGTGTGTGAATCATGCAATATGTAGAAAATAAGTACAATAGCGACCTATATTGTAACTTGGAAAATGGATCTCTTAGGCTATTATTTTAGTAATTAATACATATAGATGTAAATTCCCTATGAATGATATGTAAATAGGAACAAATAGGGAAGCTTTGGTCAATTGAATGCTCTTTGAATGGTATTTGGTATGAATTCTAGTTTAGGAATGAATGAGGAGTGATTATGAATATATACAACTACTATTAATGAATATTTTAGATTAAATCACTTAGGTTGAACATTAAGATACTTTAATTTTTAAATTAGATGAATTTAAGGCACTGAACACCTACAATAGGGTAAGACACTAGTGTCGACATGGGGGTCTGGGGCTAATGTTTATGTCATAATAGTTAGAAAATAGGTATATGCTGAGAACATGTAGGGGCATAAGATGAACACTTTTAATCATTTTGGAATAGATATAAGATCTAGTTCATTAAAATAAGACTAATTAGACCAAGAGAGGGGCACTTGATAGAGAAAATGCAAGACTTTTGAAAGTGAGAAGGGTCCAAAATTGAGAGGAACATCCAAGGTCTAAGATTACCAAGTGTACAAGATTGAGGTGATATATAATTCAAAATTATAATTTAAATCCCCCATTAATCTATTAATGAAATTATTGGTTTAAAGGAGAAGAAATTCATACCTAGTTGTGTAAAACACACGTTGCCTTTGTGTGATCCCAACTTAAGTGCTTTGCTAGTGATTGACCTACAACCAAGAATATGTTTTAGTATATGATCAATGCATATTATATGAAATTTAAATCATTTAAAATTATTGAAATTGAAATATCAAGGTTTAGGAATATACCTATGTATCAATATAAATGCCTTACCTATTGGCAATTTTATTTGAAAAATGTATCATTATGAATCACTAAAACTAATATTAGAAAAAATATATAAATATGGAAATTAGATATATCTAAGGATATATATATATATATATATATATATATATATATATATATATATATATATATATTAGAAGGCACATTCCCCAACCTTGAATAAAAATGTGAGTTTCCACTTGTAAGTTGATATTAGCTCAACCATGCAACTCCATCATACATATAACTTAGTGATTATGAGTGAAAAAATTCAACTCATATTATCAAATTGGTGAGTCTGGATGATAGATTAATTCCAACCTAAAAACTTGGAAATATTGAGTTATTTAATCATCTCAACTATACCAAAAAGTGAACCAACTACAATAGTAGATTGGCTCATTATAGTCCATAAAATTATGACGTGGTGGTTGGTGATAGTCTATGAAAGTATTTTGAAATATTAAACTAATCTGGATTTTGTAATATTAGGTGAAAATTAAATAACATATTCACCTTATATATGTCTCATTTTTAAGTGTATAATAATGTTACCAATGTCTAGAATTATACCATAACTATGAGTCTGAATTATATAACTATGTGTTTTAGCTAGTTCAAAAACTATGTAAGTGTGAAAAGCATGCTTCGAAAGCACTCCCAAACTATATATATGTATAATATGAAAACTAAAATAAGTTCAAATGTGGAATAAATGTTTCAAAAACATTCCCCCAATGAATTTAGGTGTGTCAAATATTGAATAAGTGTCGATAACATGCTTCCAAAGCATGCCCCCACTAAATTTGAAAATAATAAAAAATGTGGAGAACATGCCTCTATGACATGGTCCCACTAAATCTAAAAATTATTCAAAATTTGGAGAACATTCCTCTATGACATGTCCCCACTAAGTATGAAAACTATACCGAATGTGAAGAGCATGCCTCTATGACTTTCACCCACTGAATCTAAAAATTATGCCAAATACTGAATAAGTGTGGAGAACATGCTCCCAAAGGATTATCCCACTGAATATAATTTTTTTTCCAAGTGTGGATAACATGAATCTATGACATGCCCCAATTTAATATGAAAATTGTCCAAATATTGAATAAGTGTGGAGAACATGATTCCACAACATGCCCCCACTAGATCTGAAAATTATTCCAAATGTGGAGAACATGTTTATATGAGATGATCCCACTAATATCCCCCCCTTGAGGTGAGGTAATAATATAAACTAGTATTTTAATCACCTCAAAAGGATAATAAAACTATATAACCTATGAATGGAACCATGTAGCATATAAAATATTATGTCTAGGTAAATGTAGCATTGAAGTGCATAGAACAATGTGATCACATTAAGGAATAATATGAATGATAATACGATGGTAATGTATATATAAATAAGATAAATTCAAAAATAAAATAATCACACACACATAAGATATCGCAAATAAGGGGCATGCTCAAATGCTGCACAATCAAAGGGACATGACTTAGTCAAATGTCCAAAAAAATAAGAATGACATGTTCAAATGCCCATAAAACAAATAATGTCATATTAAAATGTCAAAAAATTACATATAGGCATAGGGATCAAAAATAAAGGAGCATATTCACATGCTTGAACGAGCAAGACAGTAATAAGGAAATACACTTAAGGAAGTGCATAAAGTAAAGCATAAACAACTAGTATAAATATATCATAATAGCCCATGGATCAAATATAATATCAAAAATGTCAATTATATATCATATCAAGTACCTTGTATAATATATAATCATGGATAAAGGCATGTGTGAGTATATAAGAGATAAAACATGATAACGAAGAGTCAATATAAGGACATAACATGTGTGTATCAAGATCAAAGAAGTGGATGCCCCAATGTCCACATGAAATGAGTAAAGGGAAGGCCCAACATCCAAAATAATAATAGATCATGTATCTATGTATGCCTATATCAAACACAATTAGATGCATGAATAACATGGGTATTTTAATTAACTGATATGTTATCCATCAAAATAGAAGTAACACATAGATGCCAAGGAGGCAATAAAACATGTAAGTATGAGAAATATTTTTTTATTTTTGAATGTTTTTTTTCTTAGAATGTTTTAATATATGAAGATGTCTAATCAATGAAATCATCATCATAAAAATATGTAGGGCCACTTAGAAAAAGTATCCAATATTATTTATATCGATGTACTACCACCTCTTCAATGTTTTTGTCTAATGATTTACCTAAATCTAATGGTACAGGTAAATAATCATAATCATCTTGTTGTATGAAAATATTTGTATCTATATCAATAAAATTAACATACATGTTTATCATAAATATCTCAGCATTCCAGTTGACTAGCCAATTTTGTCCAAACTTTAGTTTTAAATGTGGTTCTCCATCTAATATACATATGGTGTAAGTTTTCACACATGGGCCAAAGGTAATTGGTAATTGAATGTATCCTAGAGATTTTAGCATCAATAGAGAGTATATTAGTTCATCTATAATATGTCCCAATTGTGTGATAAATGTGGTGAAAAATTTATATCCCACTTGTTATTATCAAATTAGATATGGTGGTAATATACCCCATCAATATTAACAATAATAGTTAAATCTTCATTCTTTGGTCATTTTGAGAGACAACTCTCTTCTGAAAGATAAGAAGGATTTTGAATTTTTATCTTATCAAAAACAATGTGTATGAATCCTTTGTTCTTATATTTTTGAATTAGGTTTTTTGATGCCTCACATTTATTTTTAGTATGGCCAATGATTCAATGATATCTACAATATGGTATCTTGTCTTCTATAGGTAGAAGTCTAGTGCATGATTTGTGTTTAGTAGAAGGTAAAAAAATCATTCTTTATTCAA
Source organism: Torreya grandis (assembly GCA_037957365.1). Classification (NCBI taxonomy): domain Eukaryota; kingdom Viridiplantae; phylum Streptophyta; class Pinopsida; order Cupressales; family Taxaceae; genus Torreya; species Torreya grandis. The sequence goes on along the minus strand of JARHVA010005133.1, from coordinate 958,968 downwards.
GTAACATAGATAATATGGCATGTGGATTATCTTATTATTTCATTATCTATAAAGGATACTATGAATCCTTTTGAGAAGACTCCACATTGTTCACATGATGAATTTTCATTTGACCCTTATAAGGTTGACTCAATGTTTTTACCCAAGATGGATGCATGGAATAATAAGAATTTACATTTTCACCTTCTATTTTATCTTTACCCTTGTCTTAATTTAGTTTTTTATTTTATGAAATTGGATTTAGCTTATATGTATTATACCTATAGGTTCAAATAGGTTATGAAAAAGGTGATCAAGTGGTTAAAATTTTGATTTTTGAATTTTTCATATCTCATTTCATAAGCATTTTCATCATCACTATTATATTAGTCTAAAACATGACCATATATTTGTTTAGTGTTTATCAATAATAAAAGCTCAAATGTTGGGGGTTCTTATAATTTTGGTATCATTGGTTCATTTGGTGACTTTTCTTGCTCTTGATGCATATTTATGTTCACCTTAGTAACTAGTGCCTTATTTTATTTTGGAGATGGAAGAGTAATTTTAATTGACTCATCCATTTCAAAATTATGTATATGTTCAATAAAAATTCATTACTTAGTTGGTACTTTAATAAGGATGCCCTCTACTTCAGCATATATAGTTTTACAAAACTTAAAGGTGTATCATTGGAAAGCATAATCAATAAGGTCCCATATTTTATGAATTTTACACATCTATGAAGTGTATAAGGGATTGATTCCATTGAATGTATCCAAGGTCTACCTAAAATTAAATTATAATTTAATGATTAAGACATCACTTGAAACGTATTTGGGACCATTTTGGCTGTAATGTCACATCCAAGGTGATTTGGCCAACTGGCAGGCTATGTGAATTATCAAAACCATTTATATTTATGAATAATTTTTGAATAAGTTTGGTTATAATTCCCATGGTGGTTAGGAAGTTTATGCAAAAAATGTTTAGTCCCAATATATTATCAAAGATCACCCTTTTGATACCCTTATTTTTCATAGTTAATTATATGAATAATGGAAAATCTTGGTCAAAAATATCTTTGGATGGTAAAATTCTTGGATCAAAGGTAATGAGTTTGGAATTTTCTTGAAATATTTCATGATATGTGAAAAATAAGCAGGCTTAGTATCACTTGTAACTTTTGTCTCATGCAATTCCTCATATAGGATATCCTTGTAAACATTAGACTATTTTAAGAGCTCAAGGATTAAAATCTTAGCATGTGTATTTCTCACTGGTCAATAAATCATATCCATTATATTTTACTATAATCTTAGGTTTAGGAGGCACATGTTGTATATTAAAAGGTGGTGAAATGGGTTGTGTAATCTTACCTATTTGAGTAGTAGCAACTTCAACCTTGAAATGTAATGTGATCCATGAGAAAATAATGGGTGTGGAATGGTAAATATTATTCAAATAAGATTTAGGTATAATAAATGGTTAAGAGTATGCACATTGGCTTCTAGATACTAATATATTTCAAAATGAATTTTGAAGAGATGTTAAGTTTTGTTTCCACTTTAAAAACCTCTCATTATTATCACAAATTTTCTTAATATATCTAATGAGGAAAGTAACGTAAAAAACCATAAAAACTATCACAAATTTAAACCCAAAATGGGTGATAGATACATCCATGTTTCACATATTTTTATAGAAATCAGGGATAAGAATTGAAAACAATTAGAAAAACTTAATTAACATAGGGTTTGGAGTTCAAAGAATGAGTTCACCAAATTTTTGACCCTAAAGTTTTTGATGTGGATCTCACTTGGGTAGAAAGGGTTAATAATATAGAAATTATAATTCACAAGGGTTATAATAATATCTATATCAATACAATTAAATGATAAACTTAGATACAACATATGCTAAATTTATTAAATTGAAATATGTCAAAAATAGTAATTACAACTATGCTAGATATGGAAATGACAAAGAAAGATATACTTAGTTGGTTATGGTGCTAATATAGTTCTAAATATAAAACATGTAGGAATAAGAATAGAAGAATATTTTGGAACAATCACTAAATTCTAGATTAAGTGCCTCTAGATCCACAAATACTAGCATCAACCTTGGATGTTAGCATTGACATTATTGTCTGAATTGGATGTAGGTGTCTTATACATAATACTTGCTAAAAAATGATGCAACCACCTAGATTATTTTAGTTTTGACTTCACCTCCACTATGGTGCATTCATATCTGTGTCATAGAGTATTGATCCTCATGAAATTTCAAAACCCTAGATATTTATCTTCATAGTGACCTTAGAAAAATGGGTTAATGGGCACATAGTGTCAAGCTTCCTCAAATAACCATTTTTTAATGTGTGCTACCTACATAACCAATACTCAAAAGAGGGCCTCAAACTTATGTAGTTATCCCCTATGTTTTATCTTGTTTATGAATTCATGAAATATGTGTAAAATACGTATAATAACCTAGCTTGTAACTTGGAAAATTAGGATCTTAGGCTACTCCTTCAGTACTTCATAAATTTAGATGTGCAATCCCTGTGACTAATATGGAAATATGAATAAATATGAAATGTTTGATCAATTTAATTCTCTTTGGTATGAATTTTAGTTGAGTAATGAATTAGGAGTGATTGTGAATACATACCACTCATATAAATAAATAAATTTAATTAAATCAATTAGGCCAACGGATACATTTAATTTGAAAATTAAATGACTTTAGGGCAATAGACATCTACATCAAGGTAGGACACTAACATTAACATAGGGATGTAGGATTTACACTTGTGTCCTAGATGTTAGAAATAGGTACATGCTTAGAAATTGTATGGGCATAAGATAAACATATTTTAAGTATTCTAGGTAAGATGGAAGGTATGGATCATCGACATAGTATTTTTCATACCAAGAGATACGTAAATGGTATAATATAGAGTAGATGTGAGTCTTTTTAAAGTGGTACAGGTCCATAACTAAGAGGAAAAACTAACTTTTTATTTTTCCAAGTGTACAAGATTGAGGTGATATATAATTCATAAATATCATCCATAACTACCCAAAAATAATTCAACCATACATCTGATTAAATGCGTGCATGGTTAAATAAGTGTGAATTGTTCCATTGAAACATTTACATCCCTTATCCACATAGTTTTATGGCTGATTACAAATAAAACACAAAAATATAACATATAATAATTATCTTCCATGAGACCCCATCTTATTCATACATTTAGTTATAAAATTAAAATGTCTATTGTATGCTTCCACATTTTAGAGTGGGAAAATTCCCACTCTAAACATTTACATTAGGAAACCACCTACTCTAAACATTTAGAGTGGGCATCTACCCACTCTAAAATGTGGAAGCATATAATAGACATGTGAATTTTCTAACTAAATGTATGAATAAGATGGAGTCTCATGTAATATAATTATTATATGTTATATTTTTGTTTTTTATTTGTAATAATCCATGAAACTATGGTGGATGAGGGGTGTAAATGTTTCAATGGAACAATTCACACTTATTTTAACTATGCAAACATTTGATCACATGTATTGTTGATTTTTTTTTTGGGTAGTTATAGATGATATTTATGAATTATATATCACCTCAATCTTGTACACTTGGAAATATCAAACCTTAGTTTTTCCTCTCAGTTATGGACCTTTCCCACTTTCAAAAGACTCACATCTACTCTATATTATGCCCTTTGCCTATCTCTTGGTATGAACAATAATATGTTGATGATCCATACCTTCCATCTTACCTAGAATACTTAAAATATGTTTATCTTAGAACATATAATTTCTAAGAATGTACCTATTTATACCATCCTTAAATAATATTTTGGGGGAGTTGATCCAAGGTAGAGATACCAATAAGAAATTAAAATTCACCAAATGTGACAAGGAGTTTGAACAACTGCCTCAACCCACTTTAAAAAATATCTTATTGTTAATTCATTTTGAATATGAAGCTTATATTACCTATAAATAATTCTAATCATAAATTTTAGCTAATTTAGGCATAGTCAAAATAAGTTCCAATGTTACCATTATAGCATTTCATTACACATCCACTATAACTTCCCGTGTCTATTGTATGCTCAAACATTTTGCATACATTTAGTTTAGAGTGGACAACTTATGACTCTAAATTTTTTGAGTGGGTCACAACCCATTATAAACAATGTTACATGGTTAATTAATTTTTAATATGAATATTAGATATACACCCAAATAATTACAACCATACATATGATACAATGCAAGCATAGTGCAAATAAGTATCAATATTCCTATTGAATAATTTAAAATCTTCATCCACTAAAATTGCATGGTTTTATTTTAAAATGAAAAACAAAAATATATTTCAATCATTGAATTTTATGATTTCAAATATCATTCATACATTTTTTAATAATTCACGTGAATGCTATATACTTTAACAATTTGCATGCATATAGTTATACAATTCAATAGCCATTTGTTTGCTTCCACTTTTTACATTGGGTAGTCTCCCAATCTAAAAATTTAGTGAGGAAAACCACCAAATCTAAAAGTTTTCATATTTTTAATTCATTTTTAATATAATTCTTGGAGATAACTATAAATAAGTTCAACCATACATGTGATCTAATGCAGGCATAGTTTAAATAAGTGTCAATTATTCCACTGAAGCATTTGCATCCCTCATCTAATACAAGTAAATGGAGATTGAAAATAAATAAATAAATCACAATTATTTTATTTAATGATAACTCATGTCATTTATAATTTTTTGTTAAATAATTCAAATAACGTTATACGATTAGACTATTTCCATACATATAATTACACAATTCATGTGCATCATATATTCTTCCACATTTTAGAGTGGGTGGAAACCCACTTAAAAATTATCACACATTTAATTTTGATTATGAATCTTAGAGATACCCAAAAATAAGTCCATCCATTCATGTGATAAAATGTAAGCATAGTCCAAATAAGTGTCAATTATCCTATTAAAGATTTTACATCCCTTATCCACTATAACAACATGTGCTTTCTATATGGTTTAGCATTTTTCATACATTTAGTTTAGAGTGGTAATCCACCCAATCTAAAAAGTATTGTAGGTTTAATTATTTTGAATATCAAGTTGAGAGCCATTGAAAAATAATTTGAACATTTCATATGATCCAATTCACACATAATGAAAATGAATGTTGGTTATCATGATGAAACATTTACATCCATATCCACTAAAACTATATGGATACTTGAAAATAAATCACAAAATTATATCTTGAAACCATTGCATTTCATGAGATTACATCTCACTTATACATTTTGATAAACAATTGTGTGTATTATATGCTTCAAAAAAAATTCATAGTTTTAGTCATCCAATTATTTTGGATGTCATATGATTTAATATTTTAGTGTGTTCAACTACATACTCTAGAAATTTATAGTGGGTGGATACCTAATCTAGATAAATTATCGGGTTAAATTAATTTTCAATATGAAGCTTACATCTAGCCAAAGAAAATCTCAATAATACATGTGATCATAAGCAAACATGATCCATGTGCAACCATTACATAACCAAACACAATCCTTATTTGTTCTACTATGCATAGATCACACTTATAATGTAATCATGCATAATCATTTTCTTAAATATTTTTGACAACTTTATGCATAAGTCTCATTACTACCTATAGGCATTAATGTAATGGTCACCTCATATTGTAGCGTGTGCACCTCACTATGCACCTCATAGCTCACATTATTATATGCCTCAAAGGAATTTTTTCATAGGCTCTCTTTTTATTTTTGGCCCTACCTCATTATATACATGTGTAATCATGACAAAAACACATGATTCAAAATTAATCCCAACTAACCATTGTATACCAATTGAGGATCATGGGATTGGGAATTATGGAAGATAACCTAGACATTAATTGTTTAGACTATTTCCAACTACCACATATGAAAGGAGATAGATGCACCTATAAAAATTATCCTTTTCAGTTTTAAAATAATTCATACTTATATTGTATTATGCATTTTAAATTTATAAAATACATATCTATCTAAAGAATCTAATAATAAAAACACAACTAGATCAATGCCATCTTACACATTCATAGCACAATTAACTTATTCTATGCATATAATCTATATAAATTTACTATAGACATTGTAATTTAATTTCCTTATTATTTCATTGATTTATAGAAGTTACATTTACTATAAGTAAGACTTTCACTCCATTGAATATGTGTTTGATTGTTCCTTTTAATAATCTCCATGCATTTACTCTACACAAGCAAACTCAGTCATCTCCCACGCACTCAGTCTTAGGCCCTATGATGTGGATCATTGGTATTAGAGACAACTTGCAGATTGGTATGATATATTCACTTGATTCTTTTCTATGAATGTAACCACATGATCAAAATCAAATAGAGATTGTTTAATAGTCAATTCTATTTTAGAGATTCCAAAATAACATCATAATAAAATAAGGATGGTTGATGTCTAGAATCAACTTGAGGATGCCCTATAGGTTTGAAGGTTAATCACTAATGCAATGGAGGCAAAGTGTACCAATTTTTTTGGTTAATTCTATGATTTAATGATGAAACTTAACCTGACAACTTCATATTCATCTTATTAGTACACTCCACAATGATTTTAGTAACAAACACCATTCCAAGTATAATTTAATCTCAACATCCATTTATTTGAATGCAATCTTGATTCCAAAGTAGTGGATGACTATATTTGATAACTTGATGTGTAATTCTTATTTAACTACTTCAACGATGATGATAAAATCACCTTCATAGTACTGAAGTTGTCCATTTTAGTTATTCACTATTGGGAGACATTTAGTGCATGTGTATATGAGTGTATTCCAATCAAATCATGGAATAATTTTGTTGATGTGATGAAAGAGTAAAAATACCTTTTATAACACTTTGAATATAAATACATCAAGTTCCAAAAATAGTTAAAACATAAGAATTAGTCAATGGAACACTACACTAACATATTCCATGACTACTCTATGTGCTTGCAAGATAAATTGAGTGAACAACATAAGGTGCTAAAGTACATTATCAGACTCTCATCTTATATCCATGTAAATTTGGATTTATTGATTTTTTACACCTTAGTATGTGCATATCACAACATTGATAAGATCAAATCCAAGGTAAATGAAGTAGTGTACTACCTCTTCATCCAATGTAGTCTGAAGGCTTATCCCTTACACAACTCCACATTACATCCACTTGTCCAAAAAAATTAACTATTGACAATCAAACTTGCACCCTTGTGAAGGTAGTTTTAAGCCTTCACAATCTACTAAAACATAGAAATAATCTGAGGCTATGGGTGACCTAATAAATGGATTGAATATCTAGATTATAAGGGTTAGATTCCTTTGGTGTATCAATTAGGATCTTTGATCTTCACTAAAAACTACTAGGAAAAGAGAGAGAAACTTGAAAAAAATTCCTATCTAATGATGGTGATACACCTACATTTTTTGATTAATCCACTCAATATGAGCTCCTAAAAACACTAATTTAGATAAGAAAAGCGCTGCACTTTCAACTCCAATTAACTAATATGCATAATGATTTCATGATAAAGTTCTATCTTGTGATCAAAGATTGAGGCAAATGATAGAATAGGCTTGATTCAAGGCACGAACCAACCACTTTCATCCACTGTAATCTTAGCCAAAATACATTAAACATGAAACATGACCTATATAATATGATCAACTATGCTACTAGGTAAGAATCAAGTCTTGGCAAGGAAGAAAACTCTATCACTTATGCAAATCACTAACATGAATACAGTATATTAGCATTCTAAAAAATAAAAAAAACATTCCTATTAATATGAAAAAAGGTTACAAACTTAGTATTTGGTAGAATTTGGGCTTACCAAAAGAGGGATATAGTTCAAGGCTAAAAATCCAACTTATATAGAAAAATACATAACACCTAAGAAGTTAGAATTGAAAATAGAAGAAGATAACTCCCACTTCAGCCCAATTCTAATTTGTGTTATCACAGCCTTTTAAATTTATCTTTTCTTGTCTTTTGTCTTACATGAAAAAACCCTTTGGCATTGAAAATAGATGGTGGGCTCAATCTTGGACTAATATACCCATACATGATGTCATGCCAACTTTGGGTGTCTTTATTTAAGTTTGAATCAACTTGAAGTTGAGTTGGAACATTTGAAAGGCTTAGATTAATAATAGTTCATGCATGTAATTTTTTTAAGATATCCAAAGTTAAACAACTTGAGTCCTTCATGCAAATGAGTCTTCATTTTTAGAAATGAAGGCGTCATGTTTGAAATAGTTACACCTAGACATGTTTAATCATGTTTGGAACACTTTGCATGATATGGAATGCATTAATCTATTTATATGGGCTATTGAAGTATCTTGGATTTTTTGGTTTTCTATTTATGTGCATGTTCTTTAGCTTGTTTCTCTTCAGGTTTATTCATCTATTCCCTTTGCTCATTAGCTCTATTTCTTCCTGTGGAATTGTTTTATATTTTGGGCACTTATCTATTTCCATGTTATTCCCATTGTTAATATTTCCTCAAATAAATTATTCATGACTATTTTATTTGTCCATTCCCTTGTTTATCTCCTTTGTTTTTTCCTTTAGATAAAAATTTTGAAGGAATTACTTCCTCAGTCTCCTTGTCTATATTTTTTCTATGGACCTTTGTCTTTATCTCTAGCTTTACTATTAAGTCATTTTATTGTGGATAAAATGTCCATGGGAATTTTCTCTCATGATTTTCCTTTGGCTTTTAGAATTTTTCTTTGGACTTATGTCTTTAGACAAAAAGTCCACAATCTATCCTTCCTAGGCCTCTCCTTTTCTTTTTCCAAAAGAATTCTTTCAGACAATTTGTCTAAAATAATTCATTCAAACATTTGTAAATTCCTTTTCCATGGGTTTTTCTTCCTTTTGAATATTTTCAAGCCCATCTCCTTTTTTATTCATTTAGATAAAAGGTCTAAATGAATTGTCTTTAGCTTCTTTTTAAAATGGATAATTCCTTCAAAGAAATGAGAATGGTCTCTCAAAAAAATTGACTTGCCCTTCATTAATTCAAAGTTTCCCCTCGGAAATTTTGAAATGTGAATTTCTTGAAGGGTTGGTACCCTTTGGAATTATTCTAAAGGTCCTCTTTCCATTTGAATTGTTTCTCTCCCTTGGAAAGTCTTTGAAAGGAATTATTTTGGATAAAATGTCCAAAGGAATTCCTTCAAAAATTTTATCCCTAGCCTTCAGAATTATGTAAATGGTCCTCTTCCATTTTAAAATTTTATTTTAGATTTCTTTCTTGGTCCTCATCAAAAGGAAAGCACCTTTTATAACAATTGTAGAGTACCCTTCAGAATTTTCAAGTTGCCTTTTGGGTTTCTTGTGAAAAAACCTTCCCAAAGGGAAAGAACCCTTTGAGAAACCTATAAAGGACCCTTCTTCATGTATTTCCTTCAAATAAAAAGTTTGAAGGAATTCTATCATAATCTTATTCAAAGTATTCACTCGACCTGGTCCTCTTCCCCTTCTTCAAAAGGCATGTTTATGCAAAATCCCAAATGATAGAGGTTACAATTTGGAATTGTAGGGTCAAAATTATCAACATTTTGGTGACTCTACTAGAGTGCATGCCTACTAATATTGAGAAATTAGACCATAAACATGATATTTAAATCTTAAAAACAATGGTAAACTTGGTCCATGACTACAAATTTCCTTTGACAAAACATGAAGTAACCTTCATCCTTCAAAATAAGAAGGGAAAACAATCAAAAATAGGAAAACCTAACTAATCAAAGAAAAAGTGAAAAAAAACACTTAAAGGACAAAATATAATGAAACTACTATGTTTGAATAGCACTTGGAGGAAAGAAAACAAACTAACTATTTACAAGGAGCTTTTCTCTTTAGTCGCAATATTTCAGATGTATCTCATTGACTGGGATTGCAAGCTCATGACCATCCATCTTTGTAGGTTAGAAGGCATTATGGGATTTTTAGATGGATATTGTGTATGGGCCACTTCAAAGAGAATAAAACTTGGTGTGCCTTCCTAGTTTATCTCCATCCTCATCCCACTTGAGGACCAAATATCCTTCCTTGAAACTTCATGAAGAATATCTTTTGTCAAAATCTCTCTTCAATTGTGCTTGATAAATTTGCGTGACTTGCATGGACTAATTTCTTATCTCTTCTAGATCTATAAGCTTAGCATACTTAATTTACATAGGCTTATTATCCAACATATAAAGCTGATGCATTAGTTCTAAAGTAGGAAATTCAAGAGAAATGAGTAACCTTGCTTCTTTACCATATACTAGCTTGTATGGAGAGTCAGTTATTGATCTTTTGTACGTGATCCTATCAGCCCATAGAGATAACTTCAACTTGATATTCCATGATCTATGATTGTCTTCAATATCCTTTCTTATGATCCTCAATAGGTTCTTATTCATAGATTCAATAAGGCCATTACCTTATGGATAATAGTTTGATGAAGTGTTGAGATAAAATCCATGTTGGATATCCCATTAACTGATCTTAGATCTCACAAAATCCATTTCATTATAAAAAATAATAGTTGAAGGAACTCCAAATCTAGTAATCAAACCTTCATAGAAATCTAGAACATTGGTTTCATTTGCTTCCTTTAATGCTACTGCTTCTATCTAACATGTGAAGTAATCTATAGTAATGAGAATCCATTTATGCCCTAAAATTGAAGGAGGATTTATGATACAAATAAATTCTAATCCCCATTAGACAAAGGATTGATCCACTATAATGGGTTGAAGAGGTAAGGCTGTAAGTTTCACTTTTCCTACAAACATAACACACTATTTTCACTTCCTAACCCATACATGGCAATCACCAAATATACTAGGCCAATAGTACCCACCTCTCATAATCTGAAGGACTATATTTCTTTCAAACAAATTACCTCTGCCATGCCCTTCATGAAATTCTTCAAGCAATCTCTAAGTTTGGCTTGGTTCTACACATCTTAGCAACATGTCATTGATATCTTTCTTGAACAACACACCATCAATAAGAAAAAATATAATTGACTGCAACATGATTTTTTTTAAAGTATTGAGATGAGAGGGATAGATAGCATCTTTTAGATAAATGAAGAAGTCATGAAACCAACTGGAAGGTGAGGTATGACCAGATACAACCTCTTCCTCATTTGACACCAAAACAATCTCATTAGCCTCTTACAGGTCTTGTGTTAGAAGCCCACACAATTATTTGCCTCTAACTATCTTTGTGACCTTAATTTACACATCATACTCCATTACCTTATTTATCCAACCAACTCTCTTCTCATTTGTATCTTTGTTCAAAAGGAAATCCTTGATGCTTGAATGGACAACCATTAGGTGTATCTTATTGTTAAACAAAGAGTATCTAAACTTTTTAAGAGACCTTATGACTAAAAGTACATGCTTTTCAACAAAATAATATCTTGTTTCATACTCTTCCAAGCCTTGACTAGATAAATCTATTGGTTTTTATAAAGTTTCATGATTTTTTTAAATAAAAATGCCTAAAATGGTGTCCATGTTAGCGTAAGTATACAAAATGAAATCATTTATGAAATCTATATTTATAAGCATAGGAGCACTAGCTATGGATTTATTAATATCTTTAAATTGTTTACTCCTTTAGACAAGTTAAAGCCCTGATCCTTATTTAATATGGCTATAAGTGGCTTTGCTAAAATGGCAAAATCTAAAATATATCTCCTTATGAAATTGATTTTCCCAAAGAAACTTTTCATAGCCTTTTTGTGTTTAGGAAAATAAAGTGCAAGAATGGAGTCAATCCTTTTGGAATCTATGCTTAAACCATGCTTTAAAACAACATGTCCAAGAAGTTTACCTTCATGAACTAAAAAAACACACTTTTTGGGATTTAGAGATATCCAAAATTTCCTACACCTTTCAAACACTTACTTGAGATGAACCATGTTATCTTTTGAATTCTTTGAAAACATAGTTATATCATCCAAATAAACAAGTAAAAACCTATTAAGAAGGCCTTGTAATTCCATATCCATAACTATCTGAAAGGTTGCTCCAACATTAGACAAACTAAATGGCATCTTTCTATATGTAAATGTCCCCCACTTACTTGTGAAGGCTATCTTAAATTGGTCCTCTTATTTGACCAAAATCTGATTGTATCCACTATATCCATCCAACAAAGAAAACCTCTCTGAACTTGCAATAAGCTATAAAATTTTTTCCATTGATGTCAATGGATAGTGATCTTTAAGTGAATACCTATTCAAATCATAGAAGTCAACACAAAAATTAATCTCACCAGTCTTTTTTCTTACTAAAACAATATTTTCCACCCAAGTTAAGTACTTGATTGTAAATATAATAACTAATTCTATGAGCTTGTGAAGCTCTACTTTCATCAAGGTTTAAGCTTTGGACTGATGGGCCTTTGTCTTTGTCTTACTAGTTTAGTTTCCTCCTCTAACTCAATGGTGTGTTGAGCCAAACTTGGATCAAATACCTTAAGATAACTATAATTCCATGTAAATATATCAACAAAACTTGTGCATAACACAATGAAAGCTTTATTTTGTGAAGGAGTGCATACCTTACCCAACTTCAAAATTTTACTAGCTATAATCTCTACATTAGCATAGTGTTCTTCTTTTGTTGACAAGAATTACTTAATTCTCCTTAACTCATCATCACCACTTAAAATGTTCTCAAGTGTGACTAATTCTTTGGGTAACTTATTCATTTTCAGTTGCACAATTTGATCACCATACTATTATAAGTACTTTGATTGGTTTCTTGAAGAAAACTCAGCCTCTTCTTGCAAGAAAATCACAATTTAATTGTCATGTTTGAAAACTTGTCAATTCTCATGATTATCTAAAACATAAGGCCTTATAATGACCTTTATATGTGATATAATTTTGTCACTTTTTATATCAATTGGGATACTAAATTGTGACCTAATGGTATCCAACCTATGTTCATGTTTATTCTTATCTTTTGGTATTGCCTAAATGTTAAAAGCCTAAAAATCCTCAAGTAAATCCCAAATTCTATGCTTGTAAGATTTAAGCAACAAATTTTGACATACGTTTAAACCTCCTACTTGGTGAAATACAAGTTTAATATCTCCAAAAACATACAAGGAATTGACTTTCATCTTCCTAGCCCATTGCAAACCTTGAACTAGTGCTTCATACTCAACAACATTATTTGAATAGACAAACTAAAATTTAATAGAAGATAAATAACTTTGTTTCATTTGAAAAGCCAACATCATTCCAGATCTAGTTCCATACTTATTACTTGATTCTTCAAATTACAATTGCCATAAACCTTCATTAGACTCATCTTCTTTAACCATGGCTGGAATTGGTGCATCATCTTCATGAAGGTGATACACACCAAGTCCTTATTCAATAAAATTTTAGGGATCATGCTCATTCAAAGTGGAATCCCACTCATCAAGAAACAAATATGGAAATCCATACAAAGGTGATCCATTTTCTACTTCATTAGTTTCTATTACCTCATCTGAGATGATATAGTTAGTATTCACAACACTTGGCATATATGGCTCTATATGAAAATATAAAATAAGATCAGAAAGATTTTTTACCTTGGTAACATACTTGGTTCTAAAAAAATATAAGTTCAATTAGCTGATAAATATCCCCTGATCTTTGAGGTGAAATCTCTTGAAAGGCACATATCAAAGTAAGGAGGCAAGTCCACCACAACAACATCCTATTGAATAGTAACATTGGGAAAAGCATGTAAAGTTAATATTGTATCTTTTATTATTCCCACTATCTTGGTTGGTGACCCATCCAATTTAAATACCCCTTTAGTGTTTGGTTCATACACAATTCTAAGCTTGTCTATAATTTATTTAGGCATGACTATACTACTAGCTCCACTATCCACCATATAATTATGAACCAAAGTATCACCTAATATCAAAAAAAGGTAAAAAAGAGGATTTTTATTTTATTTTACCTCATATTTTTCCACCTTTTCCATCTTATTTACCTACTATACCTATTGCTTAGTTGGATGATCTAAATTAGTCAAGACAATACCTTCTTTCTCAATTGGTTTTAGAGATAATTTGAGAGATAAAAACTCTTGAATGAGCTTATACTTTTATCCTAGAATGAAAAGAGAATACCACATACTAATTATAATATTATATTTCTTCATTTGATCCACTATACTAAAATGAGATCCACTAACCTTTGTCTACACCTTTTGAAGCACTAGTTATTCATGAACTAGAGGTAGTTGATGATACTTACCAAACTCTATATTCTAATTTTCTTGAGTTGTAGGGACAATAAGTTTCTATTTTTTACTCTTATAAACATCCCTAGGAGTACTTGAAGTATTATTCACCTCTTTAGCCTCTTCAATGGCTCTTCTTTTAGCTCTAGTTATAGATACAACTTGATCACTTGAATTGTTAATTTTAACACATTGAGTAAAAGTAACATGATCATCTACTTGCCAATTTACATTAATAGCATCAGGATTCCCTTGAACTTGATGAGTCTCTCCTTGTGATTCCAAACCTATATCTTGGTACTAACCTCCTTAAAAATAAAACTCATCTTGTGTTATTTGTGGCATAGTGATATTCTATGATACCAAGGCTTGGTTTTGAGCATCATTGAGACTTGAGGGATACCAACCTGAATCAAACATAATGTTATTTTGAGTTAATATGGGAATAATAGCCTTTTAAGTGAAAGGAGCATTAGTATCAATGGCAGCATATGGCTTAGCTAGAGTTATGGCTCCTTGTGCTTGATAAGGTGGTCTATTCTCTCTAAAACCCTGATAAGGAGGCCTTTGATCTTTGAAGGGCTGATAGGTGTTCTGAGTTTGCTATTGATAGGGCATATTTGACTAAAATTATTATCTTTTGAGTTGAACTATTTCATTCCCAAAATATTGTAAAAATCTTTTCAACTCACCTATCTTACTAGCTTGACTAGTAAGGGTTGTAATTTGAGCTTGAGGTGCTAGAATAGGAGATAAGGATGGAATTTGAGGAACTTGAGGGGTTGGTATGGAATTAATTTCTAGAAATATAGGAATTGTAGGTCTTGGATAAAGTTTACCAACTTGTATCAAACTATTTTCTGCCCTTATTGCAACCTCATAAGCACTTGGAAAGGTAATACCACCCATTGATTGTATCATCACACTAATATCAGAATTAGAATTAAGATCTTTCAAATAATACATAAATGCATATTAAGAGGATATCCTTATCAACACAAGTATTTTGGTCCATGTCTTTTAGAATCAAAGGTTAAAATTAGACATGAACTCATGAGGAGCCCTTGTTATGGTGGTTAATTATTGAACTAAAGATAGGTGATGAGATTTGTCCTCAAATTGCTTGACTAAGGTTGGATCCAATTCATCCTAGGTAGCAATGGAATTTAGTGGGAGATTTATATACCATTGTGATGATTTTCCTTTGAAAGAAGTAGCAAGAAATCTAATAGCAACATTATCCTCAACAACAATATGGGTTAAATAGAGATTAACCACATCTTGGATATGCTTAATAAGGGTTGTTTGATTTTATCTTGAGAAGAATTGGATAATCTTGAGGGTAGACACTAGAATGTCATCAAACTAGGCTAAATTCAGTGGGCTACCTATATTGAATAGAGCAAAAACTTGATTTCTTAGGGCCATTTGGATAGTGGGGATTGTAGTGCTTAGAATAATAGGATGACCAGGAGGTGAATACTATTTTTGAGGATATGGTTTTTCCCTCCTAAATATTGATATATTATAAGATTTAAATTAAAAGGAATAACTTTATTTGCTAACCTTGTGATAACCTTTGGCATGAAAGAGCTGCCTAAATGATGCTATGAACTCTATAACTTGAAGAATCTTTATCTTGTGATGAAGATATATATCCTCTTCTACTACAAATGCTTCTCTTTAGCTTTGAACTTCCTCAGATCTATAAAATATTTCTTTGTTTGTACAACCAAGCATGTTAAAAACTATTATCAATCAGAATTGCACCATTGTGAAGGTAGTTTTAGGCCTTCATATACTGTTGAAACATGGAAACAATCCTAGGCTATGGGTGACCTAATCAGTAGATTGAATCTCTAGATTATAAGGGCTAGCTCCCTTTGGTGTATCAATTAGGATATTTTATCTATGCTACAAACTATCAAGAAAAGAGAGAGAAATTTAAACAAAAATCCTATCTAATGATGGTGATTCACCTATTTTTTTGATTGATCCACTCAATTTGGGCTCCTAAAAACACTAATTTTGAGAAGAAAAGCACTAAACTTTTAACTCTATTTGACTAATATGCATAAGTATTTCATGAAACAATTTTATCTTATGATCAGAGCTTGAGGGAAATGATGGAATAGGCTTGATTCAAGGCACTAACTAGTTACTTTCATCCACTATAAACTCAGCCAAAAGACATTAAACATAGAACATGACCTGCATAATCTGATCAACTATGTTGCTAGGTAAGAATCAAGACTTGGCAAGGAAAAAAATTCTATCGCTTATGCAAATCATTGACATGAATAAACTATACCAACATTCTAAAAAATTTAAAAAAGTCCTAATAATTTGAGAAAAGGTTACAAACTTAGTCTTTGGCATAATTTGGTCTTGCCAAAAGAGAGATATAATTCAAGGCTTGAAATCCAACTTATTTATAAAAATGCACAACATCTAAGAGGTTAGCATTGAAAATAGAAGAAGAAGATAACTCCCACTTCAACCCAAGTCTGATTTGTGTTATCATAGATTTCTAAATTTGTTTTTTATTATCTTTTTTCTTGAATGAAAAACCATTTGGAATTAAAAATAAATGGTGGGATCAAGCTTAGACTAATCTACCCCATACGTGATGTCACACCAACTTTGGATGTCTTGATTTAAGTTTGAATCAACTTGAAGCTGAGTTGAAACATTTGAAAGGATTTGATTAAGAAGAGTACATGCATGTAATTTTGTTAAGATATCCAATGTTAAACAACTTGAGTCCTTCATGTAAATGAGTCTCCATTTTTAGAACTGAAGGTGTCATATTTAAAATGGCTACACCTAGACATGTTCAATCGTGTTTAGACCACTTTGCATGCTATGGAACACATTAATCTATTTATATTGGCTATTGAAATCTCTTGCATTTTCTATTTTTTTGTTTATGTGCATGTTCTTTAGCTTGTCTTGCTCTTTAGGTTTATTCATATATTCCCTTCGATCATTATCTTTGTTTCTTCCTATGGAATTGTTTTAGCTTTTGGGAACTTATCTATTTCCATCTACGTTATTCCCATTATTATTATTTCCTCAAACAAATTATCCATGATTATTTACTTTGTCCATTTCATTGTTTATCTCCTCTATCTTTTCCTTCAGACAAATTTTTTGAAGGAATTACTTCCTTGATCTCCTTGTCTATCTTTTTTCCATGGGCCTTTATCTTTGTCTCTAGCTTTTCTGTTAAGTCATTTTCCCATAGACAAAATGTCAATGAGAATTGTCTCTTAAGATTTTCATTTGGCCTTCAAAATTATTCTTAAAACTTATGTCTTCAGATAAAAATTCCATGGTTTACCCTTCTTGGGCCTCTCATTTTCTTTTTCTAAAGGAATTACTTTGGACAATTTGTTTAGAGGAATTCCTTCAGACTTTTGTAAATTCCTTTTTCATGGGTTTTTATTCCTTTTTAATCTTTTTAAGCCCATCTCCTTGTTTACTCATTTAAATAAAAAGTCTGAAGGAATTATGCCTTTGACTTCTTTTTAAAATGGATAATTCCTTTAGAGAAATGAGAATGGTCTCTCAAAAAAGTCCACTTGCTCTTCATTTCTTCAAAGTGTCCCCTTAGCCATTTTGAAATGTGAATTTTCTAAAGGGTTGATACCCTTCAGGTTTTTTTAAAGGTCCTCTTTCCCTTTGAATTGTCTCTCTCCCTTGGAAATTCTTCTGAAGGAATTCTTTTGGATAAATTGTCTAAAGGAATTCCCTAAGACTTTGTGTCCCTACCCTTCAAAATTATTTAAATGGTCCTCTTCCCATTTAAAATAGTATTTCAACTTTCTTGCTTATTCCTCATCAAAATGAAATTACCCTTTAGAATAACTACAGAGTACCCTTCAAAATTTTCAAGTTGCCTTTCAAGTTTCTTGTGAAAAAACCTTCCTAAAGGGAAAGAACCCTTTGGGAAACCTATAAAGGACCCTTCTTCTCATATTTACTTTAGACAAAAATTTTGAAGGAATTTTGTCTTAATATTCTTCAAAGTATCCCCTTAGCTTGGTCCTCTTCTCCTTCTTCAAAAGGCATGTTTATGAAAAATCTCAAATGATAGAGGTTACAATTTTGATCTATAGGGTCAAAATTGCCAACATTAACCTTCTTGAAAAATTGAGTGACCTTATAATACTACACAACACTCAAAAGATCCTAAACCTTATACTTGAGGTAAAGGCAAGAATAATTATGGTGATAAGTGGTGCCATTTACATTACTCATCTACCCAAGGAAACTCTAAATACTATATGTAGTAGTCCTTTCTCACATAATCTACATTAGGACCCACACTAATGGATATAATTGATATAGATACCTCTTATCTAATAACCCACGCCACTATGATTAACATATTTGAAAAGTGAAAACATCTCTTTCACACCAAGTTCTAGGAGAAGGTTCAGCCTCTCCACATCATCATTGATAGTGGTAATCATAAAAACATCATTTCATAATCAACAACTCAATGCCTTAGTATTATCACCACTACACACCCTAATCCATATTCTCTAGGGTGGATATACTAGGGGGAAGATATATAGGTCTAGTGATAGTAATTTTGTAGTATAAAGTTAAACCTATGGAGGACGTCACTTATGACATCACCCCTATGGAGGTATACAACATCTTATAGGGAAGACTATATTTGTGTGATCATGAAGCTACATATAAAGCCAAGCCACAATGTTGGACTATCCTTATGTATGATAATTTATACCACTTGTTTGAGATATCTCTCATGACCAAAGTTAACTTGGTCTCTACCAATAAATGTCATAAAATTGTCTTGTATGCATATAATTTTTTGTTGCTTATGGTTCACCCTAACATACCTACACAATAGATGACAAAGCACACACTGGTAGTGCACAACAATCACACAACATCATAAAAATAATAGTTTAACAAGATAATGGAGCAACATAGTGAAGTACTCATAGATATTGAAGGCATTCTAACACACTCCATATTAAAACACCACATTTATTTGGTCTTTGGATCCCCTATATCAAATATCCCTCTGTATCACATATCAGTTTGGGAAAATGATGAAATATGGTGCTAGATATAAGATAT
This sequence comes from Torreya grandis, assembly GCA_037957365.1. Lineage (NCBI taxonomy): Eukaryota > Viridiplantae > Streptophyta > Pinopsida > Cupressales > Taxaceae > Torreya > Torreya grandis. The sequence continues at coordinate 939,438 of JARHVA010005133.1, read as the reverse complement.
CCTTGATCATATAAATATCAAACCTATTTCTTATCCTTACACAAGTTATATAGTGGTCACACCTAAGAAGGATGGGTCTTGTAAACTCTACATATACTATCATGCACTCAACATGATAAAAATGAAGAATCAATATCCATTACCATGCATTGATGACCATCTAGACCAATTTTGAAGCACTCAATACTTCAGTAGGATCAACTTGAATTTTAGTTACTATCAAGTCCTAGTCAATCATGAATACATATAGAAAAAAACACTCAAAACATAATAATTATTGTATGAATGCTTGGTCATGCCTTTCAGCCTAACCAATGTGACAACCTCATTCATGCACTTGATTGATGATATAATTAGTATTTTCCTCAACCCTTTCATCTTAATCTACTTGGATGAAATTATAATCTTCATCAAGAGTTGGGATGATCATATGGAACACATGTCAAACATCTTTGACACATTGCATCAACATAAGTTACAAGCCAACTTAGAAAAGTGTATGTTTGACACTTTACATATCTAGTACTTGGGCTATATCATTTATTGTATAATAATTCATGTAGATCTAGATGAGATTAAAGTGATCCAATATTGGCCTACTCTCTATAATATCATAGAATTGAGTATTTGTTTTGGAATTTCTTACTTCTACCATAGGTTCTTCCTTAGTTTCTTGTACATCTCTTTAGATCTCAGCTAGATAACATGTGTAAAATATTACTTCAATTGGAATCATGCATAATAATATGATTTTGTGTCAATCAAGTAATTATTCTATGTAACACCTATTCTTAAAATTCTTGACATTATGCACTCCTTTAAAATTCACATGGATGCATCTAACTATGCACTCGATGTAGTGCTAATTGAGCATGGACATATGGTCATAAACCACTTAGATAAATTTAGTGATATGGTGTAAATGTACTCCACATATGATAAATAACTATATGCTATTATGTAAGCATCAAATAAATGTTAACACTACATTATAAGGAAGGAGATAGTTATTTATTCAGGCCACAAGCCACTTTAGATCCTACAATTGTAGAATAAGTTAAATAATGTATTACATGTGAAATGGATTACTTAACTATAGAATTTCCATCTCATGATCAATCACAAGAAATGGAATAACAAGGAAACATATTTCCTTAGTTTATTATTGGTTAATGGACTCATTCTGGTGCTAGACATGCATAGTGCATTCACTTAAAAGTGGTATTTGAGTGATAAGAGTGATAATTGAGATAACCTATCCATAACTTAGCCCCAAACCTATACTAGATCCTTTTTTCACACTTTTATATCCTTTTTTCAAACCACAAGTGTCCTTAGTTAGCCGAAACATAGTCTTAAACACTCATTTATAGATCTTAGCCCTTCATGCCTAGTGGCTTGCTAGCTAGACATTAGCACCACATTAAGGACACTAGATCCATGTGGTGATAGTGTCCGTGAAATGGTGTTAATGTATTTTAATTTATTTTTCCTGAACATATATATTTTCAAAATTAAAACCCTCATAAGGTCAGCCTAAGCATCTTTTATTGTCTACACAAACTATAGAACACTAAAAATATATAAATTTTAGAACTCTATCCACTAGATGGAAATTAGATGAAAAATCCCTAATCAAATATGAAACAAGTTGAGAAAAATGAAGGTTATTAATCCCTATTTTACCCTATCTATGCATAATACCATATAAAATTGTCATAAGCTTGGATTTTATAGATTTATAATCTCAAACACACTCAAGGCATTCAAGAACACTATAATTATATCATCACTTGCATTTATACCAACACTTAGATGGGGAAAATTATATCAGGCTTGATCCCTCCTCAATGTATTGGTATGTAAGTAACTCTCTTCACAAAGGGGTGCTAAGGATGTCTAACCTATCCTAATAATGAAAATAACTTTTCGGTCTTGTGTTAATTGAAAGGAGGATTAGGGTGTGTATCATAAATCAACTATTACATACATAACATATATTTTTAAAATTTAGGCATGTAGGAATAGAACCTAAAAACATAGTTGCAGTTACACCCATAATTTAGGAGTAATCCTACATAGAGGATACTAGCACCATTTTCAAGACACTAGAGCCATATGGTTCTACTATCAAGGAGAGGATCTAACATAGGGATCTAGTTGATGACACTTATACATATTTGTATCTTATTTTTTAGCACTCAAATATTCCACATTAGGTGTTTTCTAGATAAGTCTCTATTTACACATACTTTTTACTATTTTTAGAAAGTCAAAGCTAGTCAAAATATTTAAAAAATTAATGGTTATTTAATCAAACATAGGATTTACATAGATAAACCCTATAATGTTAAAACACATAGCCATAATTTTACATACTAGGTATCCCTCTACTTAGTTGACTTGGACTTCATAGTCAATTGCACTAGCCTAGAATAAGATAAACAAGTTTAGGAGTTCTACTTATTTTATCAGCTTATCTATAATATTATACATCTTTGTGTTCCTAATGGAACACATTTCCAATTAATAATCTAGGAGGTGCACTGTGCCAAGACCTTAAGAGACTTCAACATGACAAAGAATCTATCCACATTGAAATTTCACTCCTACTAACTAGATGCACATAGATGTGGAATACCACATCAAGTTGTTTATTCCTTATTGCATAAAAAATCACATAACCTAGTATCTAGGACTTTACACACCTCTACCTATTCCATTTAGACCATGGGAATCTATCAACATGGATTTCATGACTAGGTTTCCTATGATGAGATGCTACCATTAAGCTTGTTCATTATAGCAGATAAGTTTTCAAATATAGATATCATAGTCACTTAAAATAAAGAAATTGATGTAGATAAAACTATGTAAGCCTTAATAAACCATGTTTGGGTTAATTTTGGGCTTCTAACATCTATCATATCTAATTAAGATCCATGATTTGTAAGCCACATTTGAAAATCATTGTGCGACTTGATGGTTACATAGTTGGATTAGTTGACAAATTTTCATCCATAGATAGATGGGCAAATTGAAGTGATCAATTTCACATTGTTTATCTTCTATGAATGTAAAACCATGTATGCTATCACACTTGGGATGACAATATATTATACATTTAACATTTCTATAATATATACATTCACATCTCTATGGGTCATAGTCCATTATAGACATGTCTTAGCTTTCAACCTTTGTCACCTCTAGACATCTCATACCATGTACCAACTAGCATTGATTCATGCACACAAGAATGGAAAGTAGATAAAGTTAAGATGTTTTTATGACACATACAATCTATTTATCAACATTATTTAATAGATTCTCTCTCATACCCAAGAAAATTACAAGGAGAAACATGATGCTCATCACATTCCTCATGAATTCTAAGTTGGTGATAAAGTTTGGATTAAACTTCACAAAGAATGATTCAAAGGTCCACACTAGAAGATCAAGCCTCTACATTATGGTCCTTATACCATTATATGCATAGCTAGTGAGAATGCCTTTATTCTTAATGTACCTCCATACTTGGGCATGCACCCAGTACTTAATGTGAAACTTATCAAGCCCTACTTTCTACCACTTCTTAGACTAGTAATGACATAACATCCTTATCAAGTGGATTTCTAATAGTTGTGCCCCACAAAAAAGGACTATATCATTGAAGTGAAAGAGATACACACTCACCATAACACACATCAAATTTTTTGAGTGGTCAATTGAGGTTTGAAAATATGATTACCAAACTAAGTATTACACTTCTCAACAACTTCAAGTGTAGTTTCATCAACTACACACCAATGCAATGGAGAATATTTATCTTAAATAAAGGGTGAATGATCTGTGTAAAACCACTCTATAGCCAAACACACTCCTAATTTATTATATTATGTAGAGCTCACACCTCTCACATAATCATGCACACTTATTTTCTCAAAATTTTGTAATAACCTTATGCACATGTCCTGTGCCTACTTGTAAAATTTTATGAAATGTTCATCTCAAATCATAGCCTATGCACTTCACTGTACACCTCACATCTAACAATCATATGTGTATCATGGGAATTTGATCTAGGATTGATTGATCATTCAGACCCTACTTCAACATAGCCATATGTTGGCCTTCCCCAATTTCATGATTAAAAATGAGGCCCAACTAATTGTTAGTCACCAACTGAAGATCACAAGATTGAGAATTATGGAAGTCAACCTAGACATTAACTATTCAAAATGTTTCCAACTACCAAATCTAATAGGATATAGGTATGCCTATAAACATTATCTTTGGTATTTGTATAGTAATTCATACTGCTCTTGTATTATGCATGTTAAATATGTAACATATGCATCTAGATAAAGAAGATAATAATAACAACACAACCATACCAATGCCATATTACACAAACATAATAGAATTATCTTACTCTATGTATCTAATTTGTATAAATTTACTATAGAAAATGTAATTTGTTGTTTCTATTATTTCATTTATGAATATAAGTTTCATTTCTTACAAGTAAGACTTCTACTCTATTTAATGTGTGTTTGATTGTTTCATCTGAATACTCTTCATGCATTCACTTTGCACAACCGAACTTAATTATCCCTTAAAAACTCAATCCTTGGCCCTATGGTTTGGATTAAAACATAATTAAAATAAGTTTTAATCATATCTTTGAAGCATTTACATCAATCATCTGATACAACTACATGGAAGCTTGTAAATAAAAAGAAATTCTACAATCATTATACTCCATGTTACCACATCTCATTCATACATTATATTGATCATTTCACATGAATGTTTTATGATTCCAAAATTTACATAAGTTTAGTCACAAAATTAACATGCTTTTTATATGATTCAACATTTTATAGTTGGTAACATCCCACTCTAAAAATTTAGAGAGGGTGGACACCCATTGTAAAAACCTTCACATTTTAAATTTATTTTGAATATAGAGATTAAATCTACCCAAAAATAAGTTCACCCATACATGTGATCCAATGCATAAAAATTAAAAATGAGTGTTAATCATCTTATTAATGTATTTACATACATCATATACTATAGCTACATGTGCTTATTATATGCCTAAACATATTTTATACATTTACCTTAGAGTGGGAAGCCACCCACTCTAAGAACTAACACAAGTATAATTAATTTTAAATTCATGTTTAGAGCCATCAAGAAATGAATTTAACATCACATATGATCTAATGAAATAATAGATAAAATAAATGTCTATTTTAATATTGTTGGAGATTTATTTTTATTTAGTTTAATTTAACAATCTTACATCTGTTTAGTTTTGCATTTCTTATTATGTGAATTTTCATTTCACATATTCTAGATTTATGAGGTGTCACACCTATTTTATCTCTTTCAAAGGGAATATTGGAGTTTAATGTCACATGTAACTCATTAAACACTTTTCACATACTTCCCCTCATATTATGGGGATTAATGGCATTAGGCACACACTAATAAAGTTTTGCATGTCTATGATGTATTTTATTAGTAACTCCTTTTTCCTCTCTAGCTATATTTAAGATATCTCCCCTTTCTTGTTCTACACTTGAGATATAAATTGATAAAATATTTATTATATCTTGAAATTCATTGTTAGTTCATATTCTTGTCTCTTTTTTCTTCTATTCATGAATATTTTTCTGTTGGATAATGTTGTTGTAAGGGTTCATTCTTAATGAATATGGGTTTTTACTTCATTGATTTGGTTTGCCCACTTATCACTCTATGTCTTGTATTATCTTATTTTAAATTAATTTATAGGTGATATATTTTAATTTTTTGTAATCATTTAATTAATTGAACATAACATTTTTTGATTAATCCATAGACTAGCTAAGAAAAATATCAATTGTCATATAACTCAAAAATTGCATAAAAGTAAGTTTCTCTACTGATTCTCATTGAATGAATAAATAAATAAATCTAAAATCAAAATTATATTTTACATGCATAATTAAAACTAAAAAAATCAAAATCTACCTAAAACTACTAACCCATGCTATTGTTAATAATTGCTATTTTTACTAACTTTCATCTTTTATCATGTTTTCAACCATTATTTATATTAAGTTTTATAACAAGCTCAGATGGGATTTAAAATATCCAAATATCCTATAAATACTAAATATACACTAACAAAGGAATTTTAACTCAAGTTCATGTCTAGTTTTAAAAATATCTAATTTTTAAGATCTTAAAATTCCCAAAACAAATACTTAAATACAATTCTAGACCTTTATATGATCACTTATGGATAAAAAATTATATTAAAAATGATATTAATCTCAAATTAATAATTATGAAAATATTATTATCTTTGATACCATAATTTTTGCATAAATGAGTGCTCAAACAGAGTTATGGAATACAAGTTATGGCCTCTGTAAGTTCGGTCTCTATTTCATTCTCCTCTAGTTAAAAACAACTTAACTCCTACGAGTTGCCCTAATTAAAACCATACCTTTTATTCTTGTCATTTTTTTCAGATCTCATTCTAAAATAAAAGTGTTTTCTTCCTATTATAATCCTTCCCGCTATACCAAATACCTATTATAACTTCATTATCTTATGTTCACTATCCTTTATCTAGAATATGCATTGTATTTTCTTTCTTCTTGGTACCTATTTATTCTAATCCACTTCTTCATATTCCTCCCATTCACTATATTCTCCATGAAACTAATATAAATATGAAACATTAAATACTAGAGAGATATACAAATTATGTATTAAACTCACCTCATAAGCATTATCACTGATTTTCTTCACAATTATGCATGGACCAATTTTATTGTATGTCAACTTGTTTTACATTCCTTTAGGGAAAATTCATTTTCTTAAATAAATCATAAAAAAATCTACTTATTCAAATACCTTTGACCTTGTTGCTTCATATGTTTCTTATTTATAATTTTTTTTTACTTTCTTATGTTTTTCTTCTTACTTATTTTTATAACTTTTTGATGTGGGATTTATGAACACCCTAGTAACCCTATGAGGTATCCTCTAACATTTTAGTATTAGTGAAATATTTCACTCCAAGGCACATGTTGATGGGTATTCAATTTTATAATAATCTAATGGTGTAAAAGAAGTTAAATATGTAGATTGTTTACCATGGGTGAGTTGACTATGAATGAACCTAAATCTACTTTAAATGAGTGAAAGGATGATGGTTTTTAACTATAGTGGGAAATATTCCAAAATAAAATCAAAAAAGAAGAAAGGGTAAGGAATAAAAGAGGCTTGTGGACCACACAAGTTGAAAACCCTTCAAGATTGGCACTTGGAATAAGGTGGGACAATAAATCAAAGACTAAATATTTACTATAGTCTACTATATCACACAAACAATCAAACATAGTAATAAGTCAAAGAGAAACAAAACACAATATAATTAAACATGCATGAATCAACGGTTTCCATGTTTACTAGATTGTTATTGTACATCAATAAGAAGGATTATAATTCACATGTAAAAGACATCCAAAATAACTATATATTAAAATGAATAATTATATTAAATAATATTTAACTCATATACAACAAAAGAAATAAAATACTAGAATTATAGCACATCCCATATAATCCACAAAATTGGAGAAGAATAAAGATTTTCACATAAAGACTAAGTTAAGTAGAACTTATCAGAATTTATTATTAATCTTAGCATCCAAAAATATCATCACTTTATAATTGTGTTGATATACATACTTACATACATACATACATACATACATACATACATACATATATATATATATATATATATATATATATATATATATATGTATGTATGTATGTATATATATATATATATATATATATATATATATATATATATATATATATATATGTATGTATGTATGTATGTACATATATATATATATATATATATATATATATATATACATACATACATACATATATATATATATATATATATATATATATACATATATGTATATATATATATATATGTATATATATATATGTATATATATGTATATGTATATATATGTATATATATGTATATGTATATATATATGTATATTTATATGTATATATATATATATATATATATATATATATATATAAACACATATATGTGTATATATACATACATACATACATACATACATACATACATATATATATATATATGTATATATATATATGTTTGTGTGTGTGTGTGTAGTTTAGGATGGGTATGCATCATCTCTTCAAGATTTATCCAAAATTACAAGTTTAAAATTAGAAATATACGTCTGAAATCATGCAAAATTTGCATGTCTCATGTACACATTTAAAACAACCTCTTTAGCTAAAAATAAAATATACATGCATAGTAAATATGTTAGGAAATAAAGTTCTAATTTAGTAATAACATACAAATATATGGTTATTTTACATCAAGATGTTGATGTGAAACTGCTAACTGAAGAGGTAAGTTGCTAAGTATAGTCATAATCAATATAACTATTAGAGGTCCTTATGGAATCAAAACTAGGCCTATTGAAGTTTGTATGACAATAAATCCATAAAATTGAGATCTTTGTGATGTTAGGGTGTCAATGATATTTGGTTGTGTACATGGAACCAACCCTAAATTTATTTTCTTGGCTCTCAATTCCTCAAATAATGCATAGGTTGTCTCAAATTCCTTATTTATAATATCAAAATTAAGTAATGGAGTATTAAAAATATTAATAGCTTCAATCACCAATATTTATTTCTCAAATTTTGAACACTTGAATTCAACTACTAAAGCTTATACCTTAGTTACTCTATCCTTTGAAAAACATGCCAACTATAATATTTCTTCATTAACTCTATAAATAGTGCCCTCAACTTCTTGTTTGAAGTTGTCTTCAGTTACATGGAGAAGATTTTCAAATTTAGGTACATTAACCAAATATGATATAGGGGATATCACATTATTAACCCTCATATCCATCAAAATTTTTAATACTTCCCCCTCATGAGTGAGAAAATTCTCTACTATGGTCTTCATTTGATTATGCCATTTAAGGGAATAATCCCTTATTGCCATTACATAATTTAAGAACCAAGAAGCATCCATAATATTCATAAAATCCAATTAATTTAAATAATTAGGCCTCTATAACTAGACCAAAAAATTCAATCTCCTTTTTATCTCTTTCATCTCATTTCAAAATGTGACTATAATTATCCTATTCAACTAGCTCTCTACCTTGGAAACCTTGTCTTTATACAAATTACTATAAAACTTGGTTGTTACAATATATATATCAAAAAAAAATTTATTGAGGTGCCTGTATAATTTATTTCTACTATAACCTCTTCAAGAAATATTATTTACTTTAAAACATCTCTTTCATTACCACCCCTACAAAATCCATAAAAAAAACTAAAATTCTATATATATTCAGTGGGGTCATTTAGATTTTTATTGGGGTTCTTGGCCAAAGGTAAAATATTATCCTTTTATTCAAACTCCACATCTTATTTTGTTTTTTTTTTCATCACCTTCCTCTTCCTTATCCTTTGAATAGTCTCATTGTATTTATAAAACCAAGTGGAGACTATGAGAAGTTCTATTATAGCCAGATTCTATCTTTCATCCCTTGCACCTTGAATTTCCATTACAAATTGGGGAATAAAAAGTTACCCAATTTAAATATATTGGATTGGGTATAAGGAGTGGTGATAAATAGGAGTCATTAGAGGTGGTATAATTATGGGGGGTGCCAAGGATGCACCTATCTGAATAGGAAACTAGACGGGTGGTTGTAAAACCCTTTCTCATGGATATGTTTCCTTCATAGGTGTAAGTTCAATAAATTTTTTTGTCAAGCCCAGAGTAACTTATATAATCATTGTTTCTAAGGGAATAAAAAATGGATTTAGCATGGGCAGTTTCAATTAGGCTTACCTTTTCTTGGGGAATGGTGGAATCTAAGGATTAAAAATATACAAACTGACCAAATTCTCAAAATGGACTATTTTTGGATTCCTTATTAGCTTTGGAGATGAAGAAGGAAAAATAAAATCAATATAACTAATATAACTAGATAAAATATCCTCGATAATGGCTGGGGGTAGACTTGTGGCTGAGTCAATATTAAAAATTAAAGAAATGATAGAAGAAACCACCTTGTCCACAATCTTACTTTTTAATAGTGTGATTACCTAATGTTTTGACACATCAAGAGAGGCCTTATTTAATTTATATTCTCCCATGATCAAGGTATTGGAATTTTATAGCTCAGTTTCATCATCTAGTTTTTCATTTTTAGGATTATCAACTAGAGATACTACGTGCATGAGTTCCTCTTCTTTTGTTTATTTCATTGCATCTAATACTTACTCTACTTATTCTTCTTTATCTTCTTATATGAATATAATACAAAGTAATGGTCTTTCTCCTAGTTATTTACCTTTAGAGGAGAAAGATTATTTTATATTCCTCTAGTAGGTGAAGATGGGTGGAGTGGAAGGTGGATAATATGGGGGGAAAATTCTAGGAGTAATAGTGATAGGAGTTATAATGGAGATCGTGGTGAGGGAGTAGTAGATGTGATGATGATGATGAAGTGGTTGTGGAAGATATGGATATTTATTGGGGATACTTAGGGTATCACTGAGAACTAGGGGTACTAATAATAGATATGAAATTAGTTTAGATAAAATATGGAAGACTTACCTAGGTGAATATAGTGAGGTGTGGAAAAGGTGTCATTACTAAATAACTCCTCCTTTGTTCCCCTAAAGAAGTAGATGATATGTGCCTTGTAGTGTCTATATCCAAATTTTTAATGTTATTTTCCATTGATGTATAAGTTACTTAGGGACTAGAGATACCCCTTATAATTTCCCTCTTGATTTAATGATATGATTCTCTCTAAGTGATAAAATCATCTAGTTCCTCATTTTCATGCTCTATTGAAGGGGAGGGAAGTATATCATGTTGTTGTGTATCATTCAGTTGGTTTAGAGACTAGTGATGGCTCCATGAATCTTGTGGTTTTTTAGTTACCTTTGGATCATACTAAATGGATTTTTCCTAAGCCATGGATGTTGGTTTATTTCTCATTTTCATCTAGACTTTAGTATCTTCTATTGTATTTAAAAATAATGTGTCATGTTTATATTCCTCCTCACAATAAGAAACCGATACTTTAATATTATCTTTGGGATGTAAGAGATAACCTCTTAACCTGTTTCTAGGGTCCCAATCTCTAAAAGGTTCCACCTATACATTATACTAATTATTAGGCTTGCGAGCATGAAGAAAATGTGATCTGAAAACATATTTTTGTTTTCCAATGATTAGAGGAGTTTTGAAATAGTAGGATAAACATCTTTGACCTAGTTCTTCCTCAATGTTGTAAGTTTGGTATGCAATTTATCATTCCATTATGTGATTTGGAATATGGTTTGGTAGTAGTAAGGGATTAGTCTTTGTTCCTTCTACCCTAATAATAATGACATTAGGGTAGTACTAGTAGTCTCCTTTTTTATTCAAGATTTTTATTATATTTTATGATAATTTAGGCATTATAGTGCCATATATATCTTGTAAGATATAAGGATAGACCTCCTCACATATCCTCTTTATTTAATTTTTATATCCATGTACAAACATGAAAGAGTAGTCTTCTCCCACCCTATTTTATATATATTTAGTCAAAGGTTTCCATTCTTGAGGATAGGGCTTGTATTACATTCCCATGACTATGTCTAATAAATAGGACATCAAATAAAGTTTCCATCAATTACTCTTTGATTAGGATGGATGAGCTATGACTCTAGTTTGTCACTAATAATTTCCCTAGTACCACTAGTTTTTTAGATGTCAATATTATAACTAACAATGAAACCCAATCAACTTGGACATTTACAATATTAGGAAAACCATACAACCTATTTAGTAAATCCATAACTATCCTAATTCTAGGATTAAATTTCATTATTCAATTAGATGAGATATCCCCTTTGGGATTCATCCTTTATCCTTTAACACGCCATTATTTTAACTTCCTATCTACTATGTTATGCTCAACACAAACAATAGTTACATCCTCATTGTGAGTGGCTTTTGGTAAGGGGAGTCTAAGATATCTATATAATTCCCTAATTTAGATGTATGTAGCATCATTTTTAACCTTTATAACATGCAATATATATTTGAAAATAGTTGGATTAAAAAATAAAACTTAGAGTAGGTCAATGCACAAGATTAACTCAGGTTTGTCTATAACCTAGTGAAAGCCTTGTTCCTTGATTGATATGAGGTCATCTATGTATTTATTCTCCTTAGAAGAGATTTGGTCCTCGATATAACATAGTTTTACAAAATCAACCTCTTCCCAAAGCATCGATTAGTGTAGGTATTTTAAATATAAAGCAATCCTCTTAAATATAATATCCATGTATTTGGGTCTTTTTGTGTATGAGAAGGGAGAGGGAATTAGATATTTTTTCTATTTATTAGAAGATTCAATTGTTCTTTATTAATAGATCTAATTATCTCTATGGACTAACTAGTTCATTGTATCATTTCTCTCTAAATAAATTAGGGATTTTGAGACATTTTGGAGCTAAAAAACATGATTGTTAGATTGAAAGAGTAATGGTGAAGTGAATCCTCCCTTTGTGTCTATTTTGTATATATTATTCCTAGGCCTGAGTATTGAATGCATTCATGTGCCATTAATACAAATAATAATTTTTTATTTTATTTCCCATTTTGATTTGAACTTGTTAATCAAATTACATTTACCACATGGTGACATTTCATTAAGTTCCTAAGTTCAATCACTATTTTTGAAACAACTATTGATTAATCATTAACTAGTTCTTTTGTAATGTTATCAACATTTTATATTCATACCTTGGTCATATCCCATTTCATAAAATAATAGTTGTCTATCTTTCATAAGTTTAGATATTTTAACCTTTCATTATATTTTATATGATCCACAATCGCAATTCAATGTGATAAAGTCATGTGACATGACATTAATGGCTTAGGGACTTGGGATGTTTAAAGGCTCAATGTCTATTTATTGAACTATGTATGTACTAAATGGTCACAAGTAGAAGAAATTAGATGCATGGAATGACCTCAGTGATGCAATATTTTGGGGGCTTGGATCCATTAGATAGTAGCTTTTTACTATGACTGAACTCTCTCATAGTTGAGTTCAGGCATAAATGTGCCACACATTGATTGTTTAGAGCATAGAAGTGTAGAACCATTAGACTATGGAAAAATGTCTATTTAATCCTTTTAGGGTTCCTTTTCATATAAATATTTATAAGTGTTCAATCCTTAGAGCTATAGGATCTTGAATGTATTAAACTAAAGAGCTTCGACACCATTAAACTTTGTAGATGAAAAAGCAAAATCTCTACATTACTAGTGTTTTAACATGTTTGGAGGCTTGACAAGTCAAAAACTAATATTTTTTCCAAATTTCTAATACCCTAATGCTCAGAATGATGTGGGAGTGAGGCATGTAACAATGTTGAGTAACTAAAGTGGGGCCAGCTTGGGGAATATAATGAATACTAGTTAATGGTCCTTTAGTTACATGAAATAGATGCAAAAATAGGACAAAAGATTACTACCATTAGTTTATAAACCCTAGTATAGAATTATAATCCATAAAAACACAAGGAATATGATAACTAAATATATTAGTTCAATCTTTGATTTTTTTATAAATTTTGACTTTATGAGATTAACCTTAGACAATGAATTAAAATGAATTATAAAAATAGACATGTAAGTTTCAAAACTTCCTTAATTAAATATTTTATTATAATGGGTCCCCATTTAAAATCTGATAAAATGGGGTGTGTGTGTTAGGGGCACAACACAACCATTGTGTGTGCTCTGTAAATGATTTTTAATCATCACTAACTCATTCTATAATTGGTAACTAAACCAAATCTAAAACAACCATACTATTTATGCCATAAATAATATGAAATAATTATTCTCTTATTAATTTATTTACTGAACTATTATATGTAAAATCAGCTTATGGTTAAGCCAACTCCTATTTCTTGGGATTTTCTCCAACTATGCATCTCAATAAATTTTGCAAGATCTTGTTTACTAATTATGTATGCCCATATATTTTTGAGTAGTAAAAAATACTGAATTGTAGCTTAGTTCCCACATTTTTCATATAGTCCTCCAAAATTGACTCAAAATTTTGATGTCCCTATCTAAAGTAATGGTCTTTGGAATACCATGCAATTACACAAAATCTTTTAAAATATATTCTCCTACTCTAGTGGAATCATTGGTTTTGTTAAATGAAATAAAATAAATTATCTTATAAAACTTGTCTACGATAATAAAAATTGAATCATTACCTCTTTGTGTGTTTGGTAACCCCAACACAAAGTCCATAATTAAATCTGTCCATGGTCCTCTTGAAACTGGTAATGGCATGTACAACCCTATATTTATGTATATACCTTAGCCACTTAACACATCTTTCATATTTAAACATATCTTTCCACATCTCTCTTCATATTTGGCCTAAAATACTTCTCCATCACCAAAGCTACTATCTTATTTTTATAAAAATGCCCACCCAAACTATCACTATGTAATTTTCTTATAATATTATCTCTTAGAGACCCAACTAGAATAATTTTTTTTTCATTTGAAGTGATAACCATAATTTATAAGATAATCATCATTAATAGTACCTATATCACATTATAATGTATTCCTTCATTTCCTATCTATCTTTCCAAAAGCTATATCAATATCATATAATTCCTTAACAACTTTAAATCCAACTACGTCACTCACCATAGTAGTTAATAATGCCACTCATCTACTAAAATCATCTCTTACTTGATTATATTTTCCTAATTTATGTTTCAAGACAAAATTATATCCCTATAAAAATACACCTACTTTACATGTCTAATATTTTAACTTCTTTTAAGTGTTCACATACTTCAAGGCCTCACAATTTGTAAATAAGATAGACTCGTTAAGCACTAGGTAATGCCTCCAATGTTTTAATAATTTTATAATGTCATAAAATTTAATATCATATGTATAATACTTATTTGTTTCCTAATTCAATTTTCAATGAAATATTCTATTAGCCTTCCTCCTTGACTTAACATAGAACCAATTCCCACATGTGATGAATCACAGTCAACCTCCAACACTTTTTTAAAATCTAGTAATGCTAAAATAGGTTTTTCTATTATCTTATTATTCAATACTATAAAGATTTATATTATTAAATTCTTACACAAATTATTTTCCTCTCATGTAATTTTTTATTGGTGCAACAACACTACTAAATTTTTTAATGAACATTCTATAAAATGTTGTTAGACTATGGAAACTTCTTACCTCTATGATGCTCTTTGGAATAAGCCACTCAAAAATTGCCTTTATCTTTTCTTCATCCATTCTTACATTATCATATAAAAATAAAAAAATAAAAAATAAGAAACTATTTTATATAAAATTGCACATTTTTAGATTTGCATAGAGATTCTCATTTTATAATTATTCAAATGTCTTAGGTGCTCTTATTTATTCTTACTTTATATCAAAACATCATCAAAATAAACCACTAGAAACTTACGAATGTAATCTTGTAACACTATTCTCATTACCCTCATAAATGTATTGGGGACATTAGATCATCCAAATGGAATCATTATTCAATAATATAAGCCATCCCTAGTCTTGAATGTTTTTTTCCATTCATCACCTTCATGAATCATAAATCTCCTTAGATTAATATTGGTAAAATATTTTTATCTTACAAGCACATTTATGATATCATATAAATGAAGTTTATGAAATTGGTATTTGATATTTATTTTATTGATTGATTTACTATACACACAAATCATCAATTCCCCATATCTATTTGGAGTTAGAAATGTTGGTGTTGGACATTAAATCATGCTCTCCCTTAATACACCCTTTCTCACCAATTTAGTAACTTGTGTATTCAATTATGCATGCTCTATTGGACTCATCCTATAAACCATTTAATTGGGTATATATGATCCTAAAATCAAATAAATATGATGTCATATGTATATATTTGGTGGTAAACTAATCAATAACTTATCAGATATAACATATCCATATTTTTTAAATACTTGTACTTCTTTTACTAGTATTTGCACCACATCTGTGTCTTGTTTATTTTCTATTAATCCATAAAAACAACCTATCATCATCATTTCTTTAATACAATTTTTTGTAGACAACATGATTTCTATCTACCCTTCTTCTTTGAGAGGTAATATAACTACCTTTGTATTACCTTTCCAAAAGGTATATGTATTCTTTTCTTCATTAGGAATGGCACTTCTATCATATTTCCATGGCCTTCCCAAAAACATATGGCATGGATCCATTAGAATAAAATCACACCATAACTCATCTCTGTAATATTTTCTTATAAAAAAATTGATTAAACACCTTTTATCTGCTATAACTTAATTTCATTTCTTAAATCATGAAACTTGATAAGTATATGGATGATTTTCACATTGTACTAGTTTCTCTATCTTTTTTTCTTAAAACCATATTGTTAGAACTATCACCATCAAAAATTAATTTGAATATATTACCTCTTAAAGTGAACTTTATTCAAAAACTATTTGTACATAGCCATGAATCATTACATTGCTTATTTTAAATATGTTATCTCCTTGGATCTATCATTGTTCTCATCCTCATTAGATTTTATCCTATGTCCCTTGCTATAACTTTATTATTTTTTTCTTATATTTTGACCTCCACCAAATTTACTCTTGGAAGATCCTCTTACCTCATTTCTTGATCATGATAGTCCAAAAACTCAAATGCTATGTGTTTTTATTCTCTACACATGTAATAAATATAAGATCTACATTGATTTGGAAATAACCCTCTAACACCACCATAACCTTGTCTCCTCTTAATTCCTCTTATTTTTTGTTGGTATTGAAAACCTTATCTATTATCTTCTTACTTTTTTTCACCATAGGGAGTTACTCTTATGGAATTAGACCCACCTCATCCCCTTACTAGAGGTGATTTTCCTCTGATTGTCCTAGTTGATATTCTAAAAGTCTCTCTATTTTATTTTTCTTCTACCTTCAATTATATTTCATAAACCTTATCCATAAAAAGTATTCTATTTGTGATCAATTCATCTTTAATAGAATGATTCAAACCATTTACATACCTTGTAGCTATCTATTATTTCGTTTCATCATGCTACACTCATATGAAATCTTGTAGAACTCATTTGTATATTCTTGTATATTTTGGTCCTTTTGCATTAAATTATAGAATCTTATGTATAGGGTTTTTTCATAATCTACATGAATAACATTTTCCATAAAGTTATTCTCCATCTTGCTCCATGTTGATCTTTTCTTAGCACTTTATTTATCTCATTATTTTCATTTTATTTAGCCAAATCATTACATGACCCTTTAATTAATTACATGTAAAATTTAATTTCATATATTCTATTATATTTTTCCTTTAAAAAAACTTATCCTTGTCGTTTATACAATCTATCAAATTCTTTGGCTTTAAACTACCTCAATAATTTGGAACATCAACCATGATTCATTTTTTCCTTCCCTCATAAATCTCTAACCATACTCTATTACATTGATGATAGTTGTTCTCATTACTCATATTAATTAATTTAATATTCATGATCTATTTATTCTTTTTATTTGATTTGTGATAATTATGATTGATTGTTTCACTTTTCTCTACAACTCTTTCATCATCTTGTCCATTTGATAAATTCATCCTTAACCTCTTGGAATACTTACAACTATTATTAAATAACATAATACTCTCTAAAAAAATAATTTAAAAACATAATAAATTCACAAAGATATTACCTGCAAGTTTCAAACTTGCTATAATACTAGATGATGATTCCACATACTTACTAAGAAAAATGTCAATAAGCATAAAAATCTAAAATTACATGAAAGTAATCTTCTCTACTTATTATAATTAAAAGATTAAATAGTTAAAAAAGAATATTTAAATAAATCTTGACTTGAAATTGGAGTTGACATGTATAATTAAGACTTAATAAATCAAAATCTACTTAAAGCCAACTGATCCATGTTATTATTAGCAATTTATATTTTTAGTAACTTTTGTATTTTTACAAATTTTTCAATTGATATTTTTAGTAAATTTTGCATGAAAGCTTGAATGGGCATAAAAATCTCCGCAATCCTCTACATATTAAATATACAATAAAATATGAATTTTTACACAATTTAATGTCAAGTTTCAAATATATCTAATTTTTAAGATTTTATGTTTTTGAAAAAGGTACTAAAATGTAATTTCACACCCTTATATGATCACTTATGGCCCATCAATATATTTTTAAATGATACTGATTTCCTAGAATCTATTAAGAGCATATTATCCCCTTTGATACCAATTTTTTGTGTAAATGAGAGCTCAAATAGAGTTACATATAAAAATTTATGGCTTCTATAAGTTTTGTCTCCACATCATTTTTCAAAATTATTTATTTTATTATGAACATAGTAATAAACCATTTTATGTTTTCATGTTGAACTTGAGGAATGTGCAAATTTATGGTTAGAGAATAAATAAATAATATTTTTTGATTTCAATTTTATTCTCATTTCTCTTAACAATTTATTTTATATTTATTTGATTGCATTCTTTTCTTTTTTTTAGTACAATAAATGCATTAGTATTATGTTTTAATACTAATATTATTCAATATGGAATTTGGTTATGATCCTTCAGTAAAAACACATTTGACAAATGAGTCATAAACATTGATTTGCAATCTGGGTTTGTCATTTTTTTTGGTTTGTTAATCTTTTACTTGGGAATAAACATTTAAAATTTATACATAACTTAGATCACCATTATGGAGAAATAGTGAAAATGGTAACTTCCTTTTTTTATGATTATTCATTAAAAACATGTTTGAAAAGGGGCCATATCATTTTGTTAGTAATATGGGTTTTTTTAATTTTTGTTGGGTTTGTTAGCCTATAATCTAAAAATATTTTTAAAATATTTTGGCATGACCTAGATCACCATCATTGAGAAATAAAAAAATTGTAACTGATATTTATTTGAATTTGATAAAATGATAATGTTTTAATAGAGATTATTGAAATCCAAATCAATATTTAAAATTATTTTGAAATAACATTTTTTTAATTTTTTTTTACTTAATTAATATTTTTTTATATTTTTAATACAAACATTATGTTTATTTATCACTATTTTGAGATTCTGATAAGAATTAAATCTCTATGTGATATATTTTTTAAGTTGAAACTTGTTTAATCAAGATTTTTTTCTTGTCACTATTACGAATCCATTACTTTTAAACTAGGAATGTTCTTAGCTTTAATCCAATTATTTCATTATTTGAGGAGAAGCTTAAGAAGGTTTTAAATCAAGAGGAATGGCTATCATATAAAGGTATGATTTATCACCTTTATGGGATTTGGCCTTCATTATCAAATATATATCAATAGATCTCTAAATATTGGAGATCTATAATAGAAGGTAAGATCAAAATATGCCCCTATGCCAAAGGTATTTGTATTGTTATTTTTGAGTCTAAGGAGGATAAAGACATAGTATTCAATGAATATTATTAGACACGGGATAAACATTTAATTTTGGATAAGAATTGGTATGCTAATTTTAACCCTCTCATTGAGAATTTTAATTCTATATCAACCTAGATTTGGTTACCTTGTTTACACCTTAAGTTTTGGGAAATTTCTTTGTTATGGGTTATAGGACATTTATTGGGAGAATTTTATAATGTGGATCCCACAATAGAAGGTATGGGACATACAGCCTATGATAGGATACTTTCTAATCTTGATATATATAAATATATTCCTTCGTATGTTTAATTAAATGTGGATGATAGAAAATGGTTACAAACTCTCCACTATGAAGGTTTTCCCTTCAGATGTTTTAGATGCTTTGTAACCAACCATTTGGTTAATAATTACCCTTAAAATAAAAACAAGTAAGGAAATAATTGGTAGAATGATCATAATCCTAAATATATAATAGTCCATGCATATAAGGAAGTTAATAATGAAGATGATAGTGAAGATCCAGAGTCACCATTTATTTCTCCTAAAGAAAACAATAAGGATATTATAGTAGTTGGAGAGAATTCAAGGCTAAAGTAAATGGAGGATAGAAGTAATAAGGAGAAATTTCATCCAAGTGATTTTTTTTGCTCAGGTCTCTTAAAATAAATCCAAACCTTTAGATTAATTTGAGAACACTATCCCCATCTCCCCTGATTTAGGAGATGGGAGAAACTAGACACTAGTGATCAATAAGAGGAAAGGATGGTTTCAAAAATACCTAGAACCATTGAATATGACCCTTTGATATAGAAAATAAAATTTTTAATGGGGTTTTAGTTGGTTTATGTTGGGGGTTGTAACTAAACTAATTTTACTTATTTTTTGTTGTTGTTTCTCTACCACTTGTTTAAAACTATTCTATGATAGTTTATTATTTCCACTGGTATAGGTGTTCTATTTGAGTTTTTAATGTTTTATCTTTTTTCCTTTGTATAAGGGTGGGGCCCCTTTGAAAACCAATTTTACCCTTAATAAAATTAATTTTAAGTAACAAATTTATTTAAAATATAATGAAATTAATTCTCTTAAGTGTCGAATTGAATGTCATAAAATGACTATTAATGCATCTCATTTAATAATAAATTGGACAATATGCATAACTTGATTGACACTCTTAATAAAAATATTATTAATTTTTAATATGTTCACACCTCCAATGTCTATTTAAAATGTGATATATTTATATCCTAGAGAGTGTATTACTTAGCAACAAAAAAATTCTAACCCTGGTTTAAAAATTATGCACTCGATGCATTATAATGAAGATAGTCTTCATAAACATAAAATTGGATTTATTGAGCCCTTACATGTAAAACTAATACAAATTTTGAAGGTCTTGAATTTAATGATTATAAAACTAATGTTAAAATAAAATCATATTGTCCTCTTTACCAAAGGACATTGCATCATAAATTTTTTTAGAAGGATTTTTTTTTCATACCTTAGTTAAAAATGGTAAAATTGATGAGAGATATGGTAAAAATGGGAAATACATTACAAACTGTTATAAATTTCATCCAGATAAATCTTGTGATAAAAAACACATGACCTTGTGCATTTTTAGAAAACACTAAAGGCACTCATTCTAAATTTAAATAAATTTAGATTCCTAAAATTATATTTTTGGTAAATATGGCCTATTAAGGACAAATTCCACCCCTTATAACTCAAAACATTTTAGGGTATTATCATAAACCTTTTTTAGTGGCAATTTTCCCTGTAAAACCTTATATTTTACCTCAAAAGTGGAGTTTTTGGTTTAAAAATGATTTAATTATACCCTAAAATTCCATTAGAGACTTCATAATACTTTTAAATACCTAAATTATCATTTCATTACCTTAAGAAAAAGTTTCATACTTTAAAAAGGTGATTTCATGCAAGTTGAAGTGCAAAAAGGCCCATTTTTAGAATCTCACATGTCAAATTTACCCATGTAAAGTTGTTAAATGATTTAGTATTTGTGTTAACATTATAAATTATTCATGGTATAATTATATTGACCTAAAATTGGCCTTTCAAGTCTTAAGTTTGAAGAAAAGGTAAAGAGAAGGCTATTTCAATTCAGTTTCATGCACAAGTACAAATTTATATAGACCATTCCATACAATTGAGGCCATGATCAGAAGAAAGATGTAATATCATATGTTCCAAAATAATTTAGAGGAAAAATAATTTTATACAGACCCAAAACTAGTTCACAAGCATTCCTTTACTTCTTTATACATAGAGAGAGACCTTTAGGTTTACAAGTGGTACGACTATGAGAGAGAAAATCTAGGTCTATAATTTTTTCCAAAGAAAGTAGACTTAGATAGCTTCCATATGGAGTAAGTGGTTTTTAAATTATTCATATATCCTTCATGAATCATACCCTTGAAGTAAATTCATACATCAATAGTCCTACATCCAGGAAGGTAGTCAATTTTCTACAATTTCTCTTCATCAGGGCATCATATAAAGAAAATTCAAGTTTATAAGGATTTTTAGGACATGAATCACATTTCCATGGTATAAATAAGTCATTTTACACATGTGTTAGTGTAAAATATATATAAAAAAGTAAAAATAATGTAATTTTATAATCTACAAGCAAAAGAGGAAGAATTGTATGGTCCAAGAGAGAAGGATTTCAAGATTTCTTGGTTTCTTCTTGGAAGGGATCTCCTTCATGTAATTATTTTATCCAAGCCATTTTTATAAATAAGTACTTCAAAATATTCATATAAAAATCCCATAAATGGCTCTCAAAACTATCTAAAAAGTCTCTTTTACTAGATATTAATGTTTTTAGCATTTGTTAAGGTATTTTGCATATTCCTAGGTTTCAAATTCACTTTCTTATCCTCCTCCAACAGCCTCAAAATTGATATAAATTTTCAAGGATATGATTATGCTTGAATATGAATCTTAAAATTGGTCTTAACATGCTCCTCATGTCATTTTCTACCTTCTTTTTGGTTCATCTCCATATACACTATCATATACTACCTTTGCACTATTGTAAGGCTTCATTTTCACCTTCATTCAAGTTTCTCATCCTTCATTAATGGTTTTTCACCTTCAACTCATCTCCATCTCATTATTTAATTATAATAAGGAGTAAAAATGGGATAGATTATCATGGTCATTTAATATGAAGATATGTAGACTAAGAAAGCATTATATACAACAAAGAAGGTAACCTACAACCATGGCATCAATAGTCATAAGCTTTGTCATAAAAGTTAAATCAATAGCATGAAATGGGAGATATATTATGTAAGGTCTATGCTCATAAAATTTTATCAATATAAAAAAAGAAAAGGACAAGGATCATGCCATGGTTTTGATGACTTCCTTAAGGTCAAACTTAGTCCTTGTCTATACAATCATAGTCATCTATAGGATCAAGAAGCATAAAAATTAGTTTTGAAAGTTGACATCATGATGAAGCTATATGAGTGAATGTTGACTTCCATCTGAAGATATATTTTGAATTTAATCATGGTTCATCAAGAATTTTAATCCATAAGTACAGTTACAAGTGTCTTTTAGGACACATATAGACCTATTCTTAGGGTCATAACCTATAGTAGGCATATGACTTGATAGTCTCTAGACTTTTATAGGCTTGTGGAGGATAGTTACTTCATTATCACAAAAAAATAAAAAATATGAAGTGCATATCCTAATTAGGTGGATAAAGGATAGTATAATCAAAGACTTGAATGGCTCAAGAATCTCAAAATGAGACCTACAACTAGGTTAAAGATAAGCCACAACCAACAAGGTGAACAATGTCATAGGGAGAATTCATGATAGAGACATTTAAGAGAGGTTATTATGAATAAAAATATCATTTTAAAAGTGAAGGCATCTTGAATATTTTTTTACCTTTTATTTAAACTCTTGAAACACCCTTAACCTTGCAAAAAATTTTACAAAAGACATGTCATCAAAAAACATAGTCAAGCATATGAAAGAAAGGTTTGTCTTCGTAATGATGGCATGATGGTATTGTATGAAGGAAGACATGTTATTATAAATAAACTCATATAATTGGTGGACTAGGATGAGACTTTAAGGAGAATCATACTTTTTTCATGTCAAAACTTAAGAAAATTTACACCTACAACCATACTTAAGGGCAGGCCTATCTCCAAGTGCAAGGGTATTAAAGTAGAGTGGCCCAAGGGAGAGTCTCATGTTCAATTAAAGGTTTCATAAGATAATTGAATATGAAAATGAGATACAAACATGATGAAGGTTATCCTAACCAATTTTAATTTCAAGTTCACCTCAAATATCCACTTACAATTGGGTAAAAAGTTATTGGAAGCATATGCATGCTATGTCAAACATTTATTAATAAGGTCTTAAGTCTTGTCATATTTATTAAGGTTCAAAATTTACATGATTGAATATCCTTATAAATTATTTACAAGAGTTATATAAATCTATGAACTTCATGAAAAATTGTGACACAGTCCTCCATTTCTTTAAAAATCACCTACAACCTTCTAGGCAGGCCTATTTCCAAAGCAATGAGAAAGATTGAAGTAGATTGGTCTATGATAGTTTCATGCGTAGTGGAAGTTTCAAGAGACAAAGATGATATGGATTATAAATAAATAATGATTTTTTTTCTAAAATATGATACATAGTCAAGCTTAACTATCAAGATCACCTACATCCATAGATAATTAGGGGCATATCTCCAAGTTCATGCAGTTTTCAAGCATAGTAGTTAATGATAAGAACTTAAAGTTAATGGAAGTTATTTAATAAATCAATGGTGGTATTAAATAATAAATTATGAATAGAGGACAATCAAACAAGTTTAAAATCAAGATTTACCTTAAAATCACACCTACATCCGTACTAAATGACAAACTCCTCGTACATAGTCATATGTTAGTAAGGTGCCAAAAAAATAAATACCATTAACTCAAGAGTGTGGTTTTTTAGATCTTATTGAAGTAAAATTTTTATTATCTATACCTTTCTCAAGATATAAATACTACCAACTCATTGAAGATGAAGGTACAATAGTTTTAATAGAATAAGACTATGTTTAAGGTTTAAGAATAATGTTGAGGACAGTAGGATAAAGAAAAGCATGAGAGGTGGATTTCAAATGGTTAAAGGGTAATTTAAAGAATAAATTAATAATTATATGAGTACCAACCACTTTAACATTAGAACATCACCTTCAATAGTGATAACATATAATCATATTAAGGTTCTTAAAAGAGCTAAGGTATGTTATAGGTGAAAAGGATATGAAGAGAAAAATAATGGAAGATGATTCCACTGCAAGGAGGATTTTTAGGAACTATTAAATTAATACTCACAATTTTAAAGCTCAATTAAAGGTAGGAAAGAATAAAAACACAATCATAGGCCTTATGAGACTAAAGATGAAGGAAGCTCAAGCTAAGTTTTAGTAAAAATAGCCTTTAGGCTAAAATCTATATGATCTAATCTTGAAAATTAGTAGGAGTGGTCCTCATGAGTTTTTATACCTATCCAAAATATTTGTGAGGTTGTAACATAGGTGGAGGTACTAACTATTTTGACATATTCCCCTTCATGTCTCTTGACAACCCAATCTGCTCAGATGGACCTTTTTAGAGGGTTTTAAAGTTTGGAAAAGGTTTTTGACATCATATAAGTTTTATCAAGATTAAAAGGATGATTTTAAATATTCAAACACATTGTGATAGGTGATAACACTCAAATATCCATACAAATATACAAACATGCAATAGTCTATATAGGCAAATTTAAGATGTATCAAGGTAAAATTAAGATTAAGAAATAGAAGCAGGTAAAAAAGGGATAGATATAAATATGAAACAATTTTTTCTCCCTCCCCAAAATATCACATACATTTTAATTAAACTCAAGTAATCATATTTAGCCATTTAGGCCTTAAAACCAATTTTAGGCTTAGAAGACCTATATACAACAAAAGGCACTTTTAGACCTTTCAAGGAAGATGACACATTGAAACTGATATGATGATATGGTATAGGTCTCATGAAGGTGTATTAAATCAAATAAGATAATGAAGAAAGGTCTTTATGGTCCATAAGACAAAATTTAAATTCTATAGTGAAGACACCCATTTGAGCCACCTAATCAAGTTCTCATATCTTTCAGCACGTGAAGATTTTTTACAAATTATATTTTAATTTTTAGATTACTCATATTAAATTATATTTAATTAAAATTTGAGACTAGTTTATGGTATGTAATTTATGAAAAATTACTAAGAGCATAAGCATGTCTAGAATGCAAGAAAAACCCTATAAGAAAATTTCTTAATGTAGGTATATTTTCATACCTTTTTCATGGGAACCAAATATTTTAAAGGAAGTTGAGGGGGTATATGCACTATATATTAATGTAAATAAGTTTAGGTTTTGAGGTATGTACTTTATGAACCATCGTTAAGAATGTTCACCTCTAAAACCCTCCCAAAACCTTATACATACCAGTTTTGAAAAAAAAAGTTGTATTGAAATAAAAATCTAATGAATAAACTTTAAACCTATTAAAAAATTAAGTAAAATCATATAGGGTCCCACAAATGGTACCTTGTTGTACATAATTATAAGTATCATGGTAGAAAACATAGTTTTTAAAATAAAAAGTGCTAAAAAGGAGAGGTACAAGGCAATTTAATGAATCCCAATCATGAAGATTGAATTTTGGAAATTTTTATACATCTTAAATCCATTATATGATCAAAACTAGGCTTGAAAATACCTCTATAAGCTCCTTCAAAACAACCAATCTCTAGAAATTCAAGGTAGTTTGGCTTAGTCAACTAGTTTGACTAAGTTACATGTGTTTCTTCATCAAGATGACATATATAATGATATGTAAGGTTGTTACATGTATAATAATCACCATATTTTTAGGTTTCAAATTTTTTCATGTAGCTTCCAATGGTCATCAATGCAAGAAGTTAGGCTATTAGGCCTACTTGGCCTAGTAAGCCTATTTGATCAAATAATTAAAATGAAAAATGGTGTAGAATGGATAGCAAATGAGTTAATAAGTATTTCCCATGATTAATTATTTATTTTTAGGTGGAATTAACATGAAATATATACTATTTAACTATATATTCCATGAATAAGTATATCTTGAGTGTTAATTCATGCAAAGGAGGGCTTAATAAGGACTTATTTTGTCTTAAGTGCCAATCACTCTAGTTGACTGATCCTTGACTAATCATCATGTGTATTCTATGGTTTTCATGAAATATATGAAATTTACTTATGTTGGTCTCATGTTATTTTGAGTTAACTAACCAAGGAATCGTGTAGCATATTAGAGAATGAGCTTGGACAAGTCAAATGGGACCACCACATTGTTTCCAACACCTAAAGGAGATCATGCAAGGAATTCCAAAATAAATAAGAGTATTAAGGAATATTATTATCATTTTTTAATTTAAATTAACTAGAGTTTATTATTTGTGGATTTATACTTCTCTCTTTTATGTCAATATCTTGGTGGATTATCTTCTTTTGTTCTATATATTTAGGCTTTTAAGCCTATTTTTAGAATCCCTCTCTTGGGCATTATTAAAATCTGACAAGATTAAGATTTATAAACTTTTGAGATGAATAAAATGACTATTTTCAGATTTAAATATACTTATATAGTGTGTTATATTGTTTTATTTGTACATGTGGTAGTACTTCTCCCTTGTCGGGTTCTGATCTCACCTAGTTACTAGTATGTCATCTTATACAAATCATATACAGTGTTTAATGTTGATTGATTGAGATAATAGTGGATATATTTACTATTTATCACCTTTAATATGGCTTATTACATCATTTACCTAATGCGTAGATCACTTGATGAACCTTATATGAAATATTGTTGCATAGGAGTTATTTTGAGTTGTAGAATTAGTGTTTTGAATTGTATTATTAGTGTTGTATGAGTTCAAATAGAGTTGATGAACGAAAAATATAGGTGTATCACCATCCCTATAATATATTTCCATTTTAGTAATTTTTATAACCCTTTTCATCCCAAAAAACATAGTAGGTTTTAGTAGGGAGAGCATAAGTGACACATCAAAGGAGCTAGCCTCACAAATCTAAAGTTCTTGTCTAAGTGTAGGTGTCCTAGACCTTAGACCATTCCAATGTTAGTCTAATAATTAAGGTGATTATATTAATCATCCTTTAAATATGATTTTATATAGATTGCTAATAATTATAGCATGCCTAGTGTGATATAGATTCAACCATTTGAGTATACATTTTTAGCATCTTGGTATTTAAAATAAATTTCAAGTACTCAAATGGTCCTTATCTCAAGGTAAAAGGTAATTTTTTTTCAAAATTTATTTTACTTTTATGTGTTTCATAGGCTATGGTAGCCTATGGATAATTTTATTTATCATTCATCTCCTTATCAGTATTTCTAATATGATCCATATACATCCTATCATGATCCATATCAGCCTTATGTTGAGCATCACCAACCATATATAGATCCTTATCAGTAGTCTAGTGATTCATATCAATCCTATGATAACCCTCATCAACCTTGTTATCCTCTCGATTAACTCAATCAAGTTTTAAGATAATCCATTTCCAGCTTCAAATGAACCTTGTTTGGATATGAGAAGTAAATAGCTAGCATAGACACTCAAAAGAGATACAAGAAAGAGATATCCAAACATCATTATTAAGAACATGAGAGATAATTTTTAGTAGGCTAAAGAGGTATGCGTATCTTTCATAAGGTAAGGCCATTCAAAGTTTAGTGATGATATCCTAGACATAAGTGGTCTAATTATAGGCATTGAAGAGAGGTTGGGGGTCCATGAGAAGCACTAGGGTGACCATAATTAGCAGCATGTTCCAATTGAGCTACTCTTTTCTCTTTATGAATATAAAAAAAACATATATCACAACCCTCAAGATTCTATTCAGACTTTGTGTAGCTTTTGTACTTGCAAGTTTATCTAAGAAAGACCTCATAAGGTTAAAAAGGTGTGTTTAAAGGAGGCTAGTTTTCATGTACCACAATAGATAATAGAGGATACTTCATCTTCTAATCATCATAGAGAGATATCTAATGAGTTGGTTCATAACTTTGAAGCTCACCTAGCCAATCAAGTTGAGCTTATAGATCAACATCTTCAGTATTCAATAACATTTATAAAAGCAACACAATCTCAACAACAAGTTCCAATTCCTTCTTTCACATCCATGGCTGAAATAAGTACACAAGAAAAATATCATAAACCCAAGTTTATGACTTGGAAACAAATGCATCAATCAAGGGACAATGAAGATCACTCAAGCATAAGCCCAAGTGTTGTTCTAAAAAGTAAGTAGGAAGTAATTTAACCTCTACTTCTCCCTCCTCAAAATCCCGAGGCATTTCCTTAATTGAAATATATTCAAGAGAACTTGTAGAAGAGATATGAGGTAAAGGTGATTCAATTTAAGAAACATCATAAACAAAATCAATCATCAATGGTAACATCTTTGGACCTTTCTCATCTTCTTGAGTATTTTGTGGGGTCTACCATGCTAATCTTGAAAATGAGCCTCTTCTTTGTGAGGCAATTGAATAAGTTTTAGTTGAGGTATATGAAGATGGAAATGTCTTGAATGAGAAAAAGGAGAACATCACCATTGGCACACTCTTTGTCAAGGAAGATCATGATTCAATCTCTTAGAGTGTAAAGGAAGATGCATTCAAAGAAGTTACTGCTAAGATAGAAGATTAACTAAAAGTAGATGATAAAATATAAGAGAAATATGTTCTATTTGGACAATTTGATGATGTTTTACATGAGTTATTTGATCACAAAATAGCTTTCATTCATCATGATAGCCCATGAGAACTTTCAAAATTAGTAAAAGTCAAGTACCAACTAGCCAAAGAAGATGAAGAACAATCTGACTTTGAGAGCATGTAAAGTTAGCGAGTGGATATTGAAGATGAAAAAAAAGATGATTTTTAGTTTCATGATCATAATAAAGAGATTCCAATCACACTTCATCTCGATGAAATTTAATCACTAAAATTGTTTGATTTCATCTTTTTAGGTTCCACATTACTTGATTGTGATACATTTCAGGTTGAGAGAATTTTTTTCATCAAGTACAAACTAATAATGTCTTCAAAAAAACCAATCCAAGAGGTTATTTTCTTAAGATGTGACTTGTTTGAGTATTTCAAGCAAGGTTATCAACTTCTCACTTCATTTTTAGATGTTTGTACACTCTTGGATGTTAAGTATGAGATCAAATGGCCTCAAGAAGTCATGAAATTAGATAAAAAGATTGGTATCAGAGCCACATTTGTCAAGATTATACTGTAAGTTGTTATTGTTTTCCTATTTTCGTGGATCAGATCTTTTGAGTTCTTTGCTCTGCAAATTTCTTTGGGAAGCTATTGCATCGAGTCTCAGGCCGTTCACCCATATTGTTATAGGCCGTTTTATCTCTGCATATTTTTTTCCCTGACCAGAAATTTCTCGCACTCCAGAACCCAAATCTCCCCACAATGGAATTTGGAAAAGCACCTTCTACAGCTACCGTAGAACTGATAAATGAATCTGAATTAGAGGGAATGTATGAGTTGCCACCATTCATCCCTGACCAAATATCAGACTGTCCTGACATTGAAGTTACAGACACAGATCTTGAGAAAGAAACCAGTATGTTCAAGCCACCGGCTTTAAAGGCTACCAGTGTTTATAAACAATCAAAATTAGTTAAGTCAAAATTTTTGTATACTTCTACCTATATGTCTTTTGTTAAACCTAGAATCAAATCACTCGAGCTCGTTCTCAGTTATCAGCCTAAAAAGACCTTTCAGACAAATCTACTCCCGCTCTTACCTAAGAAAGAAATCACATATATTAGATCCCATAGTGATGTGAAGTTTGCTCATTTTGGTTTGATCCGAATATATATTTTGCCATTAATTCCTGCAAATATTAAGCCAGTTTTGTATTTAGCATTGTGTGACCTTCATCAAGTCAGCTTCTAGCACTCCTACCAATTGTCTAGCCTTGGACGACTAAATGATAATGGTGTTATTTGTTTCGAGTTTTGTCGCAACCTTTCTGTTGCAGTCCGTGACAAAGGTTGCAAAGAAGTAAAGCATGGATCATTAGATTGTTGGGGTTTGTTTTCTTCTCTGTATGGTTTGAATATGTTTGGTGAATTCCAGTATGCTTCAGTTAATATCTCTGTATTATATAGCATGACCAATACAAACCACCCCAAGATTTTAGAAAATCTGCCTTATGCCAGACGTCTCAGTGGCACAGTCCAACTGCAAAAAGGACATATAGAAACTGTCAAAGTTCCTTCTGAATGGAAACTCGACTGGTTGAAACAATTTTCTTTCCTATTTTCATGTGTTTGCCTTCTAAAATCTTTATTTCCATTTCAGGCATTGATTTAGCCCAAAACTGTTGCGGATTATCCGAACAGATAGTAGACTTAATCTTTTCTCCTAAGGCAAGTATTTCAGAAAGAATGACTTCAGGACTCTGAGCCATGGAAAACCAAATAAAAGATCTGGAAAAGAATGGTTTTATAGAAAAATCAACCTCTCCATACTGCTGTTATGCTTTCATGGTCAACAAGCATTCAGAGCAGAAAAGAGGAAAGAAGAGGATGGTCATTAACTACAGACCATTAAATGCTATTACCGAACCATTCCCATATCCAATTCCTGATAAAAGCTATCTTTTGGAGAAAGTTACAGCCTGTAAGTACTTCTCCCAGTTTGATTGTAAATCAGGCTTTTACCAGATAAGAGTCAGAGAGGAAGACAGAGTTAAGACAGCCTTTAGTTGCCCTTTCGGCCACTATCAATGGACTGTCATGCCTTTCGGGTTGATGAATGCACCTGCCTATTATCAAGCACACATGGACAAAATTTTTGAAGGCACCTCTCAATTTCTTTGTGTATATATTGATGACATTTTGATTTTTAGCAATTCTTTTGAAGAACATGTTGTTCATCTCTCCACATTTCTACAGAAGGCTACAGATGCAGGAATAGTGCTTTCTGAAACTAAAATCCAGTTATGCACTACTGAATGTAATTTCCTCGGGATGATCATCCGAGACTCAAAACTATAGATACAGCCTCATATCAAGGAGAAGGTCATCAATTTTCCAGAGCAACTCGACAAAGCTAAGTTGCAAGCATTTTTGGGACTTTTAAATTATCTGAATAGTTTTTATCCTAACTCTGGTGAAGACAGATTTATACTCCAAGAACTTCTCCAGAAGAAGAAGGTGTTCCGCTGGGAACAACATCATACAGAAGCTGTTCAGAAGATTAAGCATAAGGTTGCTACCTTACCAGAGCTCCACATTCCGAAATCCCAAGAAATGAAAGTCTACACTGATGCCTCCAACCTCTCATGGGGAGGAATACTTGTTTCTGTTGTAAATAATGTTGAATTTGTTTGTGAGTTTGCTAGTGGTGTGTTTAGTACAGATGTACTGAAATGGATTTCCTCTGACAAGGAAATTTATGCTGTTAAAAAGTGTCTGGAAAAATTTATGCTTAAATTGCTACATCTGCCACATTTCACTATTGTAACTGACTGCACCCGATTTTTAACCTTCCGAGAAAAAGATCATGGGAGGAAGGATGGTCGTGGTAAGTATGTCAGATGGCAAGCATTTTTCCACCAATTTAATTTTTCAGTACAGCATATAGAAGGTAAGAACAATATTATAGCAGACTGGCTTAGTCGGAATCCTCCTGCTACCCTTATGCATCAGCCTGCACCAGCACCTGGTTTTAATTTAACTAGAATTCTGAACCAAGCATTTGAATCTTTGAGTGCTATGGTCCAAGAACAAGTTTTAAGAGAAGGCATGCATCCAAGGTTCACTAGGATTTCTCATGCAGCCTCTTTAGACCTCCAAATGTCTGTTGTAGCAAGAATTCAAGCAAATCGCAGACACAACACCGGAATCCTCATCATTGAAAGGTTGAACAGTGAATACCTGTACAACCAATTCACTGATCTACTAAAGAGACCACTTTGGACGTGGCATATTAAGATCCGGTCAGCTCATAATGAACATCTTTACAGATGGATAGCAAGATTTGGCCCACATCGCATTCACGAAGAGTAGAATCATTCGCAAGACACTGTGGTGCATACCATCATCAGGAGACAACTTGAGTGGGAATCTCATTTCCACTGCACACCACATCACATGCCATGTGATAGGGGCCCATGCCGACATTGGTACTTGCAAAGCACGTTCCAAATTAGATGCCTTTTTCAGCCTATCTCAGAGGACGATTTATTTGATGAAGCGGAAGACATGTTGGGCCCACAACCCATGGTCCCGTCATCATCATCATCCGCACATCAGTCTAGTGGTGGGTCTAACAGCATCTCTCTGTAGCATGCGTTGTAAAGCATGATGAGACAGACACCGCCTTGCTAGCGAGCAGGCAGGACCTCTCAAATTGCTATAAATAAGCCTTAGTTTTAGTTTTTAGATCATCGAAAATTTTTTTGAGTGAAAATCTAGTAGCCTTGTAAAAGAGTATGCTCTTCACTTGCCCTTTTTGAAGGACCCTGTGAATCAAAAATTTGACCAAGGATATTGTAAGTGTGAGAGTGTAATAATTATTGAGTGAAATATTGAAGCCGTAGCCATTCGGCCCCTACCTCCTATCGCAGGTTTCTTTTAATGATCTCTTATTCCGCTGTCAAGGAGCCCGTCTACTGACGCGATAAAAAGATTGGTATCATATTGCTCCCAACTGCTCGTGCAAAAATCCAGCCGTCAAAGCTGTATTTTCCTCCAACGCAGCAGCGTGGTGGGATGTTATAGATGCTGATGAAGATCTATATTTACAAGATGACATTTATGAACCTGTGCTTGAAGATCTTCCTGACAAAGCATCAGATGAAGACGATGCAGTAGAACTTGCTTCTCTTGCAGATGATTTAGAACAACCAATGACTAACATGCAGAGAGGATCATGACCTTACAGGTCCAGAGGCTTTAATCAGTCTTATGAAGCTTATGGTCCCTGGTCTAGAGCACATCAAGAGGTCTCAGAATGACCAGAACGCCCCAGAGGATGAGGCAACCAAAGAGGAGAATCATCTAGAGGGAGACAGCCCTCTCAGCCACGACAACCACCAATGGTGCATAGACCTCAGCATCCTCCTATGCACTTTCCAAGTCAATTCAAGCCAAGTGATTCATGGATCAAAAATAAATTAACTTGCAGAGAGCCACCACAGGAAATCAGAGAACCTATTTGGGAACAGATAATGCCTGCTGAAGAACCAGTCCTTGCAGCAGATCCTAGATGGGATGATGGCTACGAAGAAGAGGATGAAGTCGGAAGCATTTTTTATTCTGACCAAGACTACTGCCCAAGTGAATGCAGTATGCCAGAAGAAGCAGAACTAGAACTACCAGAAGATATCTACACAGAACCGATCATTGTCCAAGATCTAGGAAGGCAAAAATTGGTATGTACTAAAATCCCTTCCTTAGAATTGCCATAACCTGCTTATCTAAACCATCTCATCAATGGTAGATTTGCACAATTATTTACTCTTAAAATTAATGGTAGATATGTAGACGCCCAAGTTGATACTGGTGCTTCTTTGTCATTTGCCAAACCACAACTCATTAGTGATTGGGAGACACTAGATGAGCGACTAGCTTACAAGAGCATAGACATCTAGGGGAACAGTTTTACCTGTAATAAATACAAACACCAGCAACCCCTGAGAATTCAAAATAAAATCTTCCATTGTGACTTTTTTGCATTAGAAAAGATGCCTATAGATGTCCTATTAGGAGGATCTTTCATAGACAGGTATACTCCCTATGGTGCTACTGCTAAAAGCATCATGTTTACTATTGAGAATGAAAGGCTCAAAATTCCTCGGCTCATATATGCCACAGAGCAATTTCCTAGCGCCATGGCTCAGAGTCCTGAAGTCATTCCTGCTGAAATACTTGCCTTAGGAGAAAAGATTAAGTCTACTATCTGTTCGGATAATCCGCAACAGTTTTGGGCTAAATCAATGCCTGAAATGGAAATAAAGATTTTAGAAGGCAAACACATGAAAATAGGAAAGAAAATTCCTATCCCAGCACAGGACTATTCTGATATGGAAAACCAGATAAAAGATCTGGAAAAGAATGGTTTTATAGAAAAATCAACCTCTCCATACTGCTGTTATGCTTTCATGGTCAACAAGCATTCAGAGCAGAAAAGAGGAAAGAAGAGGATGGTCATTAACTATAGACCATTAAATGCTATTACCGAACCATTCCCATATCCAATTCCTGATAAAAGCTATCTTTTGGAGAAAGTTGCAGCCTGTAAGTACTTCTCCCAGTTTGATTGTAAATCAGGCTTTTACCAGATAAGAGTCAGAGAGGAAGACAGAGTTAAGACAACCTTTAATTGCCCTTTCGGCCACTATCAATGGACTGTCATGCCTTTCGGGTTGATGAATGCACCTGCCTATTATCAAGCACACATGGACAAAATTTTTGAAGGCACCTCTCAATTTCTTTGTGTATATATTGATGACATTTTGATTTTTAGCAATTCTTTTGAAGAACATGTTGTTCATCTCTCCACATTTCTACAGAAGGCTACAGATGCAGGAATAGTGCTTTTTAAAACTAAAATCTAGTTATGCACTACTGAATGTAATTTCCTCAGGATGATCATCCGAGACTCAAAACTACAGATACAGCCTCATATCAAGGAGAAGGTCATCAATTTTCCAGAGCAACTCGACAAAGCTAAGTTGCAAGCATTTTTGGGACTTTTAAATTATCTGAATAGTTTTTATCCTAACTCTGGTGAAGATAGATTTATACTCCAAGAACTTCTCCAGAAGAAGATGGTGTTTCGCTGGGAACAACATCATACAGAAGCTGTTCAGAAGATTGAGCATAAGGTTGCTACCTTACCAGAGCTCCACATTTCGAAATCCCAAGAAATGAAAGTCTACACTGATGCCTCCGACCTCTCATGGGGAGGAATACTTGTTTCTGTTGTAAATAATGTTGAATTTGTTTGTGAGTTTGCTAGTGGTGTGTTTAGTACAGATGTACTGAAATGGATTTCCTCTGACAAGGAAATTTATGCTGTTAAAAAGTGTCTGGAAAAATTTATGCTTAAATTGCTACATCTACCACATTTCACTATTGTAACTGACTGCACCCGATTTTTAACCTTCCGAGAAAAAGATCATGGGAGGAAGGATGGTCGTGGTAAGTATGTCAGATGGCAAGCATTTTTCCACCAATTTAATTTTTCAGTATAGCATATAGAAGGTAAGAACAATATTATAGCAGACTGGCTTAGTCGGAATCCTCCTGCTACCCTTATGCATCAGCCTGCACCAGCACCTGGTTTTAATTTAACCAGAATTCTGAACCAAGCATTTGAATCTTTGAGTGCTATGGTCCAAGAACAAGTTTTAAGAGAAGGCATGCATCCAAGGTTCACTAGGATTTCTCATGCAGCCTCTTTAGACCTCCAAATGTCTGTTGTAGCAAGAATTCAAGCAAATCGCAGACACAACACCGGAATCCTCATCATTGAAAGGCTGAACAGTGAATACCTGTACAACCAATTCACTGATCTACTAAAGAGACTACTTTGGACGTGGCATATTAAGATCCGATCAGCTCATAATGAACATCTTTACAGATGGATAGCAAGATTTGGCCCACATCGCATTCACGAAGAATAGAATCATTCGCAAGACACTGTGGTGCATACCATCATCAGGAGACAACTTGAGTGGGAATCTCATTTCCACTGCACACCACGTCACATGCCATGTGATAGGGGCCCATGCCGACATTGGTACCTACAAATCACGTTCCAAATTAGATGCCTTTTTCAGCCTATCTCAGAGGATGATTTATTCGACGAAGCGGAAGACATGTTGGGCCCACAACCCATGGTCCCGTCATCATCATCATCCGCACATCAGTCTAGTGGTGGGTCTAACAGCATCTCTCTGTAGCATGCGCTGTAAAGCATGATGAGACAGACACCGCCTTGCCAGCGAGCAGGCATGACCTCTCAAATTGCTATAAATAAGCCTTAGTTTTAGTTTTTAGATCATCAAAAAAAATTTTGAGTGAAAATCTAGTAGCCTTGTAAAAGAGTATGCTCTTAACTTGCCCTTTTTGAAGGACCCTGTGAATCAGAAATTTGACCAAGGATATTGTAAGTGTGAGAGTGTAATAATTATTGAGTGAAATATTGAAGCCGTAGCCATTCGGCCCCTGCCTCCTATCACAGGTTTCTTTTAATGATCTTTTATTCCACTGTCAAGGAGCCCATCTACTGACGTGATAAAAAGATTGGTATATCAGTAGACGGGCTCCTTGACAGCGGAATAAGAGATCATTAAAAGAAACCTGCGATAGGAGGCAGGGGCCGAATGGCTACGGCTTCAATATTTCACTCAATAATTATTACACTCTCACACTTAAAATATCCTTGGTCAAATTTCTGATTCACAGGGTCCTTCAAAAAGGGCAAGTGAAGAGCATACTCTTTTACAAGGCTACTAGATTTTCACTCAGAAAATTTTTCGATGATCTAAAAACTAAAACTAAGGCTTATTTATAGCAATTTGAGAGGTCCTGCCTGCTCGCTGGCAAGGCGGTGTCTGTCTCATCATGCTTTACAGCGCATGCTACAGAGAGATGCTATTAGACCCACCACTAGACTGATGTGCGGATGATGATGATGATGGGACCATGGGTTGTGGGCCCAACATGTCTTCCGCTTCGTCGAATAAATCGTCCTCTGAGATAGGCTGAAAAAGGCATCTAATTTGGAACGTGCTTTGCAGGTACCAATGTCAGCATGGGCCCCTATCACATGGCATGTGACGTGGTGTGTAGTGGAAATGAGATTCCCACTCAAGTTGTCTCCTGATGATGGTATGCACCACAGTGTCTTGCGAATGATTCTGCTCTTCGTGAATGCGATGTGGGCCAAATCTTGCTATCCATCTGTAAAGATGTTCATTATGAGCTGATCGGATCTTAATATGCCACGTCCAAAGTGGTCTCTTTAGTAGATCAGTGAATTGGTTGTACAGGTATTCACTGTTCAGCCTTTCAATGATGAGGATTCCGGTGTTGTGTCTGCGATCTGCTTGAATTCTTGCTGCAGCAGACATTTGGAGGTCTAAAGAGGCTGCATGAGAAATCCTAGTGAACCTTGGATGCATGCCTTCTCTTAAAACTTGTTCTTGGACCATAGCACTCAAAGATTCAAATGCTTGGTTCAGAATTCTGGTTAAATTAAAACCAGGTGCTGGTGCAGGCTGATGCATAAGGGTAGCAGGAGGATTCCGACTAAGCCAGTCTGCTATAATATTGTTCTTACCTTCTATATGCTGTACTGAAAAATTAAATTGGTGGAAAAATGCTTGCCATCTGACATACTTACCACGACCATCCTTCCTCCCATGATCTTTTTCTCGGAAGGTTAAAAATCGGGTGCAGTCAGTTACAATAGTGAAATGTGGCAGATGTAGCAATTTAAGCATAAATTTTTCCAGACACTTTTTAACAGCATAAATTTCCTTGTCAGAGGAAATCCATTTCAGTACATCTGTACTAAACACACCACTAGCAAACTCACAAACAAATTCAACATTATTTACAACAGAAACAAGTATTCCTCCCCATGAGAGGTCGGAGGCATCAGTGTAGACTTTCATTTCTTGGGATTTTGGAATGTGGAGCTCTGGTAAGGTAGCAACCTTACGCTTAATCTTCTGAACAGCTTCTGTATGATGTTGTTCCCAGCGGAACACCTTCTTCTTCTGGAGAAGTTCTTGGAGTATAAATCTGTCTTCACCAGAGTTAGGATAAAAACTATTCAG
Source organism: Torreya grandis (assembly GCA_037957365.1). Lineage (NCBI taxonomy): Eukaryota > Viridiplantae > Streptophyta > Pinopsida > Cupressales > Taxaceae > Torreya > Torreya grandis. Next base: position 900,758 of record JARHVA010005133.1, on the reverse strand, counting down.
ATAATTTAAAAGTCCCAAAAATGCTTGCAACTTAGCTTTGTCGAGTTGCTCTAGAAAAATGATGACCTTCTCCTTGATATGAGGCTGTATCTGTAGTTTTGAGTCTCGGATGATCATCCCGAGGAAATTACATTCAGTAGTGCATAACTGGATTTTAGTTTCAGAAAGCACTATTCCTGCATCTGTAGCCTTCTGTAGAAATGTGGAGAGATGAACAACATGTTCTTCAAAAGAATTGCTAAAAATCAAAATGTCATCAATATATACACAAAGAAATTGAGAGGTGCCTTCAAAAATTTTGTCCATGTGTGCTTGATAATAGGCAGGTGCATTCATCAACCCGAAAGGCATGACAGTCCATTGATAGTGGCCGAAAGGGCAACTAAAGGCTGTCTTAACTCTGTCTTCCTCTCTGACTCTTATCTGGTAAAAGCTTGATTTACAATCAAATTGGGAGAAGTACTTATAGGCTGCAACATTCTCCAAAAGATAGCTTTTATCAGGAATTGGATATGGGAATGGTTCGGTAATAGCATTTAATGGTCTGTAGTTAATGACCATCCTCTTCTTTCCTCTTTTCTGCTCTGAATGCTTGTTGACCATGAAAGCATAACAACAATATGGAGAGGTTGATTTTTCTATAAAACCATTCTTTTCTACATCTTTTATCTGGTTTTTCATATCAGAATAGTCCTGTGCTGGGATAGGAATTTTCTTTCCTATTTTCATGTGTTTGCCTTCTAAAATCTTTATTTCCATTTCAGGCATTGATTTAGCCCAAAACTGTTGCGGATTATCCGAACAGATAGTAGACTTAATCTTTTCTCCTAAGGCAAGTATTTCAGCAGGAATGACTTCAGGACTCTGAGCCATGGCGCTAGGAAATTGCTCTGTGGCATATATGAGCCGAGGAATTCTGAGCCTTTCATTCTCAATAGTAAACATGATGCTTTTAGCAGTAGCACCATAGGGAGTATACCTGTCTATGAAAGATCCTCCTAATAGGACATCTATAGGCATCTTTTCTAATGCAAAAAAGTCACAATGGAAGATTTTATTCTGAATTCTCAGGGGTTGCTGGTGTTTGTATTTATTACAGGTAAAACTGTTCCCCTGGATGTCTATGCTCTTGTAAGCTAGTCGCTCATCTAGTGTCTCCCAATCACTAATGAGTTGTGGTTTGGCAAATGACAAAGAAGCACCAGTATCAACTTGGGCGTCTACATATCTACCATTAATTTCAAGAGTAAAGAATTGTGAAAATCTACCATTGATGAGATGGTTTAGATAAGCAGGTTGTGGCAATTCTAAGGAAGGGATACTAGTACATACCAATTTTTGCCTTCCTGGATCTTGGACAATGATCGGTTTTGTGTAGATATCTTCTGGTAGTTCTGGTTCTGCTTCTTCTGGCATACTGCATTCACTTGGGTAGTAGTCTTGGTCGGAATAAAAAATGCTTCCGACTTCATCCTCTTCTTCGTAGCCATCATCCCATCTGGGATCTACTGCAAGGACTGGTTCTTCAGCAGGCATTATCTGTTCCCAAATAGGTTCTCTGATTTCCTGTGGTGGCTCTCTGAAAGTGAATTTATTTTTGATCCACGAATCAATTGGCTTGAATTGACTTGGAAAGTGCATAGGAGGATGCTGAGGTCTATGCACCATTGGTGGTTGTCGTGGCTGAGAGGGCTGTCTCCCTCTAGATGATTCTCCTCTTTGGTTGCCTCATCCTCTGGGGCGTTCTGGTCATTCTGAGACCTCTTGATGTGCTCTGGACCAGGGACCATAAGCTTCATAAGACTGATTAAAGCCTCTAGACCTGTAAGGTCGTGATCCTCTCTGCATGTTAGTCATTGGTTGTTTTAAATCATCTGCAAGAGAAGCAAGTTCTGCTACATCATCTTCATCTGATGCTTCGTCAAGATCTTCAAGCACAGGTTCATAAATGTCATCTTGTAAATACAGATCTTCATCAGCATCTATAACATCCCACCACGCTACTGTGTTGGAGGAAAATATAGCTTTGACGGCTGGATTTTTGCACGAGCAGTTGGGAGCAATATGACCAGGTTTGCGGCAGATATAGCAAATGGGCTTATGCGACTGAGGTCTGGGAGTGTGGTGTTTCTTCAGGAAACGGTGAGGAGGAGCATAGGAATGCTTCTTGGGAAAAGAGCGGCATTTATAGGATAATTGCCAGCGTCGCTGCTTCTGTTGGCATCGTGGTTGGACATAAGGCCTGCAACCATAAGGTGCGGTTTCTGGGAAAATGGGAGCAATGGAGGCTGCTTGGTGCTTGCTAAGTTTCTGCATAGATTTAGTCTCAGAGACTAACATCATAATGTTCTGCTGCGTAAAATCAATAACATCAGATAAAGCAAGATCTTCAATAGCAAGACCTTTTAGATCGATATAAGACAATACTCGATCTATCAGATTATATGGCATAGCATGCAGAAATTTTAATTTGACTTCAGTAGATGCAGAGGATTTGCATTCATAAGCAAGCTTGCGAAATTGCTTAGCAAAGGCTTCAAACTGTTTAAGATCGCATAGTTCGATTTTCATCAACCACTTCTTAGCTTCAAGCTGTCGGTTCCCGACAGGAGGAGCAAACTCATCAATTAATAATCTATACAATGCAGCAAGAGAATCTGGCTGGTTATGAACAAGCTCATGCTGTCGTGTTATGGGAATAGAATCCCACCAGAGATTAGTAATACCCCATAGATATTTGACAGCAAAACTGGTAGTACCTGCTTGGTTAAGATGGGATTGGACAACTAGGACACGCATGGTGTTACACCAGGTAGCTATTTCATTCATTGGGTCCAATAGGTCATCTATATTTAGGTACCAGGGCTGTAGATGTATATGGGTACACTGCATCAAAGAATGGCTTGGTGACTTAGGAGTCTTTGGTATAGTTTTGAAAGAAGGACCAAAAGAAACTGAACAAAAAGGTCTGGAAGACGATTCAGCTTTTTGATCTTCTTTTGTCAGCCAACTAAGACTATCTTCTAAGCTATCTAACTTAGAATCTAAAGAATCAACTTTCTTCTGTATAATCTGTACAGTTTCTTTTATAGACAGCACGTCTCTACATAAATCATCAAAATTCTCAGTAAGATGAGAATTGAATCTTGCAATATAATTCCTTTGTTTGAACTCATTTGATGGATTCTCATAGGCTGTGGCGAAGTATTGTACGAGTCCAGCAACATGTCGATGAACACCTTTGGGCGGAGGCCAACGTCCACCTCTGTAGAGAGTTACTGTGCCTTCAGTGAAGAAATCAAGATTGTCTTCTCTGGGAAGACTCATCAATGTATGCGGTAAATCTTTACCAAGATTTACTTCTTAATCCTCAATAAGAATATGACCTGTTTTAACTGATCTACGGGATGAGGACGTAGATGGTCGAGAAGGGGAAAGATTAGTCTGCATGGATAAGGATCTAGGCAAAATATTAACAGATTTGCCATCACTGTGGTGAACAGTAGCTTGGCCTTTTAGCTTAGGAGGAACATGTTTCAACCAGTCGAGTTTCCATTCAGAAGGAACTTCGACAGTTTCTATATGTCCTTTTTGCAGTTGGACTGTGCCACTGAGATGTCTGGCATAAGGCAGATTTTATAAACTCTTGGGGTGGTTTGTATTGGTCATGCTATATAATACAGAGATATTAACTGAAGCATACTGGAATTCACCAAACATATTCAAACCATACAGAGAAGAAAACAAACCCCAACAATCTAATGATCCATGCTTTACTTCTTTGCAACCTTTGTCATGGACTGCAACAGAAAGGTTGGGACAAAACTCGAAACAAATAACACCATTATCATTTAGTCATCCAAGGCTAGACAATTGGCAGGAGTGCTGGAAGCTGACTTGACGATGGTCACATAATGCTAAATACAAAACTAGCTTAATATTTGCAGGAATTAATGGCGAAATATATATTCGGATCAAACCAAAATGAACAAACTTCACATCACTATGGGATCTAATATATGTGATTTCTTTCTCAGGTAAGAGCGGGAGTAGATTTGTCTGAAAGGTCTTTTTAGGCTGATAACTGAGAACGAGCTCGAGTGATTTGATTCTAGGTTTAACAAAAGACATATAGGTAGAAGTATACAAAAATTTTGACTTAACTAATTCTGATTGTTTATAAACACTGGTAGCCTTTAAAGCTGGTGGCTTGAAAATACTGGTTTCTTTCTCAAGATCTGTGTCTGTAACTTCAATGTCAGGACAGTCTGATATTTGGTCAGGGATGAATGGTGGCAACTCATACATTCCCTCTAATTCAGATTCATTTATCAGTTCTACGGTAGCTGTAGAAGGTGCTTTTCCAAATTCCATTGTGGGGAGATTTGGGTTCCTGGAGTGCGAGAAATTTCTGGTCAGGGAAAAAGATATGCAGAGATAAAACGGCCTATAACAATATGGGTGAACGGCCTGAGACTCGATGCAATAGCTTCCCAAAGAAATTTGCAGAGCAAAGAACTCAAAAGATCTAATCCACGAAAATAGGAAAACAATAACAACTTACAGTATAATCTTGACAAATGTGGCTCTGATACCAATCTTTTTATCGCGTTCTGGTCGTTCTGAGACCTCTTGATGTGCTCTGGACCAGGGACCATAAGCTTCATAAGACTGATTAAAGCCTCTGGACCTGTAAGGTCGTGATCCTCTCTGCATGTTAGTCATTGGTTGTTCTAAATCATCTGCAAGAGAAGCAAGTTCTGCTGCATCGTCTTCATCTGATGCTTCGTCAGGAAGATCTTCAAGCACAGGTTCATAAATGTCATCTTGTAAATACAGATCTTCATCAGCATCTATAACATCCCACCACGCTGCTGCGTTGGAGGAAAATACAGCTTTGACGGCTGGATTTTTGCACGAGCAGTTGGGAGCAATATGACCAGGTTTGCGGCAGATATAGCAAATGGGCTTATGCGACTGAGGTCTGGGAGTGCGGCGTTTCTTCAAGAAACGGTGAGGAGGAGCATAGGAATGCTTCTTGGGAAAAGAGCGGCATTTATAGGATAATTGCCGGCGTCGCTGCTTCTGTTGGCATCGTGGTTGGACATAAGGCCTGCAACCATAAGGTGCGGTTTCTGGGAAAATGGGAGCAATGGAGGCTGCTTGGTGCTTGCTAAGTTTCTGCATAGATTTAGTCTCAGAGACTAACATCATAATGTTCTGCTGCGTAAAATCAATAACATTAGATAAAGCAAGATCTTCAATAGCAAGACCTTTTAGATCGATATAAGACAATACTCGATCTATCAGATTATATGGCATAGCATGCAGAAATTTTAATTTGACTTCAGTAGATGCAGAGGATTTGCATTCATAAGCAAGCTTGCGAAATTGCTTAGCAAAGGCTTCAAACTGTTTAAGATCGCATAGTTCGATTTTCATCAACCACTTCTTAGCTTCAAGCTGTCGGTTCCCGACAGGAGGAGCAAACTCATCAATTAATAATCTATACAATGCAGCAAGAGAATCTGGCTGGTTATGAACAAGCTCATGCTGTCGTGTTATGGGAATAGAATCCCACCAGAGATTAGTAATACCCCATAGATATTTGACAGCAAAACTGGTAGTACCTGCTTGGTCAAGATGGGATTGGACAGCTAGGACACGCATGGTGTTACACCAGGTAGCTATTTCATTCATTGGGTCCAATAGGTCATCTATATTTAGGTACCAGGGCTGTAGATGTATATGGGTATGCTGCATCAAAGAATGGATTGGTGACTTAGGAGTCTTTGGTATAGTTTTGAAAGAAGGACCAAAATAAACTGAACAAAAAGGTCTGGAAGACGATTCAGCTTTTTGATCTTCTTTTGTCAGCCAACTAAGACTATCTTCTAAGCTATCTAACTTAGAATCTAAAGAATCAACTTTCTTCTGTATAATCTGTACAGTGTCTTTTATAGACAGCACGTCTCTACATAAATCATCAAAATTCTCAGTAAGATGAGAATTGAATCTTGCAATATAATTCCTTTGTTTGAACTCGTTTGATGGATTCTCATAGGCTGTGGCGAAGTATTGTACGAGTCCAGCAGCATGTCGATGAACACCTTTGGACGGAGGCCAACGTCCACCTCTGTAGAGAGTTACTGTGCCTTCAGTGAAGAAATCAAGACTGTCTTCTCTGGGAAGACTCATCAATGTATGCGGTAAATCTTTACCAAGATTTACTTCTTCATCCTCAATAAGAATATGACCTGTTTTAACTGATCTACGGGATGAGGACGTAGATGGTCGAGAAGGGGAAAGATTAGTCTGCATGGATAAGGATCTAGGCAAAATATTAACAGATCTGCCATCACTGTGGTGAACAGTAGCTTGGCCTTTTAGCTTAGGAGAAACATGTTTCAACCAGTCAAGTTTCCATTCAGAAGGAACTTCGACAGTTTCTATATGTCCTTTTTGCAGTTGGACTGTGCCACTGAGACGTCTGGCATAAGGCAGATTTTCTAAAATCTTGGGGTGGTTTGTATTGGTCATGCTATATAATACAGAGATATTAACTGAAGCATACTGGAATTCACCAAACATATTCAAACCATACAGAGAAGAAAACAAACCCCAACAATCTAATGATCCATGCTTTACTTCTTTGCAACCTTTGTCACGGATTGCAACAGAAAGGTTGGGACAAAACTCGAAACAAATAACACCATTATCATTTAGTCATCCAAGGCTAGACAATTGGCAGGAGTGCTAGAAGCTGACTTGACGATGGTCACACAATGCTAAATACAAAATTGGCTTAATATTTGCAGGAATTAATGGCGAAATATATATTCGGATCAAACCAAAATGAACAAACTTCACATCACTATGGGATCTAATATATGTGATTTCTTTCTCAGGTAAGAGCAGGAGTAGATTTGTCTGAAAGGTCTTTTTAGGCTGATAACTGAGAACGAGCTCGAGTGATTTGATTCTAGGTTTAACAAAAGACATATAGGTAGAAGTATACAAAAATTTTGACTTAACTAATTCTGATTGTTTATAAACACTGGTAGCCTTTAAAGCCGGTGGCTTGAACATACTGGTTTCTTTCTCAAGATCTATGTCTGTAACTTCAATGTCAGGACAGTCTGATATTTGGTCAGGGATGAATGGTGGCAACTCATACATTCCCTCTAATTCAGATTCATTTATCAGTTTTACGGTAGCTGTAGAAGGTGCTTTTCCAAATTCCATTGTGGGGAGATTTGGGTTCTGGAGTGCGAGAAATTTCTGGTCAGGGAAAAAGATATGCAGAGATAAAACGGCCTATAACAATATGGGTGAACGGCCTGAGACTCGATGCAATAGCTTCCCAAAGAAATTTGCAGAGCTAAGAACTCAAAAGATCTGATCCACGAAAATAGGAAAACAATAACAACTTACAGTATAATCTTGACAAATGTGGCTCTGATACCAATCTTTTTATCGCGTCAATAGACGGGCTCCTTGACAGCGGAATAAGAGATCATTAAAAGAAACCTACGATAGGAGGCAGGGGCCGAATGGCTACGGCTTCAATATTTCACTCAATAATTATTGCACTCTCACACTTACAATATCCTTGGTCAAATTTCTGATTCACAGGGTCCTTCAAAAAGGGCAAGTGAAGAGCATACTCTTTTACAAGGCTACTAGATTTTCACTCAAAAAAATTTTCGATGATCTAAAAACTAAAACTAAGGCTTATTTATAGCAATTTGAGAGGTCCTGCCTGCTCGCTGGCAAGGCGGTGTCTGTCTCATCATGCTTTACAGTGAATGCTACAGAGAGATGCTGTTAGACCCACCACTAGAATGATGTGCGGATGATGATGATGATGGGACCATGGGTTGTGGGCCCAACATGTCTTCCGCTTCGTCGAATAAATCATCCTCTGAGATAGGGTGAAAAAGGCATCTAATTTGGAACGTGATTTGCAGGTACCAATGTCGGCATGGGCCCCTATCACATGGCATGTGACGTGGTGTGCAGTGGAAATGAGATTCCCACTCAAGTTGTCTCTTGATGATGGTATGCACCACAGTGTCTTGCGAATGATTCTGATCTTCGTGAATGCGATGTGGGCCAAATCTTGCTATCCATCTGTAAAGATGTTCATTATGAGCTGATCGGATCTTAATATGCCACGTCCAAAGTGGTCTCTTTAGTAGATCAATGAATTGGTTGTACAGGTATTCACTGTTCAGCCTTTCAATGATGAGGATTCCGGTGTTGTGTCTGCGATCTGCTTGAATTCTTGCTGCAGCAGACATTTGGAGGTCTAAAGAGGCTGCATGAGAAATCCTAGTGAACCTTGGATGCATGCCTTCTCTTAAAACTTGTTCTTGGACCATAGCACTCAAAGATTCAAATGCTTGGTTTAGAATTCTAGTTAAATTAAAACCAGGTGCTGGTGCAGGCTGATGCATAAGGGTAGCAGGAGGATTCTGACTAAGCCAGTCTGCTATAATATTGTTCTTACCTTCTATATGCTGTACTGAAAAATTAAATTGGTGGAAAAATGCTTGCCATCTGACATACTTACCACGACCATCCTTCCTCCCATGATCTTTTTCTCGGAAGGTTAAAAATTGGGTGCAGTCAGTTACAATAGTGAAATGTGGCAGATGTAGCAATTTAAGCATAAATTTTTCCAGACACTTTTTAACAGCATAAATTTCCTTGTCAGAGGAAATCCATTTCAGTACATCTGTACTAAACACACCACTAGAAAACTCACAAACAAATTCAACATTATTTACAATAGAAACAAGTATTCCTCCCCATGAGAGGTCGAAGGCATCAGTGTAGACTTTCATTTCTTGGGATTTCAAAATGTGGAGCTCTGGTAAGGTAGCAACCTTACGCTTAATCTTCTGAATAGCTTTTGTATGATGTTGTTCCCAGCGGAACACCTTCTTCTTCTGGAGAAGTTCTTGGAGTATAAATCTGTCTTCACCAGAGTTAGGATAAAAACTATTTAGATAATTTAAAAGTCCCAAAAATGCTTGCAACTTAGCTTTGTCGAGTTGCTCTTGAAAACTGATGACCTTCTCCTTGATATGAGGCTGTATCTGTAGTTTTGAGTCTCGGATGATCATCCCGAGGAAATTACATTCAGTAGTGCATAACTGGATTTTAGTTTCAGAAAGCACTATTCCTGCATCTGTAGCCTTCTGTAGAAATGTGGAGAGATGAACAACATGTTCTTCAAAAGAATTGCTAAAAATCAAAATGTCATCAATATATACACAAAGAAATTGAGAGGTGCCTTCAAAAATTTTGTCCATGTGTGCTTGATAATAGGCAGGTGCATTCATCAACCCGAAAGGCATGACAGTCCATTGATAGTGGCCGAAAGGGCAACTAAAGGCTGTCTTAACTCTGTCTTCCTCTCTGACTCTTATCTGGTAAAAGCCTGATTTACAATCAAACTGGGAGAAGTACTTACAGGATGCAACTTTCTCCAAAAGATAGCTTTTATCAGGAATTGGATATGGGAATGGTTCGGTAATAACATTTAATGGTCTGTAGTTAATGACCATCCTCTTCTTTCCTCTTTTCTGCTCTGAATGCTTGTTGACCATGAAAGCATAACAGCAGTATGGAGAGGTTGATTTTTCTATAAAACCATTCTTTTCCAGATCTTTTATCTGGTTTTCCATATCAGAATAGTCCTGTGCTGGGATAGGAATTTTCTTTCCTATTTTCATGTGTTTGCCTTTTAAAATCTTTATTTCCATTTCAGGCATTGATTTAGCCCAAAACTGTTGCAGATTATCCGAACAGATAGTAGACTTAATCTTTTCTCCTAAGGCAAGTATTTCAGTAGGAATGACTTCAGGACTCTGAGCCATGGCGCTAGGAAATTGCTCTGTGGCATATATGAGCCGAGGAATTCTGAGCCTTTCATTTTCAATAGTAAACATGATGCTTTTAGCAGTAGCACCATAGGGAGTATACCTGTCTATGAAAGATCCTCCTAATAGGACATCTATAGGCATCTTTTCTAATGCAAAAAAGTCACAATGGAAGATTTTATTCTAAATTCTCAGGGGTTGCTGGTGTTTGTATTTATTACAGGTAAAACTGTTCCCCTGGATGTCTATGCTCTTGTAAGCTAGTCGCTCATCTAGTGTCTCCCAATCACTAATGAGTTGTGGTTTGGCAAATGACAAAGAAGCACCAGTATCAACTTGGGCGTCTACATATCTACCATTAATTTCAAGAGTAAAGAATTGTGCAAATCTACCATTGATGAGATGGTTTAGATAAGCAGGTTGTGGAAATTCTAAGGAAGGGATACTAGTACATACCAATTTTTGCCTTCCTGGATCTTGGACAATGATCGGTTCTGTGTAGATATCTTCTGGTAGTTCTGGTTCTGCTTCTTCTGGCATACTGCATTCACCTGGGCAGTAGTCTTGGTCGGAATAAAAAATGCTTCCGACTTCATCCTCTTCTTCGTAGCCATCATCCCATCTGGGATCTGCTGCAAGGACTGGTTCTTTAGCAGGCATTATCTGTTCCCAAATAGGTTCTCTGATTTCCTGTGGTGGCTCTCTGCAAGTGAATTTATTTTTGATCCACGAATCACTTGGCTTGAATTGACTTGGAAAGTGCATAGGAGGATGCTGAGGTCTATGCACCGTTGGTGGTTGTCGTGGCTGAGAGGGCTGTCTCCCTCTAGATGATCTAAGAGGTCAGTGTTGTAAAAATGAAACAAAAGACAATTAAATTTTTTTATCATAATTAAAAATTCAAAAATGAAGAAGAATTTATATTATTATTTTAAAGCAAAAATATTTGGGAAGAGTATGACTGGATCTTGGAATCACGTCTACAATTTATGCACCTAAAATTGGCATTAGAAGAACTAGTTTCTTCCCTAATAGATTTTGAAGGTGTAAATGTTCTTAGCTACAAAAGAGATATATCAATAGATGTGAATAAATTTTTAAGGTTGTATGGTGGACAATCCAAATTTCTATTTGATCCTAGAAGAATCTTTTGACTTCAAGCTTTTTTTTAAAGTTTTTTTTTCATGTTTCAATAAGTGAATAACACAAGTAGTAGTCTACCTTTTTGTTGTGTTTATCTTGTTTTCCTATTTCCTTATATTATTTATCCTTGCTTCTTAATTTATTTTTTATTTTTGTTGTTAGAGTTAAAAGAGGTGTATCAAAGTTTGAAAGTATGTTTGGCAGTCAAGAGAGTCATTAGGCCATTAAGTAATGTCTCATATTATCATTATCATATCAAATCTTTGTTGTCCCCAAAATCAACCACTCATTTTTATAGTCAACATGTTAACTATTTTGGTTTTGAAGGCCAAAAAATGGTTTCTTTCCTTCTCAAAAATGTTCTGAGCAATCAAGTTATCCAATTACCCAAGTCTTTTTGGCAAAAGGAAATATCTCATTTTCAAAGGGTTTTTCAGTTGAGAAAATGAACAAGGAACAATTCAAAAGACTTGAAGGAATTTCCTAAAGAATTACTAAGTAAGGTTCAACATCGGAGTTCAATTATACATGGTTCATCAGTGAGGTTTAATGAGATGAAATAAACTATAGGGACTGACCATTGAACCTTTTTGAACCTTTAAACTCCACTTCAAGGTTCAAGGTTTAAGGTTCAACCGAATAGTTCAACCAAAATATTCAAGCCAAAGGATCAAGTAGGAGGTTCAAAACGGTTGGTTCAAATGACACATTGAACTCATAAGAAGATCGAATGAATGTGAATCTTTGAAAAATATAAGTGTTGAGCCATTGAACCACTGAATTGATGAACTCCAAAAGAATGGTTCAAGGTTAAAAATGGTTCATGTGACTGGTGACATCCATATAGATGTCAAATTTAGGATAATGGAATAACCATTGGTTTTCAAATAACGTAGACCCGAGGACAAACTCAATGATCTACTGAGAAAGGAGCTGAAGAAGCTAGCAGAAGGTGAGAAGATAGCCTCGAGAGCTCATATCACCAAGAAGAGAAAAAATATAACAAGGAATAAGGGAATCAAATAGAGATTCTAGAAACATCGGCAGAAGAGTTATTGTAGTGGGTGGAATAGTCCACTAGGTGAATACTAGAGAGTGCAAGAATTCAATGGCACAACCCATTTTTCTTCAATTAAGTAAAGGTGAGTGGATAGTCATGTAAGTATCATAAATAGGAGTGGCCTTGCCTCTCAAAAGACCAAAAAACCCATGCCTATGAAGGGACATTGAATATGATTTAAATGCCTCTAGCATGGCCTCTTCATAGGACTTTCTCTTTTCGATACATTAAATGTAGCATGGGCTACTTGTGGAAAGGTGTGCCCAAGTATTTGATGGAATACTATATATTTTAATATTCCATTTTTTGATAGAGGACATCTGAGTTATCAAAATCAAAAATTATGCCCAAAATTGAAAGTCATTTTTGAGACTTTGAGCTCAGATTGTTAATCAAATTTTATTAGTCGAATGAGAAAGCAAGTGAACTTTCAAACTTTATGTTGAAATAGCTTGTGTTATATACAAAATTATTCTTATGTCTTTTTCCTTATATCATCTTATCTATTTAATCAAATAAGTAGAGCAAGTGAAGATAATCTAGGAGATGTTTCAAAGCTGATTGTGGAGACTTTGTGCTACATAATTATCTTTAGTCCATGTTTTTATGCCTTAGAATAGAGGATATTGGGAAAGGATTTGAACTACCTATATCTTCTATCATCTTATTATGTTGTATTTTATGGTGGAGACTTTGGGCTACACTTCATTCTACAATGTCCTACATACTTAATCAGTTAGAGAAGCAATGAAAGACTTTGCGCTTTCATGGGTTTCTTGTGGATTCAATTACTACCCAAGAAGCTTGTCCTCTATTTTGTGAACATCATTTCTAAAAAAAGAGAAATGGATGGTGTGATTCTACCCCACATTTAGTATTTAGTATAGGTTTAGTTTATAATAGTTCTTAGGGAGACTCCCCTTGTTGAGAGGAGAGATTTATCTCATCATGTTATGGCTGATAATTTTTTTTGCCTTTAGTAAGTTGATGACAAAATATTCACTGAATAGTTTTTTGGTGACTCTTCTAGGGAAGAATGTGCAATTTGAAGCCTCAAACTTCAAATTGAAGCATTTCCATTTCTTTTCCATTATATACTCTAGCAGATCCACCATATACATGAAGCTAGAGAGCTCAAGGTATTTTTGATCCTATATTTGAGTTTGTGTAGCAAAATCATTTTTATATTTCTCCTCCATGAGCTCGCCTCTAGCAAACCATGATTTTTCCTCCAAACCAATGCCAAGTCTCCAATATTAGGTGAAGCTTCTCTTTCCTCTGCTAGTAGAAATTTATCTATACATATTCCAAAAAGCTTTGTTATCCCTCCTTTCAATCATCATATCATGGTAGCCTAAGGACCTTGGCGTAACACCTTTGGCCCCCTAAATCTAACCCCACCTTTACATGAACTACCTCGTAGTTCAAGAAAGAATTTTCCCAAATTCTATGGTGATGGAAAAGTTCATCCTGATGAGCATATTATAGATTTCTACATGGCCTATGGTGTGATAGGCATTGAATATGAAGATATAGAGGTAAGACTATTCATAGAAACATTGCAAGGCACTACTGCAGATTGATTTTATCATCTTCAAGCTCAGACTATAACTGACTGGAACACTCTTAAGGCCAAGTTTGAGGTTAGGTTAAAACTCATAGAAGATGCACATGCCTTGTTAGCTCAGCTTATGTAAATGAATAAGGAGCCTCATGAGCCTATGCGAGACTTCATTGATAAATTCAATAAGCTAAGGAACAAGATTCCTACAATTTCTCAACCAACACCAAAAAATCTTATGTGCTTCTTCATCAATTCTCAACTTCCTAAAATGAGTTTTCTATTGAGGTGGGATGGCCATATAGATCTTTTTGTAGCTTGTATTTTAGCTACCAAGGTCAAATATGATCTTATCCTTGTAGGTAAGATAAGAAGAGATCCTAATAGAAATAAATTTTCTTCACCTACTGAAAATTATTCTACAAGCACCACTGATCCTATGGTGAAAAAGTTAAAAAATGAGTTGTTATCTCTAAAAAGGAAAATGGCCCAAGGAATGTCTACTCCTTTTTATTAGGATATACCAAGGAAGACATTCCCTAACCATTCATATCAAGGCAATGTTGCCAGGAATCAAGGGCAACCTAATCACCTTCCTCCCGCATAGGGGAAGCTTGCCATTGAAGCATCACTAGCTAACTTAGTAGTTGGTTATCATGAAGCTAGAAAAGTAGGAGAAGAACCTCATCTAGTAATTTCAATAGTTAAATAGGGGACTTCACTACCTTTCCAATCAAAGGACCCAGTGATCAATAAGAAAGTAAGTACCTCAAACAACCTTGTACCTTTTGCTTCCATTTATCAAACCAGTCCCACACCTAATAAAACCCAGAATGATGGACTTCTATCCTCTATTTCTAGTTCATTTTAGTTATTTGACATAATTGATCATACTAGGAAGACCAAGATCCAAATTTCTAAGTTTAAATAATTACAAGCTAACCTTCAGTAGTTGGATAGGTTGACTGAATGCATCAAAAGCAAAACCATCCCTATAGGACAAGATTTTTCAAAAGTGACTCATGATCCCCCAAAGAACAAAGCCACCTAAAATAATCTTTTTATTACTCCTCCTGTTTCCCCTAGGAAAATAGAACCTTTCTATAATTCCCTTTTGATTAATGGTCATAAGTTGAGAAAATGTATAATAGACTCTGGAGCTTCTGACAATGTTATGCCCACCAAGGTAGCAAATTCTCTATCTTACCTTAACTAAAAATTTTGGGAGATGTTTCTCCATGGAAAATAAAAAAGTACCACTTTTGGGTCAAATCAAAGATGCCCAATTTGCATTTATGTCCTTTTTAGATAAGATAATTAAGATGACGGTCTTGGTGGCTGATGTTCTAGCTTCATATGGCATCCTTCTCAGATGAAATTTCTATAAAAATGTTGGTGGAGAGTTGAACATGGACCTATCTAAAGCTAGGATACATATTAAAGGGATCATGAGAAAGTTGCTTCTTGAGAGAGAGTCAAAGTATATTGTTACTCAGACATCAGACCCTGAGGCTCAAATTTTATTTGAATCTTCAAGAATGGGTAATTATTTTTTGTCCACTGAAGATGTTCTCATTTCATCAGACCAAATTTCATTAGGTAACATTTCAGATGATTCAGATAGGAAATCAGAAGAACTTGTGGAGGAAAGCTCAGAGGAAAGGAATCTTCCCTCACTAATGAAGAAAAATCTATAAAAAGATCAAATCCTAATTATCTTTAGATCTTAAAGTTTGATGGTAGCTACTCTTCTACTGGTTTAGGAGCTAGAGTTGTGTTGATATCCCCACATGGAGATATTTTCCCTTATTTATACAAGTTGTAATTTAGCAATACCAATAACACTGTCAAGTATGAATCATTATTGCTTGGATTGCGAGTTACTCATGCTAAAGTTGTTAAAGTTCTTCATGCTTGGGGAGATGTTGAATTGGTGGTCTACCAAGTGAGGAGCCTATACCAAACTAGGAATGAAAGACTATGACATTATCATAATCTTGTGTGGGATTGTATTGAAAATTTTGATGCTTTCATTATTTCTATGGTGCCCAGAGAGTTTAATGATCATGCAGATTCATTAGCTATCTCTGCAACCCTAATGGTTCCTCATAAAGATTTCAAAGGGAACAAGTACACTATTGAGCTGGTCTTTTGACCAAGTGTACCTGATAATGCCAACCATTGGCAGGTGTTTAATGGGGACCATCAAATCATGTGCTTAACTAGACTAGAAGAGTAACAAACCATGGTAGTGGACCATATTGCTACACATCAAAATTAGGTAAAGAAACTCTTTGACAAGATAGCAAGGATTCATGGTTTTATGATTGGAGATCAAGTCTTATTATGGGGCAAGAGGAGAGAACCAAGAGGAATGCACAAAAAATTTGATTCTTGGTGGAGAGGTCCATTTTCCAATCATCAATTTTGGGGTAAAAATAGTTTCTTGCTGATATATCAAGATGGAACACCATTTTCACTACCTCACAGTGGGCAACATCTGAAGCACTTCAATCCTTGAAGTATCAGATAAGTTCATTTGTACATTTGTATAGTCTTTGTTTGTTTTGTGTTGTTCATTTGGTTTTTTGGCAACTTTCTCTTTTTGGGTGGCTTGACTCCATGGCCCAATGGCATGGAAAAAAGGCACTTGGATTCTATTTTCTACTCCCTTCGATTATTTTAGAGTACAACTGATCGAAGTTCCCCAATTGGAGCTTGTTGTTGTCCCCAAAATTGGCCACTCATTTTTGTAGTCAACATGCTAACTATTTTTGTCTTGCAGGCCAAAAAATGGTTTCCTTCCTTCTCAAAAATGTTCTGAGTAGTCAAGTTATCCAATCACCCAAGTCTTTTTGGCAAAAGGAAATCTCTCGTTTTCAAAGGGTTTTTAAGTCAAGAAAATGAACAAGGAACAATTTAAAAGACTTAAAGGCATTTCCTAAAGAACTGCTAAGTAAGGTTCAACATTAGAGTTTAATTGTACATGGTTCATTAGTGAGGTTCAATGAGATGAAATAAACTATAGGGACTGACCATTAAACCTTTGAAATCTACTTCAAGGTTCAAGGTTCAACCAAATAGTTCAACCAAAAGATTCAAGCTGAAGGATCAAGAAAGAGGTTTAAAGCGGTTGGTTCAAATGACACATTGAACTCATAAGAAGACTAAATGAATGTGACTCTTTGAAAAACATAAGTGTTGAGCCATTAAACCATTGAACCATCAAATTAATGAACTCTAAAAGAATGGTTTAAGGTTTAAAATAGTTTAAGTGACTAGTGACGTCCCTTTGGATGTCAAATTTAGGATAATAGAATAACCATTGATTTTCAAATAACACAAATCTGAGGACAAACTTAGTGATCCACTGAGAAAGGAGCCAAAGAAGCTAGCAGAAGGTGAGAAGATATAAGTAAGAGCTCAGATCACCAGGAAGAGATAAAATATAGCAAGGAAAGAGGGAATCAAATAGAGAATCTAGAAGCATCTTTGGAAGAGTTATTCCAGTGGGTGGAATAATCCACCAGGTGGATATCAGAGAGCACAAGCATTCAATGGTGTGGCCCATTTTTATTTAATTGAGTAAAGGTGAGTGGACAGTCATGTAAGTATCATAAAGAGGAGTGGCCTTGCCTCTCAGAATACTAGACAACCCATGCCTATGAAGGGACATTTAATATGATTTAAATTCCTCTAGCATGGCCTCTTTGCAGGACTTTCTCTTTCTGATACATTAAACACAACATGGGCTACTTGTGGAAAGGTGTGCCCAAGTATTTGAGGGAATACTATATATTTTAATCTTCCAATTTGGGATAGAGGACCTCTGAGTTATCAGAAGCAAAAACTCTACCCAAAATTGAAAGGCATTTCTGAGACTTTGAGCTCAAATTGTTAATCAAATTTTACCAGTCAAATGAGAAAGCAAGTGACCTTTCAAAATTTGTGTTGAAATAGCTTGTGCTATATAGGAAATTGTTCTTATGTATTTTTCCTTATATCATCTTATCTATCTGATCAAATACGTAGAGCAAGTGAAGATAATATAGGAGATGTTTTGAAGCTGATTGTGGAAACTTTATGCTACATAATTATCTTTAGTCTGTGTTCTCATTCCTTAGAATCGAGAAAGTCTTTGAACTAACTATATCTTCTATCATCTTATTCTATTTTATTTTTTAGTGGAGACTTTGGGCTACACTTCATTCTATGGTGTCCCATGTACTTAATCAGGAAGAGAAGCAATGAAATACTTTGTGTTTTCATGGGTTTCTTGTGGATTCAGTTACTACTTGGGAAGTTTTTCCTCCATTTTGTGAACATCATTTCTAAAAAAAGAGAAATGGATGGTGTGATTATACCCCCTAGTTAGTATTTAGTATAGGTTTAGTTTATAATAGTTTGCAGGGAGCCTCCCCTTGCTAAGAGGATAGATTTATCTCATCATGTTGTGGTTGATATAACAATTTTATCTTTAGTTAGTTGACGATAAAATATTCACCCAACAATCTTATAGTCTATTTTGACCAAAAATGTATTTAACCCCTATGATTCACCAAAACTATTGTAAATATGTCCTATCAAGGCCAAAAACCACCCCTATAACTTAAAACTTCTTAGGGTACTATCATAAACCTTTTTAGGGGTAATTTTATTTGTAAAACCTTGTATTTTATCTCAAAAGTGGAGTTTTTAGATTAAAAAAAATTAAATTATACCTTTAAAGTCCATTATTTCCTTCATAATAATTTTAAATACTTCCATTTTCATGTCATTACCTTAAGTCAAAGTTTTATGCTTTAAAAAGATGATTTCATTCAAAATTAAGCCCAAAAAAAGACTATTTTTAGACTCCCACATGCCAAATTTACCCATGTAAAGTTTTAAAATGACTTAGTATTTGTGTTGACATGATAAATTACTCATTATATCCTTATCTTTCCATAAAATTTGCATTTCAAGTCTTAAGTTTGAATAAAAGGTAAAGAGAAGGTTATTTCAAATTAATTTCATGCACAAGTATGGATTTGTACAAACCATTCTATATATTTGAGGCCATGAGTAGGAGTATGAGGTAATATTAGATGTTACACAATAATTTAAGGAAAAATAATTTGATACAAGCCCAAATCCAATTCAAAATCACTTCCTTGCTTCTTTGCACATAAAGAGAGACCTTCAGGTTTGTAGGTGGTACGACCATGAGAGAGAAAATATAGATCTACAAATTTTTTCCAAATAAATTAGACTTAGAGAGATTCCATATGGAGTAATAAATATTAAAATTGGTCATATATAATTAGTGAATCATCCCTTTGAAGTCAAGGAATACATCTGTAGTCTTAAATCTAGGAAGCCAATTGGTTTTCTACAATTTCACATTAGGGCATCATATCAAGAAAATTCTAGTTTGTAAGGCTTATTAGGGACACAAATCACCTTTACATGGAATCCATCAATAATTTTCCACATGTGTGAGGGATAAATATATCTAAAAATGAAAAATAGTGTAATTATGTAGTCTACAAGCAAAGGAGGAAGAATTACATGGTCTAGGAGAGAGAAAGGATTTCAAGATTTCTTAGTTTCTTCTTGGCAAGGATCTCCTTCATGTTATTATTTTTTCCAAGAAATTTTTATCAATAAATAATTCAGAATATTGATAAAAAAATCCCATCAATGTCTCTCAAAATTATATCAAAAATCCCTTTTAGCAGATGTTAAGGTTTTTAGCATTTGTTAAGTTACTTAGCATATTCTTAGGTTTGAAATTGACCTTCTTATCCTCTTCCAATGGCCTTAAAATTGATATATGTGTTCAAGGATATGATTATGATTGCATAAAGATCTTAAATTTGGTTTTGACATGCTCCTCATGTCATTTTCCACATATATTTTGGTTCATCTCCATATACTCTATCATAAACTACCTTTGCACTATTTTAAGGATTTATTTTCAACTTCATTCAAGTTTCCCATCCTCCATTCATGGTTTCTCACCTTTCAATCATCACCATCTCATGATTTCATTATCATAAGGATTGAAAAGTGAATATATTTCATGTTAACCAAATATAAATATATTCAAACCAATAAATTATCATATATAGCCAAACCTACAACCATGATATCAACAATCATGATCTTTGTCATAAAATTATAATGAAGAGAATGACAAAGATGTATTATGGAAAGTCTATACTCACACCATCTCATCAAGATGTAATAATAAAAGTACAAGGATTGTTCCATGGTTTTGATGACTTATTTAAGGTCAAATTTATTCCTTTTCCATACAAGCATAGTCATCTATAGGATCAAGAAGGATACAAATCAGTTTTGAAAGTTGACATCATGATGAAGCTATATGAGTGAAGGTTGAAAATGTTATGAAGGATTCTTAGTCCATATTTTTACTTTAATAATGGATCATTAAGATTTTTCATCCATAATTAAAGTTCCAAGTGTCTTTTAGGATACCTACATACCTATTATTAGTGTCATAACCTACAATATGCATATGACTTAACAATATTTAGACTTTTCTAGGCTTGTGGAGGCTAGTTGTTTTATTATCATGAATGAATAAATAGTATGAAGTAGATAGAATAATTATGTGGATAAAGGAAAATATATTAAAAGCCTTGAATGGATCAATAAGCTCATAATGAGACCTACAACTATCTTAAAGACAAGATATATATAACAAGGTGAACAATGCCTTAGGGAGACTTCATGATGGAGACCTTCAAGAGAGGTTATGAATACAAATATTATTTTACAAGTGAATTAATTTTTAACATGTTTTTACCTATTATTAAAACTCTCCAAACACCCTCAACCTTTCCATAATTAGTACAAAGGACATGCCATCAAGAAACATAGTCAAGCATATGAAAGAAAAGTTTGTCTTCATAATGATGGAATGATGGTATGGTATGAAGGAAGACATGGTATTATATATATATATATATATATATATATATATATATATATATATATATATATAATTTATGGATTATAATTATAATTAAAGGATAACCATACTATTTTCATGTAATAAACCTAAGAGATTCTACACCTACATCCATACTTAAGTGCATACCTATCTCTAAGTGCAAGGGTATTCAAGCAGAGTGGCCTAGCGGAGAGTCTCATGTTGAAGTCAAGGTTTCATAAGAGTAGTGAATATTTAAATGAGATAAAAACATGATGAATTTTATCGTAACTAATTTAAATTTCAATTTCACCTCAAATATCCACCTATATCTAGGTAAAAGGTTCTTGGGAGCATATGCATGTTATGTCAAACATTGATACAATAAGGTCTTAAGTCTAGTCATATTTCTTAAGGTTTATAAGTTCCATGATTTAATATAATCATAAATTATTTCCAAGAGATATATAAATTTATTAACTTCATACAATAGTGTGACATAGTCCTTCATTTCTTTAAGAGTCAGCTACAACCTTCTAAACAAGCCTATTTCCAAAATAATGAGAATGATTGAAGCAGACTGTTATATGAAAGTTTCATGTGAATTAGAAGTTTTAAGAGACAATGATGATATGAAAAATAAATATATCATGATTTGGTTTCTAAAAAATGATACATAGTCAAGGTCAACTATCAAGATCACCTACAACCGTAAAGAATTAAGACATATATCCAAGTTCATATAGTTTTCAAGCACAACAGTCAATGATAAGAAATTCATGTTCATGGAGGGTAATTAATAAAATAATGGTGGAATGAACTCATAAAGGATTAATATAGGATAATTAAAAAAATTTATAGTCAAGATTCACCTTAAAGTCACACCTACAACCATACTAAATGACAAGCTCCTCTTACATAGTCATATGCTAGTAAGGTGTAAAAAAACTAAAGATCATTCACTCAAGAGTGAAGTTTGTGAGATATTATTCAACTAAAATTGACCAAATGGAAATTATATAGACCTTGGTCAAGATATAAATACTACCAAGTCATTGAAGATGGAGGTACAATAGGTTGTATGAAATAAGACTATGTTGAAGGTTTAAGAATAGTGTTAAAGAGAATAGGATCAAGAAGAACATGAGAGGTGGGTTTAAAATTGTTTAAGGGTGATTTCAAGAATCAATTCATAATTACAGGTATACAATACACTTAAAACCTTAGACCATAAAATTCAATAGTGCTAGCATACAGTCATATTAAGGTTCTTAAAGGAGTTAAGGTCTATTATAGGTGACATGGATATGAGGAAATAACCAATAGAAGATGATTCCACTTCAAGGAATATTGTTAGGACATATTCAAGACAAAATCACCATTTTAAATATCAAATCAAGGTAAAAATAAGAGAAACATGGTCATAGGCCTTATGATACTGAAGATGCAAGCAACCCAAGATAAGTTTTAGTAAAAAGAGGCTTTATGCAAAAATATGCATGATTTAGGCTAAGAAATTAGATTGAGTGGTCCTCATGAGTTTTTATACCTATCAAACATCTTTGTGACATCTCAGTAGAGGTGGAGATCTTCACTTTTTTTCCATAGTTCCCTTCATGTCTCTTGACAACCCAATCTTCTTAAGCATACCTTTTTGGAGGGTTTCAAGGTTTGGTAGAGGGTTTCAACCTCATAAAAGTTTTCTTAGGAATAAAAGCATAATGTTCAATCTTGAAATTGTGAATATAGGATTTTAATAGGTGGAGATTATTATTGTGTTAGTGAATAAAACAAATCAATCAAAAACACACTAAACTAACACCCTAAGCCTATCTCAAAGAGGAGCTTAGTTAACAAAACAAAAATGGAAAACACAACTAAAACATGAAAGAAAGACCTTCCTTCACCTTCTTTGGATGATCCAAAATTATTATTATAGTGGCTTGAATATTTTTTGCTTATGAATTCTGCATCAATGAAGTGTGACTACCCCAATCTCTTCTTGGTACCTTGTTTGGCTTTAAAGGACTTAGCTTGGATCAATATTTGGGCATTATAACACTAAGATGAAATTATTTTGAATGCATTTGGGCATTATAAGTTTGACATAAAAGAGATTAAAATTCAATAAGAAAATCCTCCTATTTATAGATTTTTGGAATGGTTTAGAACCAACTTGAACCGTCCATCTCAAGATGAAGATGTGTGGCTAAGGATTAATTCAACTATGTAATTAAAATTTATAAATAGGCTCATAAATATTTGGGATCGAGGGGTATTAACTAGGCATGGAGGTCTTAATGAGGCATGGAAGGAATTAATTTAGATATTTGTGGAATTTATGGCTTGTGGATGCCACCCCATAGGATGATGTCATTTAATGATGCAGTTAATGATAATCTATTTCTAAAAATAAATATTCAAAAAGTTCCATGGAAAATTAACTTAATCTCTTTATTTGGTTTAATTAGCCTTAAACATGATTAGTCAACTTTGATGCAAAACCTTGGTAATTTGTGCATAAATTAATCAAATTGATCAAAATATCATATATTGGCTCAAAATTTCACTGGATTGGAATTGGACATTGATGTTAGATGTATTAGAACCGTTATCCCATTTAGGATGTTACCAATGAAAAATAACAAAGGCAAATTTTTTGTATAATAAATTTGATAGAAAAGAACAATCTAGGGCACCCAGGTGTGAAAATGTCATTTTGACTCAAAATGATCTGATCAAAGTTAGTTGATTTATAAATTGTATTACCCCATTTAATTACACTCTAGCAAAAATCAACCCTTGAATATATCAATTTCAACTCATTTAATGTGTTTTAGTGCTTTTAGGCTAAATTGTGATTTTTGGTGGAAATTAGTCAAAACCCTAATTTATGGTTATTAGAGGCCACATTTAGGTGTCTACACAAACACGTTTTGAGAGGTGATCACACTCAAAACTCCATACAAGCACATAGGTAGGCAATAGTCCCTATAAATAGTCTTAAGATGCATCAAGGCAAAATGAAGCTTGAGAAAGAGAATGAGGTAAAAAGTGGATAGGGATGAATATGAAATAATTTTGTTTCCCCCCCCCCATATCACATAAATTTGCATTCAAATCTAATACTCATAGTTGGCCATTTAGGCTTTAAAACTAGTTTTAGGCCTATAAGGCCTATAACACCAAAAGGCACTTTTAGACATTTCAAGAAAGATGAAACCTTTATAATTATATGATTATATGATATAGGTACCATGAAGGTTTATTAAATCAAATAAGAGAAGGAAGAAAGGTATTTTTGGTCCATAAGGAAAATTTTGAATTCTATAGTCAAGACACCCATTCGAGCCACTTGATCAAGTGATCATATGTTTCTCTATGTGAAGAGTTTGGCCAAATTATCTTATAATGTTTTTAAGACCTCTATTCCATTATAATTAATAAATAATTGAAGTTTTTTTAGGGGTTTTACTTTATGAACAATTTATAATAGCATAAGCATGTGTAGAATGCACACAAAACCCTACAGGTAAACTTCTTTACATAGGTATATTTTCATAAATTTTACATGGGAACCAAATATTCTCAATAAATATGAGGGGGTGTATACAATATATATTAATTTCAATAAGTTTTGGTTTTGAGGTTTGTACTTTATGAACCATCATTAAGAAGGTTCACCTCCAAAACCCTCCCAAACCCTCATAATGACAAGTTCTGAGAAAAGTCTATTTTATTGAAATAAAAACCTCATGAATAAACCTGAAAACTATTTAAGAATGAATTAAAATTATAGAGGGTCCCAAATATGGTACCTTGTTCTATAGTATTGTATGGATCACTATGAAAAATAGAGTTTTTTGAAGAAAAAGTGATGAAAGGAGAGGTACAAGGTAGTTTAATGAATCTTAATATATGAATATTGAAGTTTTGAAATTTTTATTCCTATTAAATCCATCACATGGTCAAAATCAGGTGTAAAATTTCTTTTGTGAGCTTCTTAAAAATAGCTAACCTACATAAATTCAAAGAAGTTTGGCTTAGTCAACTAGTTTGACTAAGTTACAGGTGTTTCTTCATAAAGAGGACCTATTTAATGATATGAAAGGATGTTATAGGTATAATAATAAACATATTTTCATGTTTCCAATATTTTAATGCAGGTTATAATGGTTAAGAGTGCAATAAGTTAGGCTACTAGGCCTATTTATCCTAGTAGGTCTATTTGATCAAATAATTGAAATGAAGAATGGCATAGAATGGATAACAAATGAGTTAATGAGGAGTTACCACACTTAATTACTGATATTTATTTGGAATTACCATGATATATCTAGTATTCAAGTGTATATTCCATGCATAACTAGATCTTGAGTGATAATTCATGCAAAAGAAGGCTTAAGAAGGAGTTATCTTGTCTTAAGTGCCAATCACTCTAGTTGACTGATCCTTAACTAATCATCATGCATATTCCATGGTTGTCATGAAAGATAAGGATTTCACTTATATTTCTCTCATGTTTAATGGATTTAACTAACCAATAAATGGTGTAGCATGTTGGAGAAAGAGTTTGGACAAGTCAAATGGTCCCACCACATTGTTTCTAATGCCTAAAGAAACTCATGCAAGGAATTTAAACATAAAGAAGAGTCTTAAGGACTATTATTAGAAATTTTTAATTGAAATTAACTATATTTAATGATTGGTGGACTTATTATTCTCTCTTCTATTCCAATTTCTTGGTGGATTCTCTTCTCTTGTTCTATATATTTAGGCTTTTAAGCCTATTTTTAGGATCCCTCTCTTGAGCATGATTAAACTTTACCAAGATTGAGGTTTGTAACGTTTTCAGATGAATAAAATGAATATTTTTAGACTCCTATATGCTGGTATAATGTGTTTTATTAGTTTGATATGCACATGTGGTAGTGATTTCTCCCTTGTTAGGTCATGATCTCACCTAGTTACTAGTATGTTATCTTATGCAGGTCATATATAGTGTTTGATGTTGATTTATTGAGCTAATAGCAGATATATTGGTTGGTTAATGCCTTAAACAAGGCATATTCCATCATTTCCATAATTATTTTATTAGTTTATGAGCCTTTATATGAAATATTATTTCCTAGGAATCCTTTGGAGTTATAGATTTAGTGTTTTGAATTATCTTATCAATGTTGTATGAGTTCAAATAGAGTGGATCAACCAAAAATATAGGTGTATCACCATCACTAGAATATATTTACATTTCAACAATCTTTCAAACCCTTTTCATCTGAAACATAATCACAGGTTTTAGTAGGCATAACATAAGTTATACATTAGAGGAGTTAGCCTCACAAATCTAGAGGTTTGGTCTAAGTGTAGGTGTCCCACACCTTAGACTATTCGAATGTTAGTCCAAGTGTGAAGGAGATCAAAGAAATTAGCCTTCAATTAGGGTGATATCTAGGTTTATAATAATATTATCTTCTCAAAATAATGTTTTTGATTATTTTGATGATTCTTCATTTCACTTACGTAGGATATATATTTTTAAAGGTTAAACATCTTCTTTGTCTCACTTTTGATAAGTTTCAAACTTCAAATCTCTTTTTTTCCTTTCTTTTCATTTTTAATTTTTCTTATAATTTGTTAGGTAAATATGTATTTTTTGTACCTAATTTATTTTTTACTAACTTCTTTTGACCATTTAGGATTCAACATTTTTTTTAATTTAAGTTATATTTTTATCCTTATGCATTGTATTATATCTAATTTTATTACATTAAATGTATGTAGATCACATTTTTATGGCATTCTTATTTAACTCAAACATTGGTGTAAGATTTTATTTGTATAGGTATAATGGATCATTTTTCTCATCTCCTTATTTTTTGGTCTTTTTTCCAATGTGGATTGACCATTCTTGTTATAAGAGGGTTTTGGAGGTATTTTATGATCACACATTCACCTTTGTAACATTTTTAGGGATACCTATTCTCTTCTTATTTATTTTCAAATAATTATAATACTGTTATTAATCTAAAATTAAGTTGTTATAAATGGGGATTATTGGAAATTTTTCCTATCAAGGCCAAATGCCACCCCCTATAACTTGAAACTTCTCAGGGTACTATCGTAAACCTTTTTTAGTTGTAATTTTCCCTATAGAACCTTGTATTTTTCATCAAAATTAGAGTTTATAGATTTAAAATGATTAAATTATACCTTAAAATGTCAATAGTGCCTTCATAATACTTTAAAATACTTCCATTTTCATGTTATTACCTTAAGTCAAAGTTTCATACTTTAAAAAGGTGATTTCATGCAAGTTAAAGTCCCAAAAGGCCCAATTTTAGACTCCCACATGCCAAATTTACCCATTTAAAGTTTTAAAATGACTTAATATTTGTGTTAACATGATAAATAACTTTTGGTATCATTATCTTTCCTTAAATGGCATTTCAAGACTTACGTTTGAAGAAAAGGTAAAAAGAAGGCTATTTCAAATCAATTTCATGCACAAGCACAGATTTGAATGGACCATTATGTATAGATGACACCATATTTATGATAAATATGGAATATCATATGTTCCATAATAATTTTGAGGCAAAATAATTTGATAATAGCCCAAAACTAGTTCATAAGCACTTCCTTGCTTCTTTGCACATAGAGAGAGACCTTCAGGTTTGCATATGGTACAACCATGAGAGAGAAAATCCAAGGAAACAATTTTTTAAAAAGAAATTATACTCAGGGATATTCCATTTGGATAAATTGGTTTTCAAATTGGTCATATCTCCTTCATGAATCATCCCTTTGAAGTCAAGGCATACATCAATAGTCCTACATCTTGGAAGGTAGTCAATTTTCTGTAATTTCTCTTCATTAGGGCATCATATCAAGAAAATTTAAGTTTGAAAAGCTTATTATGAACATGAATCACCTTTACATGGAAAACATCAGTAATTTTCCACATGTGTGAGGGATATGTCTCAAAAATCTAAAAGAATTCAATTCTACAGTCTACAAGCAAAGGAGGAAGAATTGTATGGTTTAGGAGAGAGAAAGGGTTTCAAGATTTCTTGGTTTCTTGTTGGTAGATATCTCATTCATGTTAATATGTTTTAAAAACAAATTTTCTCAATAAATCATTCAAAATATTCATAGCAAAATCACATTACTATCTCTCAAAAGTCCCTTTTAGCAGATGTTAAATTGTCTAGCATTTATTAAGGTACTTAGCATATTCTTAGGTTTCAAATTCACCTTCTTATCCTCCTATAATGGATTAAAAATTGATGTATGTGTTCAAGGATATAATTATACTTGCATATGACTCTTAAATTTATTCTTTACATGCTCCTCATGTCCTTTTCCACCTCTATTTTGGTTCATCTCCATATACACTATCATAGACTACCTTTGCACTATTGTAAGGCTTTATTTTCACCTTCATTCAAGTTTTCCATCCTCCATTCATGGGTTCTCACCTTCCACTCATATTCATATCATTATTTAATTTTCATATATATTAAAAAGGGGAGAGGTTGTCATGGTCATTGAAGATCAAGAAGGCAACCTACAACAATGTCATCAATAGTCATGAGCTTTTTCATGAAAGTACAATGAATAAAATGAAAGGGAAGATGTATTATGGAAGGTGTATACTCACACCATATCATAAAGATACAATAAGGTAAGGAAAAGGACCATTCTTCGATTTTGATGACTTACTTAAGGTTAAGCTCAGTCCTTGTCCATAAAAACTTAGTCATCTATAGGATCAAGAAGGATACAAATTAGTTTTGAAAGTTGACATCATGATGAAGTTATATGAGTGATGGTTGACAATGTTATGAAGGCTTATTAATCCATATTTTTACTTCAATCATGGATCATAAAGAGTTAACAGCCATAAGTAGAGTTTTAAGTGTCTTTTAGGACACCTACCTACTTATTCTTAGGGTCATAACCTATAATAGGCATATGAACTGATAGTCTTTAGAATTTTCTAGGCTTATGGAGGCTAGTTGCTTCATTCCCATGCATGAATAAATAGTATGATTTGGATAGCGTAAGGAAGTGGCTAAAGTAAAATATAGTCAAAGACTTTAATGGCTCAAAAAGCTCAAAAGTAGACCTATAATAGCTTAAATACAAGATATAACCAACAAGGTGAACAATACCTTAGGGGAACTTCATGATGGAGACCTTCAAGAGAGGTTATTATGACTACATAGATAATTTTAGAAGTGAATGAATATTGAATTTTTTTTACCTATTATTCAAACTCTCCAACACCCTCAACCTTTCCATACTCTTTACAAAGGACATTCATCAAAAAACACAGTCAAACATATGAAATAAAGGTGTATCTTCATAATGATAGAATGATGGTATGGTATGAATGAAGACATGTTACTATAAATAAATTCATACAATTTTTTGGAACAGGATGAGACATAAATGAAAAAAATACTCTTTTCATGTCATAAACCTAATAAAATCTACACCTATAGCCATACTTAAGGGCAAGCCTATCTCCAAGTGTAAGGGTATTCAAGTAGAGTGGCCCAGGGGAGAGTCTCATGTTCAAGTGAAGATTTACTAAGAGTATTGAATATTTAAATGAAATTCAAACATGATTAATTTTATCCTAACCAAGTTCCATTTTAATTTTACCTCAAATATCCACCTATAATTGGGTAAAAGGTTCTTGGGAGCATATGCATGTTATGCCAAACATTGATACAGTAAGGTCTTAAGTCTTATCATATTTATTAAGGTTTACAAGCTCCATGATTTAATATCATCATAAATTATTTAAAATATATATATCAATATATGAACTTCATACAACATTATGAAATATCCATCATTTCTTTAAGATTTACCTACATCCTTCTAGATAGGCCTATTTCTAAAATAGTGAGAAGGATTGAAGAAGACTAGTATATGATAGTTTCATGTGCAATGGAAGTTTTTGGAGAAAATTATGATATGTATCATCAAGATATAATGAGTTGGTTACTAAAAAATGATACATAGTCAAGGTCAACTATCAATATAACCTACAACCATAGAGAATTAAGGCATATCTCCAAGTTCATATAGTTTTCAAGCACATTGGTCAGTGATAAAAAATTCATGTTCATAGAAGGTTATTAAGACATTAATGGTTGAATTAACTAATAAATTATTAAGATAGGACAATAAAACAATTTTAAAGTCAATATTCACCTTGAAATCACACCTATAACCATACTAAATGAAAAGCTCCTTTTACACAATCATATGCTAGTAAGGTGACAAAAAACTAAAGACCATTCAATCAAGAGTGAGGTTTGTGAGATATTATTCAAGTAAAAGTGGTAAAATTTAAATTATCTATACCTTGGTCAAGATTTTATTACTACTAACTCATTGAAGATGAAGGTAGAACAAGTTGTATTGAATAAGACTATGTTTAAGGTTTAAGAACAATGTTGAGGAGAGTAGGATAAAGAAGATAATCAAAGGTGGGTTTAAAATGGTTAAAGGGTCCTTTCATGCATAAATTCATACTTATATTTATACCAAACACTTTAAACCTCAAAACATCACCTTTAATAGTGATAACATATAGTCATATTAAGGTTCTTAAAGGAGCTAAGTTCTATTATAGGTGACATGGATATGAATATCTAACCAATGGGATATTATTAAACTAAAAAAAGGATTTTCAGGACTTATTAAAGTCATAATAACCATGTTCAAGCTAAAATCAAGTTAATAAAGAGGAAAAACATAGTCATAGGCCTTATGAGACTGAAGATGCAGGCAATTAAAGCTAAGTTTTAGTTAAAAAAGCCTTTAGGCCAAAATATGCATGATCTAATCTTGAAAATTAGTGGGAATGGTCCTTACAAGTTTTCTTACCTATATATAATCATGGTGAGGTCCTAGAATAGGTGAATATACTTAGTAGTTTGACATAATCCCCTTCATTTATCTTGACAGCGTAATCTTCTTAAGCAGTCCTATCTAGAGGGTTTCAAGTTTTGGTAGAGGGTTTTAACCTCATAGAAGTTTTATTATGCATAAAAGGATAATGTTAAATCTTCAAACACATTTTTGGAGGTGATCACACTCAAAAATCTATACAAACACATAAGCAAGCGATATTCCCTACAGGTAGTCTTAAGATGCATCAAGGCAAAATGAAGCTTGAGAAACAAAAGGAATTCAAAAATGGATAGAGATGAATATAAAAAAATGTTTTTTTCTCCCACAATATTACATACAATTTCATTAAACTCAAATACTTAGATTTTCCATTTAGGCCATAAAAACAATTTTAGGCCTAGAAGGCTTATAACACCAAAAGGCACTTTTAGACCTTTCAATCCACATGACACATTGAGAATGATATAATGAGATGGTACATGTACCATTAGGGTGTATTAAAATAATCAATATTAGGAGGAGATTTTTTTATGGTCCATAAAGAAAAATTCAAGTTTTACAGTTAAAACATCCATTTGAGCCACTTGATCAAGTGCTCATATATTTCACCATGTAAAGAGTTTGTCCAAATGCTCTTATAATTTTTTGAGTAACCATATTAAATTATAATTAATGTATAATTAAGATTGGTTTAGGGGATTTATTTTATGAACAATCACTAATAGCATAAGAATTTCTAAAATGCAAGCAAAACCCTACACGTAAACTTCCTTACATAGGTATGCTTTCATACCTTTTGCATGGGAACCAAATATTATTAGGGAAGTTTAAATAATATAAAAAATGTATATTCATGGTAATAATTTTGGGTTTATAGGTTTGTACTTTATTAACCATCATTAATAAGGTTCACCTCTAAAACCCTCCCAAACCCTCATAAGGACTAGTTTTGAGAAAATTCATTTTTATTGAAATAAAAACATCATGAATCAACATAAAACCTATTAAAACATTAATTAAACTAATATAGGTTCCAATAAATGGTACCTTGTTGTATGTAATTTTACGCATCATGGTAAAAAATATGGTTTTTTGAATAAAAATTAATAAAAGGAAAGGTACAAGGCAATTTCATAAATCCTAATATATGGAGAGTGAATTTTAGAACTTTTTATTCCTCCTAAATCCATTTTATGGTAAAATATAGGACTTGAAATTCCTCTATGATCTCCTTTAAAATAACAAATATGCAGAAATTCAAGGTAATTTGGCCTAGTCAACTAATTTGACTAAGTTACAAGTGTTTGTTCATTAACATGACCTATTTAATGATATTATAGTTATAATAATCACCATATTTGTAGGTTTTATTTTCTTTAATTTAGGTTCCAATGGTCATCAATGTAATAAGATAGGCTACTAGGCCTATTTGGCCTAGTAAGCCTATTTGATCAAATAATTTAAATGAAGAATGATATAAAATGGATAAAAAATGAGTTAATGAGGAGTTACCACACTTAATGAATAATATTTAGGTGGAATTACAATGATATATCTGGTATTCAAGTGGAGATTACATTCATAGCTAAATCTTGAGTGCTAATTCATGTAGAGGAGGGCTTAAGAAGGAGTTATCTTGTCTTAACTACCAATCACTCTAGTTAACTGATGATTAACTAATCATCATGCATATTCCATGGTTTTCATGAAGTATAAGACATTCACTTATCTTGATCATGCATAGTCAGTTTTGTATGAGTTTAAATAGAGTGGATGAACTAACAATATAGTTGTATAACCATGAATATAATATATTTCCCTTTCAGTCATCCTTCTAACCCTTTTCATCCCAAAAAGTGTAGTATGTTTTAGTAGGTAGAGCATAAGTGATACATCAGAGGAGCTAGCCTCAAAAATATAGAGGTCTAGTCTAAGTGTAGGCATCCCACACCTTAGACCATTCCAATGATAGTCCAAGTGTCAAGGAGATTAGAGCAATCAACCTTCAAGAAGGGTAATATCCATGTTGCTAATAGTGACTATTATGTAATGTTGACTCTTTTATTTGTTTAATATTTATAGACTTTATTAATCCTAAAACAAATATTAAGGGTGAATGTTATATATTAATATCTATTTGGGCTAATTTATTTATCCTAAGTATATTTAGTTGTGTATTTCTTATTAGGTGAATTTTTAATTCACATATTCCATATTTATGAGGTGTCATTTTTATTTTATTCCTTTTTATTAGAGTATTAGAGTTCCATGAAATATATAGCTCATTTCATACTTGTTACACACTTCCCTCTCAACTTATGAGTATTAGTAACAATTGCCACACAATACAAAAAGGCTACGTAATTATATAATAGAATTTATTTATAGCTCCTTTATCTCACTAACTCTATTTAAAGAGCTATATTATCTTTCATTCTACACTTGAGATACAACTTGAGATTTATTTCTTCTCTCTTTGAATTCATTCTTCTTTATTATTCTCTATTTTTCTCTTCTATTCATGAATATTACTATCCCATAGAATGTTGATGTAAGTATTCCATCTTAATGATTGTGGGGTTTTCTTTCATTTGGTTTCCCCAATTATCACTTTATGTATAACATTATGTTTTTGTGGATTACTTTGGAGTTGATATATTTAATTCTGTGCACTCATTTAATTTCTTCAACATTGTTTTTCAATATTATTTAATTTATTTCTAACACTTATTAAAGTATGAGTCTTAGAGCTACCTAAAAATAAGTTCAATCAAACATGTGATCCAATTTAGTCATAGTGAAAATAAGTATCAATAGTCCTATTGAATAATTTACATTCCTAAACCACTAAATTTGCATGTACATGTTGTATACTTAAAATTTTTGCATATATTTAGTTTAGAGTGGGAAGATTCCCCCTCTAAACATTTTGAGTGGGTGGTTCCCCACTCTAAAAACTTCCACAAGTTTAATTAATTTTAAATATAAAGTTTAGGGCCACAAAAAAATAAATTAAACATTATATGTGATCTAATGTAGGCATAATGCAAAAAATATCAATATTCATGTTTAATTATTTAACTCTGACACACACCTCAATTACATGGATACTTATAAATATAATATATAAATGTACCTTATAATCATTGCATTGCATTATATTTAATATCATTCATATGTTTTAATAAGTAATTAATTATAATTTTGTATTCATCTACATTTTGCATGCATTTACAATGTAATGGGTGGATGCCAAGTCTAAAAACTACTACAGGTTCAAGTCATTTTAAATGTCAATTTTAGAGATACCAAAAAATAAGTTTAACAATGCATGCTATCCATTAGATTCCATGAGACCACATCTAACTCATAAATTTTTCTAAAAAATTAAGTGAATGATACATGCTTAAAAAAATTGATACATTTAGTTATATAATTCATGTGCCTATTATATGCTTTATAATTTTTGAGTGGGTGGCCACCCAAAGATAATAGACAGTACATGTAATCCATTAAAGGCATGGTGAGAATTAGTGTCAATGGTACTATTGAATTATTTACATCCATCAACCACTAAAATTTTATTCATGCTTAAAAATATAATATAAACACATATCCTATCCTTTAATCATTACATTCCATGATATTTTTTTTTGTAAAATTCATGAGCCTATTGCGTGCTTCCAAATTTTTATTTAATCTACTAAATAAAAATCATCAATAATCTTGACATACACACCTAAACTATCCATGTACTTAAAAAATAAGTCAAAATATTCTATTTCATTAAAACTACCCCTTCATGTAGATATCCATCTCTATTATAACACATTTCTTAGAGTAAGATCTTTAAATTTTATAATGGAAGTGTTAAAACTTATTTAGTATAATTTTGGAATTGAGAAATTTATCCACCATACAATTTTTAATAAGTTACCAAATAAAGAGTATTAAGGGATGTATGCTTTCATGCTAGCATAAACACTAGTTTGAATTTTTCTTCCCTTTACATGTTCAAATTTTGGTGTGTATGTTGGCCTAATTATTTAATAAATTTTAGTTTCAAATTTAGATATATCAGCATGTGAATCTATAATGGTATTGATGGATTTCAAATTAAAATTTGAAACCATGGGTAGTAGACCTAATATATTCTTCAATATCTTTATAATTTTCAAGTGAAGTAGAAATACATACTTGAATGCATCAATACATTTTTTATTCAACTTCAAATACATATCTATGTATTAAAAATAATTTTAGCATGGGATCACCCTCTCAAATAATTACATGAAGTTCATCCATGTCTCAGGTTTACTTATAATAACTTGACCTTTGTTAAGGAGATTAAAATTAGTTGAAATTTCACATGTCAAATCAAATAATTTCCAACCAAGACCTTTTCCAAATTCTACTCCAATTCAAAGTATCATGATTTATAAATAACTATAAATAAATGGATTCAAATATGACTGATGTTTTAAGAATAATGATACAAATATTTGAATGAATGATATTTTTATGGAGGATTTAGACAAACCTTGGTTTTTCATATATTTTAGTCATTACATTATATGATGCAACATCTTTTTATAAATTTATTTGAAAATATTTAAAGCCTAATCAAGAATATCATTTTAAGAATAATTATTCTAAATTTATTTTTATCCTTGAAACCATATTTATTTGAGGTTTTTTAAAAAAAAAACATTTTACCTTGTGTATGCTCACATGTTTTTTATACATATATATAAGGGAACTCACAACAACATTTGAAAAAGAAATCTAATTTTAATTATTCCTTGATGGTCATCCATATCATGTTTGGAAAACCTCCCATTTTGGCACAAGAATGGAGGCTGATAGAAAATTTCATGGGGATTTTTTCACCCTAAAAACTAAATTCACTTAAATGTATCCAATTTTTTTAAAATAATTCTAGTTTATTCATATCCTTCAATCATTACATTCCATAAGACTTCATCTAGTCAAGATTATCATTACATCTTGAATAATAAACTAAATTAATGTGAAATAGTGGCATTACAAAATTTATTTAAAGGGAATGTTTTGAATGTGTATATGCCAACTATTATAAAATATGTTAATAGGATTAAGTGACTAGTGATAAATTTACCATTCCAATAAAAAACCTTTTTGACTTGATTCTCTAAGATAATACTCTATATGTCCAAATAGAAGGTGACCTCCCATTATAAAAAATTGGCTTAACCAATATTTTTAGTGTGGTTTGTCACCTATTATCATATCCATTTATAAAATGATATTTTATGAGCCCTAAAAAAATAAAAATTTAAGACCATGCCCAGGAAATTGGCTCCCATACATGCCCACCACGACATGGGATCAATGCCTGATATAATTCTATGAAAAATAAATTAATGTAATATATAATAATGGTATTTTAAAAAAAAATTAATGATATATTTTAGAATGGGTGACTACCCACTCTAAATGTCATCAAATCATTCTAAAAATGTTAGTTTAACTAAATTGTTTATAATGAGTTATTGCCCATTCTCATATCACTTTGTAATATGAGATGTGATAATCCTTTGCCAAAATATGTTTTTAAGCCCATTACCATGAAATATTCTGTCATACATACCAATCCAACATGGTATTATGTATTTTAATAGTTATTCAAAAAAAAATTAAAGTAATGAGGAATATTGGGATTTTAATAATTTTTTAGGGATAATGTTTGTAATGAGTGGTTACCCACTTTTAACATCCATAACCCATTCTAAAAAATGTGGTTTGACATTTTTTTAGAATGGTATTATTCCCATTATCTACCTATTCAGAATGTTACAATTGATTGTCACCTTTCAAAATAATTTTTTAGCCTCCACCCATTAAATTGGTTGTATACATACCACTACAACACGAGATTAGATCCCAATGTAGTTCTATAGAAAAATAAATTAAATTAATTTGGAATAATTACCTTTTTCTAATGTGTTTAGTGATAATTATTTCAATTGGTGGATAACCACTTTAAATGTTTATAATGGGTGGTCACCCATTCATAAAATAACTACCACTAGATGTAAGTCCACATGAAATTTATACAATTATTACTGTGTATATTTACTTATTAATAATTACAAATATTGTATGTAATTTAATTTTTTGATAAGGGTAAAAATTAGGGTTTTGAAATGATTCAATAAAATTTTACAAGCCCAAAAACAATAATAAATTGAAGCTCACCAATAAATAAATAAAAATGGCTTGCCCTCAAACCTAGTAGCCATGATATATTCAATAAAACATCAATGATACATATGAAAAAAGCAAAAGTAAAAAAATAAAATATAAACAAAGCCTCACAAATCAGTTATATCTTCAAGGTACTTGCTCAATTCCATTTATTTTATAATTTTTTAGATATTTTTCAATATAATATCTTTATTACTTTTGGCTTTAGTGGCCTCTTTCTTCTTTTTTCCCTAATCCTCATACTAGGACCATTTTGGGTTTATATGACTTTCCTTTTCTTAACTTCCACTTGTGGTGTAGTGACATTGATTGTATTATTTTTATTCATAAAAATGATAAATTTTAGATTATCCTTCTCTAATTAAATTTCTTCATCCATCTTCTTTAGTTTAATTTTGGTTTTGTCCATCTCCTTCTTCAACTGATGTGTATCATGTACTAAATCCTTTTAATTATGGATATAATATACTTTATAATTGATATATTTTTATAGCTCAGAATAAATGTCTAGCATTTCCATAAATTTATTGAAGTCATTGATGAGCTCCTTTAGGATACCTAGATGGGAATAAATATTGTTTTTCCAACTTACCAACTTTAACACTAATCAAGGCTTCAGAACCAATGGAATTTTAATTGGTTTGGAAAGTAGGAATGGGAATAGATAAAATTATAATACCATTTTATTTAAAGTCATATTAATTATTACTCAACCATTTTATTAAATGGAACCATAATATCCCTTCTTTATAACTTTTAGGGTTGCAACTATCTATTGAGGTTTACAAATCATTCCTTAGATAAAAAAGAACTTAAATTTTTTAATATTATTAGCTTGAATGTTTTTTAAAGGTTTCATAATCATACCCATTCCTATTTGGAACATCCTCTTTAATATTAATAAATGTTCCTTTATCCAACTTTCCTAGATTCAAATTTGAGGGCCCAATGTTCTCAAAAGAAGGAACAAGAGTGGGGAGACCTAATTAAACAAGAAGGGAAATGAGGGCCTGATGTATAGGCATATAAGTTTTATCCACTTATTAATCCAACACATACATATAAATATATATTAAAATTTATAAAGGAATGTTAATTACGTTATTTTTTTGGAGTGGGTTAACAGGGCAAAGTGATGTGAGTAAAGCTTGTGAAACCTAGCATCCATAGTGATATCCTTAATTAAAAATATACACACCTATCCCCATAGAGGAGGTAGGTATGTGTGAAGCATAATAACTTCCACCTCATGTACATTTTCCTCTTCTTTGAAAAATATATGAATTTATTCATTTTTGTTTATTCTTCATTTGAGTATTTTCAACCCAATCATACCCATTCCTATTAATTTTAAAATATTATACTTGGAAACTTAAATGAAACCCATATCATAGTAATATATTTTTACCTACATGAATTTTAAAAATATTGTGATACTATAAGGTCATAGTCTTGTATCCTTTCAATAAAATAGGCTAGAGTACCCCTTTTAAATATGTTCTACATTATGATGTTCCTTTTAAGTGCCACAAAATATATTGGTTACACACGTAAGTGTTCATGACCCATGTATTATTTGTTGGGCAAAATATACCTACATGATTTTTAAAAATATTGTGCTATAAAAAGATCATATCCTTGTATCCTTTTAATATAATATGCTAGACCACCCCTTTTAAATATGTTCCACACTATAATTTTCCTTTTAAGTGCCACATAATAAATGGGTTACACACATAAGTGCTCATGACCCATGTATTATTTATTATATAAAATATTACTCTTGTAAATAATAATCTCTTTTATTAAGGTATATAACATACATAAATAATTACTTTAAATAGCTTCCAAGACTAAACCTAATAATGAATATAAGTCATGAATTATTATTTAAGGTAAATTTAATTCTATCTCTAGACTCTTTTTGTAATATCACATGGGATATGAAATTAACATCATTGCTTATTGACTTTATAATTAAATCCTCATTAATTGTCTTATCAATAAAATAATTAGAATAAGAAACCTTGATTTGATTTGTCCATTTTCAACAATCATTAATAAGATGTAGACTTAGATTCCTCATTCAAGATGTTAATTAATGGGGGATGCAACTCATAAAAATTATTCCATTTGATTAAATTCACTCATGAGACTCCATTGTAATCCCTCCAATCTAATCTTCCATTTACTTCTTTATAGGTATTCAAAATTATCAACTCTTTAAAGTTATACATGAGTTAGAAGCATCCTTAATGACATTTTTAATATTCTACCTTAGAGTGGTTTTATATTCAAGGAAGTTAATAATTTTTAAGGAATTAAATTAAATCATAAGGGATTTAAGGTTCCCTTCCCTAGATAATTTAATACCCCATAACATTGCCCTTTATTTTGATACATGGTATTTTTGGACTCTTGTAGAGTCTGCATAGATTGCTCTAACAATAATTAAGAATATATAGAGTTAGATTCCTCATTCAAGATGCTAATTAATTGGGGTTGAAGTTCAAAAAAAATATTCCATTTGATTAAATTCACACATGAGACTCCATTGTAATCCCTCTAATCTGACCCTTTATTTCCTTCTCTATAGGTATGAAAAATTATCAACTCTTAAAGTTATAAATGAGTCAGATGTATCCATAACAAA
The DNA here is from genome assembly GCA_037957365.1 of Torreya grandis. NCBI lineage: Eukaryota > Viridiplantae > Streptophyta > Pinopsida > Cupressales > Taxaceae > Torreya > Torreya grandis. Next base: position 861,329 of record JARHVA010005133.1, on the reverse strand, counting down.
AAATTTAATAGTATACCTTATATCAATTTTATATTTGAGGAATTTAATAATGTTTAAGAAATTAAATTCAATGAAAGGGATTTTAAGTTCACTTCTATAGATAATTTAATACCCCATAACATTTCCCTTTATTTTGTTACATGGTTTTTATGGACTCCCATAGAGTCTGCATAGGTTGCTACAAAAGCAACCTTTCAATATATCATTACCCACCCACCACTCACTTTTCCAGGGTTTCCTTTCACAATTATATCAAAAATAAGTTTAAACCAAGTTCAGGGTGGTGTTACTTATTTGAAAAGTCTTATATTTCTCATCTCCCTATTGTCATCAACTTTAAAAAATATATTTAACTTCAAATTTTTAATAACACCTCTTTAGTTTTGGAAATATTATATTTTTATCACTCTTTTTGATGATCTATAAATTATATTTGATAACCTCCATTATAATCATTCATACTTCAGAATAAATATTTTTCTTATCATAGAATATTTTTAAGTTCTTTTCTCTCCATATTCTCCATAGGGAATAGGGAACATCTATATTCCATAGTTTCTTGAGGGTGTGGGTAACAAAATGAACATTTCATTGGGAAATTATGTTTAACATAAAATTAGGCCTAACCCATTTGATTTTAAATAGAGATATAATAAAATAAAGGATCATTCCAAGAATAAGTGATTTATTGACTTAGATTAATTTTCACAAATAACACATTTGTTAGGGATAGGCAAACCTCTTCTCATGAGGATAGATTGTAAGAATTATTTTATAGTCACTAACCAATATGACATATATAATTTTAAAATTATTTAATTATCTAAAATGGATATACATGGAAAATCATCCTCATTGAGATCAAGGTTAATAAATTACCTATATTTAATTTAAAATTTACAAACATCTATTCTAAACCACACTAATTCATAATATTTTGGGCACTGAACAATGTGGAAAATCCTAATATTTTGGTTAAGTTCCTATAGGTGTTAAATAAACTTAGGGTCCAATAACTTAAAATTCATTAGTTTTTGGGTATTTACTATCTCACTAACTTCCCAATAATATTTAACTCTTTCCCTAATGTCTCTATTAATCAATTAGCACAAATAATTCCAAGGAATGAAAGAGCTTAAAGTAGAATCATTGAGCTATGAATCATCCCAAAATGATTCCTTATTTTCATCTCCAATACTCCACTTACTTTTATTTCCCAAGAGATTTCCACTCTTAATGAGATCGTCCCAAAAATAATATCCTTGCAATGGATAATCTAGAGTTAGCAAATGGTTAGCGTCAATGCCTTAAAAATATTTATCCTCCATAGTCTTGACCCACTACATATTTTTAGTTAATAACTTCCAGACCATTTTTACTATTAGGTCTATATCCATTCATTTAATTTTACCTAGTACAAGACCCCCATGCATTTTGGGTAAACAAAATATATCCCAAGCCATGAGAGGAAACATATTTTATCTTAGGTCCTTGACCAAAGGAATATTTTATAGATTTGTTCAATATTTTTTGAAACTTCTTGAGGCACACTGAAAAGAGACATCAAAGGTATGGCTAGGATTTGGAATGAACTTTTAAGACTTCTTATTTTACCCACTTGAGTGAGTTTACTTATTTTTCATACAAACAAATATTGATTTGAACTTGTCTAAAAGAGTGTTCTAGTTGATAATATGCATTAATATATTGAATATGGGCATACCAAAATAAGTTGAAGGAATAGTTTAGACTTGGAAATATAAAATATTGGTAATCGTAAGTTGTCTCACCTCAAGGGAAGTTATGAAGAAAATATAATTTTTATTCATATTAATGTATTGTCTTGAAACCTATGTATAATCATTGAGACTATTTTTATGACCTTTCCTTCTTATTTTTGGGTAATAAATTACATGTTGGGATATATATGTAGTAATTTCAATGAAATGTTTACCCTAGATTTCTCAATATTTATTCTTAAAGATCTAACTAAAATGATATATATATATATATATATATATATATATATATATATAGAGAGAGAGAGAGAGAGAGAGAGAGAGAGAGAGAGAGAGAGAAGGTCTCCTTACCTTATCCCTTTCTCTATTTGAAAAAAACCCATCAAGGATCCATTGATCATGACTAAAAATCTAAGAGTGGTTATGAAATAAAAAATAATCTCTCCAAAATTAGGTTGGAATCCCACATTAAAAAAAACCTCTCTAATCAACTCCATGAGATTATCATAATCCCTTTTTATATGTATCCTAAAAAACATACCTATCATTATGGATGTTTCAATAGAATGCAATGTTTTACAAACCATGATTATATTGTCTCTTATTTAACTCCCAAAAATAAATATATGTTGATGGATAAAAATAAATTTTGGGAAAAATATTTAGAGTCTGAATGCCAAAGTTATAGATAAAATTTTGTAGATGGTATTACACAAGATAATGGGTTTGAATTCCTTCAAAGATATTTCCCATAAGTTTTTGGGAATGAGAACCAAAAATATATCATTAATAACTTTTAGATGATTTATTAATTCAAAAAAATTAGTAATTATTACAACCACATCTGTATGAATGATATCTAAAAAACACTAAAAAAAATTATAAACACTATATTATGGATTATATAGCACCTGAATTTTGTACACTTGGAAAAATGTAGACCTTGGTTGTTCCTCTCATTTTTGAAATTTCCCTTAGTTTAACCAATATTATATTGAAGAACCTAACCTTATATCTTTACTAGAATGATTAAAACTTACTTATATTTCAAATCTATAAAATTTGAGTCTATACCTACCTTATTACTCATTCGACACTAATATCTAGGATATAAACCTATGTTAACTCTAGTGTCTTGACTTGACGTAAGTGTCCAATGCCCTAAAGTCATCTAATTTTCAAATTAAAAATATCTTAATGGTTGGCTTGAGTGATTTTATGAGTTAATTCTCTAAAAGGATTCATATAAATAAATTATCAACCCTCATTCATTCCCCACCTATCACTGACTAAGGTAACCTATCAAAATCATTCAATCAAGCAATCAATAAAAAAAACATTCCTATTTCATCCTATTCTCATATACATATCTATAGGTATGAAGTATTAAAATATTATCCCAAGAGATATATGTTCCAATTTAAAAGATAGGCCACTATTGCACTTTATTATGACATATTGCATGATTCACACACAAGCCAACACATAGGGGAGAACTATATCAGTTTAACGACCTCTTTGAGATATTGGATACATAGGTAGTGATTATTGATAGAGGGGTATTTAGGGTCATCTCAACACTATGTGCACACTAAACCATTTTCCCAAGGTATCATTCAAGGACAAAGATAAGTGAACCTAGTGTTTTTATTACTAAACTAAGATATACAAATTTTAAAAAATATATATAGACATTAATAGGAATGCAACAAAAAACCTAACTGGTAGATTAGATAATGGAGATATATTATGGTCTAGAAAATAGTGTCAACATAAGGATGTTATCATCAATGAAGGTGTCTAACTTGGATGTAATTGTCCAGTAGTGAAACAAAATCAAAATTTATAAAAAATGAAACTTAAATCTCTATTACAATCTTGTAATGATTCTTTATCATTTTCATCTTCTAGAATAGAACATCAAACAAGATGTGCTCTTTTTAATCCCTTAAGTAATTTATACTTGTATTTATTACACATGATAAATTAAGAAAAGCTATATTATTCACTATAATTTTATGTAAATCTAAATAATTTCATCCCTTTAAAATAATTTATTAGTTTATGTGTTTTATATGAAAATCCACCCAAACCATAAAATATTTGGTGAACCCATACTTTGTTATTAAACCAAAACCCTAGTTTTCATGTAGGATTTTCTTCTTTAAATTAATTACATTTCATATTTATATATTTTATTTTTAGATTTTATTTATTTCCTAATTATATGGAGATATTTTAGTAATGATTAATTACATTATTTCTTTAGCATTAGTGGTTATGTGCTTAATAACTTTTTAAAACATCAAAACCTTTATGGATTCACTAATAAAAAGCCATGCATGGAAGCTGCATTATGATCATTAAATTAATCCACCCAAAAATCAATGTATTGCATATCAATATCTTATATAACAATAAAAATAAGATAAATCCTCTTTTACTTACAACTATGATAATGTAAAAATCAATGATGCCAATACAAATGTTAATGAAAAAAGGCATTTATTATGATGTTTATGCTTTTAGGTATGATTGTGATAATATCCCTCTTGGATATGACATTATTACATTCATTTGTTTTAATATGATGAATATTAAGTAGATATGTACAATGGTATCATTCAAAATATTGAAAATTAAAATGTTGCATACATACATCCTTTAGTTACTTTATATAGTGAATGTGCTTCTTCCCTTTCAAATGATGCAAATGTCCAAATAATTAAATGTTCCTATTCTATATCTCATGATAAAAATATTGATGAAATAAAGTGTGTGCCTTCTTATCCAAGTAATACTCATATTGAAAATTCTATTCCTTATTTGGATGATTGAAATGCAAATAGTCAAATTTTTTTCTTCCCCTCTAGTTTGTGATGAGCAAAATACATGTCCTATGTATCCTATTATCTTCATTGAAGGAAAAAAATGAGAGTGAATATGAAAATCATAAGGAAGTGCCTAAAAAACATGCATTTATTAAGGACACAAGTAAATTCCCAAGTATATTTCATGATTAATTTTCAAATATCAAGTCATGTAAGCAAAATAAAATCAAAACTAACATTGCATATTCTTATTGGTAAGGATAAAAATAAAACCTGAAGTTGGATTAGCTTAGTGAAAATAAGCCTTTCAAATGCTTCATAGTAGCATTTTTAGGTTTATAAATGGGTATCTTGATCACATTGTGTCAAGTAAGCTCCTAGTCCTGCGTATGTGATATATGGAGGGAGGATGGGTGAAACTGGAACCTTTGTGTGAAACTAGCATGCCTCTTCTATAGGCTTCCAAGAGGATAGTATAATAAAGTATGCTCATATATAAAGTGTAGACTTATTGATGCGAGAAGTATACTAAGGAGAGCGAATTATGGCTTCCCAAGATTATTGATTTTATGATAGTTGTTTAGAACATTTCTCATTGCTATTTCTTTTGCTTATGGGTCTTTCACTACTTTGGAATGGGCTTTAGGGTTGGGGAAGTTGATTGATGCAAGAAGCTTCCAAGAAATTCCTAGCCTTGACAAGTGCTTTACTCAACCATCCTTTAAGGGAGTGGTCTAAGTTGATATGCTTAGTTCAAATTATTTTGATATTTGTCCTTTGAGGGAGTAGTCCACCTTATGTTTTTTCAATTTCAAATAAGTTTTAAAAACCACCTTTCAAGGGAGTAGTGTACAAATGCTAAGAATCACCCATGGCTTATTTTTGACTTTGATATTGATATTGATTTTATTTGATGTTCCTTAACATAAAATGGCTTATACATGCTTAAGGGTTTACCTTTATGAAGATAATACTAAGAGCACAAGAAGGTTACATAGGTGAAAATAAGATTAGGTGATAATGACCACGGGAACCAATCTAAAATATAGATGATAAATACCATGAGAAACATGCCATAGGTAGAACCATGGTACCCATAGTTCAAGATTAGGCTGTGACTGTGATGGATAATCACATGATTCAATTGTAGTTAGTTACCCCTAAGAAGAGGGAAAATGAAGGTGGTTACAGGGGATGAGCTTAAGTTAGACAAATGGTGATTGTGACCCCTAGTTAATAATAGAAAGGATGTAGATGTGAAGCATTAAGAGGATCAAGTTCTAGTTTACCTTTGAGAGAGGATAAATGATAAGCTCTTGATCTATACTTATGGGTTATGATTTAGGTTCTAATCCAATTCAAGGAAAATTTTCCCCTTTTGTTTTTCTCCATATTATCTATATGTTGATTTTCCTTGAGAATAAGATCTCTAATATTGAATTCTCTCACTTTTAGGTGTTTATTATAATCACACTTGATTCATTATTTATAGACATAGAGATGGGAAAGAGTGACCAAATGATTCTCATCAAGTAGCTCAATTTTAGCTAAACATTCTTGGCAGTAATCATCTTCCAAAATAAGGTCATGTAAAGATATGTGAACATAAGGTATTTGGACTTCAAGAGGCAATACAGCCTCAACTCCAAACACTAGAGAAAAAGTTGTAGCACTTAAAGGGGTTTGGATGATAGTATGATATGCCCATAAGGTGAAAGGATGCATAAGTGCCAATCCTGACCTGAGGTATTAACTATTTTTGTAATCATGTTGTTAAGCATTTTTTTAGAGGCCTCTATTTATCCATTTACATATGGGTGATATGGTGATGATAAAATTAGTTTAATTCCAAATACATCACAAATACCTTGAAATTGTTTATTTTTAAAGGATTTTCCATTATCAATGATGATCTTGTGGGGAACACCAAAGTGGTAGATGATGTGATGGGTGATAAATTTGGCAATCTTTTTATCTTTTATCAAGATAAGAGGAATAACATCCACCCATTTGGTGAAATATTCAGTCATGGTGATGATAGAGTGATGTCATTATGAAGAGTGGGGATTAATTTCAATGATAAATTCTAGGGCCTATTATGAAAAAGGTTAAAAATTGTTGGAAATGTGAATACAAAGGCTAGGTTTTTGATGTAGATTAGCATTCTATTAATACTTGAAACACTTTTTCACATAATCACAAAAGTATGAGTTAAGGTTAGGCCAGTAATAGCCCAAGTAGAGGATGTTTTTAGCCATAATGAGTCTACTAAAGCAACCCCCATAGATACCATCATGCATCTCCTTGATAGCATGAGAGGATTCTAAACCATAGAGGAAATAGAATAGGAGACTATCAAAGCCATGCTTGTATATAATTCATCTCCTAATGGTATAATGGGAGGTGCTCTAGATGAATGCTCAATGAGCATTATTAGAGAGGTTAGAGGGAACAATGCTAAGGTTAAGGTAGTTGAAGGTTTGCTGATACTAAAGGTTAGGATAGATCTCTTCCACATTAAATATGGTTTTAGTGTCTAACTTGATATAAGAAGGTTCGATGAGGTGAAGATAATGACTGATAGCTTGGACTCCAAGGGTGCTAATGGGATCTAGGAGGAAAAAGAAGCCATGGTGTCAATAAACTTGTTGGTAAATCATGGGGTGGTTTGAAAATGGTAGTGTTCAAATGATGCTAAGAGTTCTATAAATAACTATTTATATAGATTCAAAATCTCATTCTTACACTAGTAGATGCTATTGACTTGATTGACCACAAGTTGGGAGTCACCAAAGATGTTAATTATTTTGACTCCTATGACTAAGGTAGCTTGGAGACCTATTACTAGGGGCTTCATATTTGACCACATTATTGGTACATTCAAGCTAAGTTTAAAATATAAAGGAAGTGGTTCATTGATAAGGGGGATAAGGATGATACTAGATCCCCCACCATACTAACATTTAGAACCATTGAATAACATGGTTATGTGATTGGTGAAATTTGCTTGGGATAGGCTTGCAATAGATTCATCTAGAAATTCAAGATGAGTTTGGTTGTTTGTTAGGGGTGCATCAACCACTTGGTTAGAAATAACTATCCCCTTAATTAAATTATGATGGAGGAACTCAAGGTGAAACTCAGCTAAAATCATGAGTGACTTTTTCATTAACTAGTTTTGGTATCTCTTGGAGTGTATGCACTTGAGTGGGTTAGTATTGGTTATGACAAGAGTTTTATGGTTAAGAAGGTAGTGGAAAATTTGGTGGTCATGAGGACTAAGGCCAAGAAAAGTTTTTCAGTATGATTATACTGAGTTTCATATTCTAAAAGGGTGTGACTTACATAATATATGTATTTCTCTTTGTATTGTTTGTCTTGATGGGTAAACATTTCCCCTAGGGAATGGTCAGTGGAAAAGATATAAAGGTAGAAAATCTGGTCACCTTAGGGGGTCTAAGGAGAGGTGGAGATAAAAGGTACTCTTTGAGTGCATCAAAGGCATTTTTTCAATCAACATTCCACTTGAAATATATATCCTTTTTCAAGAGGTGATGGAAGGGTTGGCACCAGTAAGAGAGATGAGAGATGAAGTGGAAAATGTATTGGAGCTTCCCTTGTAGACTACAAAGTTGATTAAGATTGGTTGGAGGTAACATCTTGAGGATGGTTTCAATTTTTGCTAGATCCACCTTGATTATTTGAAGGGAAATGATGAGGCCAATGATTTTTCTCGATAAGACCCCAAAAATACATTCCTTAGGATTGAGGTGGACATGGTAATGGATAAGTCTCTCAAATATTATTTTGAGAATGGATAAGTGGTCCTTGTGATACTTAGACTTTCTAAAGAGGTCATCCATAGACTCCTTGATAATTTTATGGATAAGGTCATGGAAGATGTAGGTCATAACATGTTGGTAGGTTTTCCTAGTGTTCTTAAGACGAAAGGGCATGAATCTATAATATAAAGTCCCCCATAGGGTGATAAAGGTAGTTTTGTGTTGATCTTTAAGGGCAATCACAATTTGATTATATCCTAAGAATCCAAAAATGAGAGATAACATCTCATGGCCTAATATAAGATTAATAAGTTGGTCAATTCTAGGTAGAGGAAAGTCATCCTTTAGGTATGTGAGGTTAAGATCAAAAAATTCCACATAGATACGTAGTCCCCTTGTGGATTTGTGACAACAATGATGTTCAAAACCCACTAGGGATAATCAATGTGTTGAATTAAGTCAATAGAGAGGAGGAATTGAAGCTCTTAGTTGATAATAAGGGATATGCAAGGATGCATTTGTCAAATTTTATTTTTGATAGGCTTGGCTTCATGATTGGTTATGATGTTGTGGGTGGCAATTACCTGATCAATACCAGGCATGTCAGAATATGACCAAGTGAATGTAATAATATGGTCTTGGAGGAAGGTAGGGAAGCCTTGAAGTTCCTCATTGGTGAGAGGTTGGACAAGTTTTACAATATGAGGGTTTACCAAAGTGCCTATGTCAATATCAATAGTGGATTCATTCAACATGGTTGAGGTTTTTGGAGGTAGGGATTTGTGGATGGAGGAATCAGGTTCTCTAAGGTAGGTGAGAATAGAATCAACATCTTGAAATTGAATAGTGTTAATGATATGAGAGTCTTCAATCAAAATTTCAAGATGGGTTAAAGGGATGGATAATGGTAACCCTTCATTTTGATAAGTTAGGGGGCCAAGGGTGATTATGTTGATGAAAAAAAGTTAGGTGGGATGATGTCCTCACCCTCATACTCAAGTGGAGGGGACATTGATGAGGAAGGGGTCTCTTATTCAATAATGGTAGTAGTAGTTTATGTGGATTTCTTCTTATTAGGTAGAATAAATCCAAGGAAGTGATTCTCATGAGATTTTTGGGTCTCAATTGAGATCAATGTGTGTGGGCTATACTCGTATCATCTTAAACCAAAGCTTTTTTAGGCACACTTGTACAGGTATATTTTGGAAAAATATAGGTTATCCAAGTAAGAAAAGGTGGAGGTGAGTGGTTGAGGTGAAGAGGGTGTGGTAATAACATTAAGTGGCCTATCAAGTCCCCCATAGATGAAGTTGGTTTGATAGTTGGGAGGTCCCAAAGGGATAATGGCTCCAATGTTGGGATCGTAACCTAGTTGATAGTTGAGTTTTTCATATTCTTGGGGAGTTTGGAAGGCATCAAGGGTGAGGAGAGGATGTTATCCAAGGGTAAGGCATTAAAAACTAGGTTCTAAAGGATCAATGGTGGGTATCACATATGGAGGAATAGATGAACTGATGGATGCCTCTATGGAAGGAGAAGTAATGGATTTTTTTTCTATGGTTAAAGTTTTGGTGGTGGATGCTTGGGGTGATTTTATTAGGGGTAGGAGGACATCATTATGTTGGTAGGTCATGTTTCATATCACAAAAGGGCTCAATTCAAATTTTATGGTGACAACTTGACCTTAATGTTCAAACTTGACACAATGATGGAGGGTAGAAGGTACACAACCCATAAAGTAGATCTAAGGTCTTCCTAGGAGGATGTTGTACTAGAATTCACCTTTAACTAGATAACAACATTTGGGGAGTGTGTGAGGTCCTAGACAAATGTGGAGGATAATGGTTCCCAAGGTAGTGGTCATGACACCACTAAAGGATCTAAGGATGGATAATGTTTCACACATGATAATATCTATTAATTTGAGTTGGTCATAGGTATGGGAAGAGATGATGTTGATGCTAGTTCCCCCATCGATCATACCTTATTTGATGTAGGTTTGGTTGATATGGGTGGTAATAAAGAGAGGAGGATCTAGGTCTCCAAGGTGGATAGAGGGTATTTTTGAGTCTTTGAAGGTAAAAAGGGTAGAATGTTTAAGATCACGTATGAAGACCTCTATAGGTTAAGAGTCTATTATTTTAACCTCAATGGATTTCATAACCTCTATTATGGCCTAATAATGATGAGGTGAGGTGGAAATGAGATCGTAGAGGCTCATATTAGTTAGAGTCTAATGGATTTGCTTAAGAATGACCCTCCTAATGGATTCAAAGTGGTTAGCCTCATAGGTACCTAATACGATAAATTTGGGTGTAGCTAAAGATGAAGAGATTGGGATCTAGTTTGGTTTAGGGTGAGAAGGTGGGTATATCTATGGAATGGACACCTTGGCCTTCCATTTATCCTTTTATTTTGATTGTGTGACCATATTAATGGTGTAGATAGAGGAGAAAGATGTGATAGGAGGTTGGGTTGGTTCCCCATCACTCTGAGGTGAGAGTGGTGGATTAGGCATGATTTGGAAAATGGATATTAGGTGTGTTGGTAGAGAGGTTAGGGGGAATTTTTCAAATAATAGGTAACCTTCATCATAGAGTTGATAGTTAATGAGCTAGAGAGATTTTCAATTACTAGTGTCATGCCCAAGTGTCTTATGGTAGGAACAAATTTGACAATCATTATACCAAGCTGGTTTCAAAACAAGATGATCAAAAGGTCTGCTAAGAGGTAAGGTGAGGTAATAAGCTTGTGATAACCTTTGAAAAATGGTTGTATATGATTTAGCTAGAGGTGGGAAATGTCTAGAGGATGTGGTTTTGGTTGGTAAGCTATTTGTTTTGGTGATAATGGGTTTGGTGAGAAGGGGTTTAGGTAAGGTATTGTTTCTAGTTAATGGTTTGGGTTTGGGTATGCTGGTGGTTAGAGTGTTTGAGGTTGATAGTCTAGCCTTTGGTAATTTTGGAGAAACCAACCTATCTAATAATAAGTGGATTGGTGTAACCAATAGTGGTGGGAAACATATGTTAAAAGGCACATATTTCTCAAGCAAAGTTGAGGGATGAGGTCCCAAGATGGAAGGTAAGGTCAAAGAAAGTAGAATTCTAACCATATGGACTTTCAGTGGTTTCACCTCTTTAGTTGGTTTGTGTTGAAGCTTGGGTATAGGTTTAGATGTGGTTCATTTTAATTTTAGAGATGGTAAGACCAAACTCCATGTAGGGAAGGCACCAAGATTTGTGAAGGGTTTTGTTGGCTATTTGATTACTTGAGATATGATTGCCATGGTTGATTGAGAGCATCAGTTATTGGTAGAAGTTTTGATTGGTTTAAGAGGGTGTGGAATAAATGATAGAATAGTTGGTTAAAGGTATGCTGAAAGGTTGGGGTTTGTTTATGTAAGGGAGCCCTAACTATTGCTATAAAGTGGTTTCATCCATATCTAGTTTTAAGGCAAATTCCAATTTTTGAACTAATGTAGAAAAAGGTTTATGTACTAGTCTTGATCCCTGGGTAGTGGATGTAAAAGATAAAATCATAGGATGGGAAGGATGGGTGTTAGTTTGGTCCATTTCCTTGAGCAAGGGATGTAAGGCTGAAATAGGTGGTTTTTGCATGAGAGGTGTTGTTAATGAAGTTTCTCCTTTAGGGATAATGTCTATATGAGTAGTGGTTTAATTGGTAGTTAGGGAAGATGGTGAATTATTAATGGTTATTTGCTTAGATATGCTATTTGAGGTGGTATTTGATGATTCTAAAGCCTCTATGAGTGAATATATGAAGGAACCTCCTTAGTTTGGCTCTTCAAAGGAGGGGAAGGTGACTCCACCACCTCAGTAGATGAGATGGGGGATGAGTAGGTAGATTTGATGCTTGAGTCTCAATGGATGAGTGTATCAAGGACAATATTGATTGTGTGTGCATCATGGGATGTGTGTCTTTGATTTTGATAGGGGCATGTTTAGGAAAAGGTTTCTTGAAGATGTCAAGAGCTTGATTTTAGGGGGCATTGGGGTTATCCAACATGAGATCCCCCTTATCAATAAGGCTCTAAATAAAATTCTTAAAGGTATTACATTAGCTGATGTTGTGTCTAATTACCTAATGAAAATCACAAAGGTCATTCTCATTATACCAAGTAGGTGTAGAATGAGAAGAATTAAATTGCTAAGGAAGTTTGAGGGGGGGGAAGTTGTATGAGGTTAGCTTTTAGTAATTTCTTCAAAACTAAGGCATAAGATTATCCAAGTGGATTAAACTATTTTTGGTTGCTTTGGTTTGGGTTCCTTGTGTTTTGGTTAGAGGTAATGGGAGAATTTTGCTAATTGACATTGGGTAGAGGGGTGGTTTTAAGGACAACTACATTTACATTTCCCTTGCCCTTGGTTTCAGTATTAGCTTAGTTGCCTAGTTTAGAGGAAGATATTTCATTATTATTGAAGGTATAGTTCTTGTTTCATAACTTTAATTTAACCTCATCTATGTCTCAGTTCTCTAGTTTATGTGCCATGGTAAAAGCTTCATCAAAAGTTTTAAATCTTTGGACACATAGTGTAGAATATATATACTTGGTGCAAGCTCAAGCAAAAAGCTCTATATGTTCAAGTTGACTCAAGGAAAATGAAATCTAATAAATCAATAGTCTTCAATGGGCAATGAAATTAGTAATAGACTCATCATCAAATTTATTGATAGAACAAAGGTCAGTGATAGAGACCTTCTTGGAAATGTTAATGGAGAAGTGATCTATGAATACCTGAGCTAGTTGGGATAAATAAAAGATTGAATTCTTCATGATCACACTACAATAGTCAAGTGTTGGGCCAGATAAAGACATGGGGAAGGCATGAAAAAGAAGTGCATAATTGTAAAAAATCATATAACATATGTGTCTAAATGCCCTAAGGTATTATTGGGGGTTTTCCTTGATCTAAAATTTGATAAATTTTGAAAACTCCCATTGAGGAGGGTAATGTTTGATAGTAACATAGGGATGAAGAGGTTTGTTACAAATCTAATCATATAATATGATGTTATGATCCCCTAAAATAGATAACTCAAGGTTTTTCATCTTGTCCATGAGCATCTTCATTAGGTCAGCTCGAGGTGACACACCAAAAGAGTTGTAAGGTGGATATTGTGGTTGGGGTTGGGTAGCATATTGGTAATTTTTTTGTAGTTGAAGGGTTGTCACATTTTGGAATGTGGATGTTAGAGGTTGGGTAGATGAAATGTAAGGGTAGGTAGGTGTTAGTGATTGAGTAGTGTGTAAATACCCTTATGGTTTAGGGATGTATCTTAGGTTTGGTGCAATGGGTAATTATTGAGGGATTCTTATATGTTGGGGATGAATGATAGTTGGGTTGGTGATAAGGGGAGAAGTAGTGACCTTCATGCTAATAGGAAATGAAGTAGAAGGGATAGACACTACTAATCTCTATAAAGGTGTATTGACCAATGGGTTAGTTTTGATAGAAGGAAGGTTGGTAGTGCTAGTGGTATGTGCTCCAATAATGAGTGGAGTGTGATGGGTTAATGGTTGGGTTATTCCTAAGGTGGAGGAATCATTGGTAGGGGTGGAAGGTGTAAGGGTAGAATTTGGTTGGAGAGTTTGGTTTTTAGATGTGGCATCAAAGGGGTTAATAGATGAAAATGCTTGGGTATTCAAAGGTTGGGTGGTGACTAAGGAAATAGGAACACCCCTCATAAGGCAAGATGGCATGCCATAAGGAGGATCCTAAGATGGAGTTGAAATTGAGGCATAGTGAGGGGAGGTGTTGAGGTAATGCTAGAGGGTAACTAGATTATTGCCCAAAAAATTGGTAAATTCCATGTCTCCCTAAATAAATACCTAGAGGAAAATTATGGTTTCCCAATTGATGAGGTAAGTCTTTTGATTCAAATATGTATTCCATAAATGAGGAGGTAGAAGAGGCTAATTTGAGTTATGGGTTTTGCTCTGCTAGGTCTCTTCGCTACTGGTGAGTGAACACCATGAAATAAGGGGGAGTGAATACAAAATATTGAACTCACCACTAAAATATAAATAAGACAAAAAATTATCAAGGAAATCAAGGCACACACTAGGAGGTATGTTAAGCCTAGAGGTTAGTTTTATATCACTTTTGGCTTATGCCTTAGTTTATGAGAATGTGTGATAGAAGTTGCCTTATAGATCAAGTAATATATAAGTATTATATGGTTGGTTTTGGGTTGTTTTAATTTCTTAAAATAATCTATATTGGAATAAATACATGGCTTGGTATTGGGGCCTAACCCCTCACTTCACACACCATAGTGATAAGGGTGTCGGGTGCTTATCTAATATATATTGATATCCAAAGTTTATACTCAACCAAAGAGATAAGTTGGTTTCCCCCTCAGTAATGACCTACAATTAGGATTGTTGGGAAATGGTAAGGTGACCACTAGGTGATGAAATCCTAGTCAGGCCTTGTCTCAAATTATTTTGATGTTTAATTGATGAAAGTGGTTTGGCTAGTGTGTGTAACAAAAGGGGTGCTACGATAAGATTACTATGCTTTAATTCAAAGTGAAATAATTTTAAAACCAAGAAATGGATATAGTTTATTTTAATCCCAAAATAAATGTTATTCTCAATTATGACAATGGATAGAGAGAAGAGCATACAAATGCAAAGAAAAACACGAGTAGAGAATTTGGGGTCCCATCGAGCATGATCGAATGTTTCATGTAAATTTTTGATTTAATTTATAAAAAAGAGAGAAAATAAAATTGATATAGGTATGGTTGAAAAAAATGTTTGATTTTTCACACATTTATTAGAATATTGTGGAGAACTCCTCTTTGGTTTGGGAGGATGACTTGCTAATAAGAAAGTACTAAAGTAAACTTATTCATTAGATAGATAGTTGGGTGAATTTCATAGTGATAGTTAGATCCTGAAAGTGAGATCTTACTTAGGGGATATCAATCTACACATTTTAAATAATTAATTTTAGAAAATTGGAAATAAGGTACTTGCATCAATGATCTAAAGGTACTAAAATTGAACACAAGAATGCTTGCTTAGAAAATAGACTAGAAATGATCAAATTAATGATAAACTAATTAATACTAGTGTTAAGGGGTTGGGGTATGCTTCAAAAAATCTAAAAGGGGACTATGAATTATTAGAAACATAAGAAACTAGGTTTGGTTGAGGGTAGATGGGTGAAAATAGCCTACTAGTTTTCACTACCATAGTGACCATCGGTGGTTAGGGTAACCATTAGAATGGGTGATTGATGAAATTTGGGAAGACCATAAATAGTTGAGTTAACCATCAATGGTTATTTTGTGAAGATCTAGGTTATTAATTAATAAATAATAGATCTAAAAGATGGATTTTGGGAGATGGGCAAGGGTTGGGCTGATTACAAAATGGACATAAAGTAAATGAATATTGACAAACAAGTACTTGTCTTACTAGAAGTTGATTGGGTGAGTGGTTGAAGTAGTTAACTTGTTGGTGGAATCTAGCTTTAATTTAGTAGAGTAATGGTACTCAAGAACTTGGTTGAGAGGCAATGATGAGTTGGATCTCAATGTAATGATTGAAGTGATGATGATGTTGATTGACCTACAAAAGAACACTCCTAAATCCGTAAGCTCTGGATAACTATTTTAGATAGATTTGACCTCCCAAGATCCTCTCTTATTATAGACATAAGAAATATGTGGAAGTTAAGGTGAAAATAGGCCATCTAAATATAACTTGTCCATGTAAAGGCTTGTAACAAGATTTAGACAAGCTATATTTAGAAAAGCTCAGTGGAGGGTTACATGCTTCTAGTTAAGGAGGTGCAACCTAACCATCGATGGTCAAGGTTTCCCAAGGGTGACCATTGATGGTTACATTGATCGTCTATAGTTAGGTCCCAAAGAGAAAGGGGGGATGAAGGCTAGGTGGAACTAGTATTTGAAACTGATTGTGGGTGAGGCTAGATTGGTGTAGATTGGTCCCAAGAGGGTCTTAGGTAGTCAAAGGGGTTCTTCAACATTTGGAAATGAAATGTGCACGTTTTTGGTGTCTACAAGTTGATTAAGTCATTCATAAATAGACACATGGATAAGGTGAACCTAAAAATAGATATGGGTACCTAAATAGTGACATATAGATTCCCATGATATTTCTATAGATACTTATAAATCAGTGATAGAATCAAAACTAATATTTCCATTACCACATGATCATTATAGTCATGCTTTATTATTTCCATCTAGATTTCATTGTCTACATTGATTACTTCATAACCACTAAATTAAAATTTTCATTAAATTTAAATATTTCATACTACACACCATATTCAGACATCCATAATACCTAAGCATGTTTCTACTATTGTTATTTCAAATAAAACATAAAGCACATAGAGATGGGTCCTATGAACCCATACTCTCCTATTATCCCTTCAAGATCACATAGTCTTATTATACATACAAAAAGCATCAAATATACTATAGTGATATATATTGTACCTACACATGCTCCTTTATAGTACCATATATTTCTTATGCTAGGTTTCAAGTAGAGAGATGCCTATGACCATCCTTTGGATGTGATCATATGATTATATTTTATTAATATATTTTAAAATACCAAAAAGAAAGAACATTAAAATATCCAAAACTATTTCTAGCATTTACATGTTTTATTATCTCATTGGCATATATTTTCTTGGTTCTATGTTTTTATATGGCATATCACACACACACACACACACACACACACACACACACACACACACACACACACACACACACACACACACATGCAAACATATGTGTTTCAAAAATCTTTTTAACATTGAAATTTCCCTCTACTCATTTCATAAATATGTTGGGGTATAAACTATATTTGATCATGATACATCCAGGCTATATCATTCTATGGTCACTTTAAATTATCATCTTTTGAGCTCATGTATGTAATTACACATGCCTTTATCCATGATTATATTTTTCATAGGGTGCATGATATGATATTCACTTTGATCTATGGGTTACCATGATATGTTTATTTTGGTTGCTTATAATTTCATTTATGCACTTACTTAAGTGTCTTGCCTTGTTATTGCCTTGCTTGTTTGAGTATATCAATATTCTCCTTTTTTCACAACCCCTATGCCTATGTATGCTTTTTTTGACATTTTAAATGTAATTTTTTACTGTATGGACATTTGAATATGTCATCCTTATTTTTTAGACATTTGAATAAGTAATGTCCCTTTGATTGTGTGGTATTTGAACATGCCCCTTGTTTTCGGTCTCCTTAGACCATTATATGTTGACTTGATTTTGAAAGACCTTGTGTGTGAGATTGATTTTCTTGTTGATATTTTAATGTTACATATATATGTTTCTATGATATTTATCATGCATATTAGGCCTTCATGTGATTTAATTATTCTATGTTCTTCAATGATACAATTACCTAGACATGTTCCTTATATATGCTACATGGTCTCATTTAGAAATTATACAATTGTCTTTTCCTTTTAAGGTGAGGTAACTAATGATTTATAATCTCACCTCACATCAAATGGAGGTGAATATCTATGGGGTTATATCATAGAATCATGTTATTCATATTTGGCATGGTTTTTATATTTATTGGTGACATTTGGAAGCATTTTCTCTACACGTATTCATAATTGGTACAATTCTCAGGTTCAATGAAGGAATGATTTGGAGTCATATCATCCACACTTATTCAATACTTAGTATCTCTATATTATAGTGTGTGCATGTTTAGAAAGCATGTTATCCACATTGGTACTTATTTATATTTTTAAATTTCTCCATATATAGTGGGGGCATGCTTTGGAAGCATGTTCTTCACACTTACATAGTTTTTGAATTGGCCAAAGCCCACAATTATATAAATTTAGATTCATACTTATGGAAAAATTCTATATAATGGTACCATTTTTATACATAATTTCAACATGAGACTTATCTAAGGTGCAAATTTTTTGAAATTTTCACCTAATACTAAAAAACCTAAATCAACTTCATAATTCAAAACTCTTCTATGGACTATTACCATATCATGGACTTTTATGTACTGATACCTAGGGTAGACTTTTAGGAACTATATTGATTTAATATAATTAATGAATTGGTTCATTTTGGTATGGTTGAGGTGATTAAATTATTTAATTTTGATAATTTTTTAGGTTAGACTTGATTGTATCATTTATCTTCACCAAGTTATAAGTATCATTGGGTTGCATGGTTGAGTTAGTCTCAACTATTAGGTGAAAACTCACCTTTTCACCAAGGTTGGGGGAATGCACCTTAAAGTATCTCTCTCTATCTACTTAGATATATGAACTTTATATATTTATATATATTTTTCCTAATCTAAGTTTTAGATATTTACAATGATACATATTTCAAAAATAATTTACTAATAGGCTAGGTGGTTACATCAACACACAGGTCAATCACCAGTAAAGAACTCAAGTTGGTCTCATGTAAAGATAAGGTGTGTTATATACACCTAAATACACATTCATATCCTTTAAAATAATAATTTAATTACTATATTAAAAGGGGGGAAATGTGGACACTATTTTATAGATTGTATAACACCTTCGTCTTGTACACTTGGCAGAACTCAAACCTTTGTTGTTCCTCTTAATTTTTAACCTTTAACACTTTTTGAAGTCTTTAATTTGCTCTATATTGTACCCCTTAGCCTATCTATTAGTCTAATATTCTTATGTTGATGATTCAAACCTTATATCTTTCCCATAATGCTTAAAACCCACTTATATTCA
This sequence comes from Torreya grandis, assembly GCA_037957365.1. Classification (NCBI taxonomy): domain Eukaryota; kingdom Viridiplantae; phylum Streptophyta; class Pinopsida; order Cupressales; family Taxaceae; genus Torreya; species Torreya grandis. Next base: position 842,169 of record JARHVA010005133.1, on the reverse strand, counting down.
ACCTTTGAAATATTTGAGTCTATACCTACCTTCTTTCTCCCTAGACACTAACATCTATGATAGACACATGCATTGATGCCACTATCCTAACCCAATGAAAGTGTCTAGTACCCTAAAATAATCTAATTTGTAAATGAAACATCTTAATGGTCAACCTAAGTGATTTAATGTGAGTTACTTCTCCAAAAATATTGATATAAATATGATATCTACCCTCATTCATTCCTCACCTAGCACAAACCAAGGAAGCCTATAAAAATCATTAAATCAAGCACTCAATAAAGAAAATATTTCCTATTTTCTCTTATTCTTATATCAATCATAGGAAAAACACATCGACAGGGCTAAAATACTAAAGGAATAGCCCAAGGTCTATATTTACCAAGTTAAAAGTTAAGTCACATTTATACTTGCTTATCACATATTACATGATTCACACAAAATATAACACATACTACATAATTAAATTAATCTTATTTCCTCTTCACAGTATTGGATATGCACAAAAGACTCATTGATAGGGGGTATTTAAGTTTAGCTAAACATGATGTGCCCACTATCCCATATTTCCTAGGGAATCATTCAAAGAAAAATAGAAGTGAACCTAAGGTCATGATTAATAAACTAATAAATACAAATTGTGTGTAATAAATAAAGACATCCAGAGGAAGGTAATTAAAAACATATAAAAACCTAGCTAACAGATTCAAAAAATGGAGCTATACTTGGTCTGGACATTAACATCGACATAAAGCCATTATCATTGATGTAGGTATCCAAGTTACATGGAAGTGTCCAATGGTTAAACATGGTCAAAATTCAAAATGAACAAAACCTAGATCTCTACTACATTCTTCTGATGATTCTTTATCATTGTCATCTTCTAGAATAGAACATCAAATAACATATGTTCTCTTTTATCCCTTATCTACTATGTATTTTTTATATTTATTAAACATGCTAAATTAGGAAAATCTATATTATTGAATATACTTTTATGTAAATATGAATATTTTCATTCCTTTTAAATAATTTATCAGTTTGTGTATTTTGTATGAGAATACATAATAACCTAAAAATAAAAACATCTAACATGGGGTATTTATCCCCTTCTAAATCATAAGTAACATACATTAATTCCTCCAGATATGGATGTGTGATGAATGTTTAATTACCCTCTTGATTCAAGATAGTAGGGAATATATTTAGGAAAAAATATTCCTTATTTTGGTTAGGATAAGTTCTACCTAAAAGAATATTTTTTAATAAGGATATTACTTCCTATTTATATGATCCATATCTAAACAAATTGAGCCATAATCCTTAACACTTTTTGAGTTCTTATGTATGATAGTTGAGAGATGGAAAAATTTGGAGTCTCTATCTCACTCTTTTAGCCAAAGATTTTGAGATTTATACTTCCAAAGCATTTCATCTATAGCCTCAAGTTCATAGAAATTATTGATAAGATATTTTTCTTTCAAGAGAATGTTTTAATCTAATCCTTAAGTTTTACCTCTTCCTCCAAAATCAGATTTTTTTCAATGATATATTTTTCTGGTTTGAATATGTTGCCAAAGGTTTATTTATTCCATTTTAAAAACTTGCCCTTCAAATTCTTAGGTTTACTAATTAGTTTGAACATATTTTATCCTTAAAACTCTTTGATCCACCACTTTTTAATATTTTATTTTATATTCAAGTGTTAAATCCACATTTTTTTAAACCTAAAAGTGTGGTTACTATTGACCAAATTTTACCCCAAGTCAAATTTGGGTCACACCTATAGGTTAAAACTTCATAGAGGTCTATAATGTTTTTCATGGTCTTGTCATGGTCTCTAGTGGTCTTAAATACTCTTATATGGTCATATGTGTCCTTGTCTAGCATTATCCAAGTTTTGATGTTATGTTCACTTGTCTAAGTCTTATGGTCAAGTACATGGTGAAACATGGTAAAAAATGGTCAAAGGTATAGAATGGTATAAATTAATTTCAAAAGGTTATTTTTATGTCATTTATATCATATTGACATGATCTAACCTTTATGTATCTTCTATATGCAAAAAAATCACAATTGGGCCACCTTTTGGCTGATGAAGAAGAGTTAGATGTGACACCTCAAGGAGAGAAAATTTAAAGAAGATTAAAAATACCCCTAGTGTTATAAATACGTCAGATAAGGTTCAAGAATAGTCAAGGTTTGATAAAATCTATATTTCAAGTCCTATTATTGGTAAAAGGACACTTTTAAGCACTTTTATAGCTTTTCAATATTAGTTTCCAATTGAAACTAGTTTTTAAGTGTCCCTTTCGATCCCTTAGATTATTTTCTAGCTATGGACCATGTTTTAGTTTTAAATGACACTCCATGATACTTTTATCCTCTATCACTACCTTCACAAGCTTAGGAAGGAAAATTTGCATTGAATGGTATAGCCAAGAGAGAGAGAGAGAGTTATGATCTAAAACTTTGGATATTGTTAGGGGTAAAATTAAGATTGAAATTAGTGGAATTGGTTTGTATATTAATAGCTTATTATTTATTAACAATCGCTAAGAGTGACAATAGGTCACTATGTCTAATGCATCTTAAAGGGGTCTATTCTTGTACATGTTTCTCTAGATCAAAAATTTATGGAAATTAATTATTTTGAGGGTGGTTTTTAGAGGCCTTGGATATAATTTTAATGGTGGTTTAATTAGTTGAATCACATCAATGAAGTAATTTCACATGAAGGAAGAATATCTTAGTGTACAGGTTTTTTCAGTCAATTCTATTGTAAGTCTTTATTTTATCTTCAATATAGTGATTATTAGAGGTTAAGTGCTTCATTATTCATGGAAACTCCCTAAATTTCATGGAGTCCATGTTTTATTGTCTAAAATGTGGTTATTTTTCATATCTTCAAGTATTTTCTCTTTAGGAGGCATAGTTTGTGTTTGAATAGTATGATGGAGGTTTGATTTCCAAATTGGTTCAAATACCAATGACACATCTTGGTGTGAATTTTTTTGATCATATTCCACTATTTAAGCATGATAAAAGTGAATAAATAAATTTAAATGCACACTTTCAATGAGAGGTCACATATGTCTCTTCAATATGAAGTTGCACAGACTGTAGAATGTATAAAATATGATCATTTCTATGATAGATTCTTGATACATATCCTCATGTCCTCATATGGCCTTAACCACCTCATTATCCTCTTCAAAATTTATCAAATTGACTAGATTCTCCATATAGTCATACAAACCCTATTCATAATATAATAGGCACCTACAAGTCTGTAAAAACCTATAGGTTAATTTGAAGATGGAAATTCATTGTCATAAGCCTCTCTAGGCCATTGAAATAATGATAATAAGTTTGTGGTAGTTTGACAATGTTGAGATGTTAAAAAACTCCTTGAAGAATGGATTTGGAGCACTAAATAGTCAAAGATGACCTATAGGCCCTAGGCTTATAAATCCACATTTTGGACTAAGATCAACAATAGAATGAGCTTCAGATAATGACACCTAATCTTAGCTATATGGAACAAGATAAAAGTCTTTGAGAAGTTATCAGGCCACTTGAAATCCACTAAAGACCAAATGGATTGGCTTGAGTTGATAGTCTAAGAAAGCACCTATAGTACCTTATACAGAATGAGTAAGGATAAGTGGTTTGAATTATTATCAAAGGTGTTGAGACATTTTTGAAGGGTTCTTAAAATTAATTGGAGACTTCAAGTAGATTCAGTGAGGTTGAAAAATTGATGATATGAAAGGTTCTTAAGTGTAATACATAGTCATAGACCCTAAAAAATACCTATAGGCTACATGACATAGATTGATAGTAGACTAAGTAAAGAGAATGATAAAAGTATCGAGAGAGGATATGAGCCTAATTAAGACTGAAAAGAATCCAATAATCACTGAGAGAGATATTGGTATAACTGTGAGGTCTCAATCTGAATAAATGTAGTCATAACTCTAAACACAAATCCTAATAGGTAGCTATAGACCTATTTGGGGGACAACTCAATTGCATACCTAAATGTAAGGGTTGTAGTGTGTGAAAGATCCCTGAGTTTGATTTTAATACTCCAAATAGGTCAAAGTTTATTGGGAAGATGGTATACAAAATATGAATTCTAAACTCATATGAACACAATCAAGTAAGCAAATGAACATCTACAGACTATAAAGAGAAAAAAAGGTTGGTTCAAACCTAAAGGAAAATGTAGAGAATGTTTTAAGGAACTTGAATATAAATTGAAATACTCAAACAAGTTCCAAGACTCATATTCAAGATCATTTAGGTATGGTGAGGTCTAAACTCAAAAGACATAGTTTGACCTTCTAAATACACCTACGTGTGGATAATGAGGGATAATCCAATTTCAAGATAAAAATTCGAGATGACAACAGAGTTTTGAGATGTTTTGAACCAATATAAGACTTTAAATATGTTTAATACCATTGAAAACTTAAATATGTTATAGGAAAGGGTATAGACCCAAAGGATAAAGTCAAACCTTAAAAAAATACCTACAAGCTACATAAGGTAGGTTGGTCTTAAAGTGTTGAGTAAGATCCAACATGGTGAAAAGACATAGAGATATATATTAGTTAGTATTAAAATTTTCATAGGTTCATGTTGATATCAAAACAAATGACTATGTAATATGAACCAAACTTGTTTCTAAACCTCATACATAGTTATATCAAAACCTTACACATAGTCACAGTCAAACTACAACTAGTCTTGAGAAATTAGCTTTTTGAGGCCTCCATAGGTATGAACAAGATTTGTAAATTGGTATAGATGACGTTTTTGGGTTTAAAATTATGTTCATGGAAATTTCATGGTCACATAAATATGTTAGGTACCCACTATTTTGTCTCAAACCCTACCCACTTCTTTGGCAAGGGGTAATCTTGAGACTAAGGGGTCTATTTAAACTCCAAAGACACAAAATAAGTTCCCAAAATTCATGAAGAGACATATAGGTATTTTATAGTCATGGAATATGTCTCCATACACTATCAAGTAGCAACACATCTCGATTTACATCCAAATTCCCTTGAAGGCTATCAAGAAGGTGAATAACTATATACCCCAAGTAACTTGATCAATGGACTAATCAAATATACAGGGGTAATGAGAATTTATAGAAAATTTAAAATAATTTAAAGGTATTTTATATAGTATTTTTATCCTCTAAAATTATTTGGAATGACTTTTGATACCCAAAACTCATATTAGACCCTTCTTGAGCTTAAGAAACACTAAGCAAGCCACCTGAAGAGTAACTTCAGATGCTCATACCATAGATCACACTTTGAATGGGAGTCTAAGAAATTTTAGATAGTCTAATTTGTCAGATAATAATTTTTTACAAGTATAATGAGTTCATTTGATGACATCTTTTTATGAACAATCGTTAAGACCCCAAACTAGTTGTATACCTCTCTTAAACCCTAATAGTGACTAGTCAAGGAAAAAGAGCTAAAATTAATATATAATGACATATTTCAATTTTAATAACTCTTTTATGTTGCTTATGACTAAAATTATGTTACCCACATTAACTTTGATGCTGATTTCACTTGTAAGGATTTCAATAAATGCCCTATTTTTACATGTTTTTGGTGTTTTATAGGTGTTATGAGTAGGGGAAAGATTTATAATCATGGGATGAGGTAATTTGAGAGTTTTAATATAAATTAAAGTCAAAATAATTACACATAATATTTTATAGGTGATTAAACCAAGCTAATTTTCTAAGGTAGTCTCAAATAGGCTAAAAAAAAGACTAGGTGGTAAGGCCATTTATTGGTTTGCATACTTCCATAGGGTCTCAGGACCCTAAAATTGAAATGGAGGTTGTATATGTCATAGGGAAGTGAAAAAAAATCATTTTTTTTTCACATTTTTTTAATAAATATAGATTAAGAAAATAGGGTCCTAAGCAAGGTGGCCTAATTGAGGACTAATTCAAGAGAGAGAAAGGTAGAAAAGATGGACTTTCAATCAAAATATAAATATTAAATTTGGTATGGATATGTAAGGCCATAATTTTTCCTATAATATGCCTTTTATTTCTCAATATCATCTATAAAACTCACTACACAAGGAGGTTTATACGTTTTTTGGGCTTCAAAGAAACTAGGCCTAGTGAAGGCTTAATGAGCAAAATGAGTTATTAAGAATTGTTAAAAGAACAAAAATGGTGTGTTTTAGAATTAATAACATATTAAAAGACCATTAATCTAGTTTTTATGGGTTTTAAGAAGATTCACTCGAGTTTTGGGTCACTTGTACCAATCTAAGCATGGGAAAGGAAAAGTTTCAAGACACCTATGCACTTGAATGATGGAAAGGTAGCCTAGAGGAGTGTCTTAATGTATTTAATATTTTAAATGAGTGGTTTTAGACCAATTAAATGACAATTCATGGCTATAATTTACATTTTTCACTCCTTTCATGTAAATAAGGGTAGTTTTCAAGGAGCTAGTCAACATGTCAAGCCAATTTGTAACCCCCATAGCACTTAGAAGGTTGGAGCTACTTCAGGAGTGAGACACATGGCCTTTGAGATCTAGTTGGACTATCTCATAACTCCAATTCTTTTTTTAACTCATGGACACTTGTAAATTCTTCTCTAATATGCCCCTCTCTCTTCACCATTCTTTATAAGAGCAACCACTTTCGGCTAAGTTTGTAAGATCCACACTTGGTATGGTGAATCCCTAATGGTTTGAATACTATTTTTACATTTTAAAAAATATTTTAAATCTAGTTTTGAGTTCATAACTTCTTGTCTAAGTCTGTGAACTAGTGCATAGTGGAATGACTAGTGATAATTATCTATCCTTGTGTTCACTTTACTCTTTCATGTTTTATGCAAATAATCTTCTCTATAACATGTCACATAAAGCGTAGTTAATGTATTTGTCTATCTCTAAGAATCAAGAATAACATTAGTGTCTATAATCAGACATCTTGTTCATTTACCTTAAGAAATGCTTTGCATATCACCTTCATGTATGAAATACTTATGTTAGAGAAACCTTGGATGTTGAAGCTAATTTTGTGAGTCAAATTTCATAGTTTAAGTTAATGGTAGTCTAGTGGAGATAAATTTGGTGCATCACCTCATTAAAATAGGTTACTTTCATGGTCCTTCTATTTATTTTCAACCACAATAAAATAAGTAGTATAGGTGATGAACTATAATGAATATATCTAGGAAGTTGGCCCTTTAATCTAGAGGTTTACCTATGCTATAGGAAAACCACATGCTTAGAAGTAATACAATGTTTCACTCAATTTTTAGGAGGCTTGAAATACCTCTCCAATAGTGAAAAATTGAGTGACAAAATTTTGGCATGCCCAATGGGATTATTATCTCAAGCACATCTTGTCAAGGTGAATCATGGTCTTGACAACATCATAACTACATAAGTGTGTTCTACTCACCATTTAAAGACTCCATTAAAGGTAATATAGTTTCAGACCATTTTTTATTATTAATTTTATTCATTTTTCATGATCCTTACTAGGTCAACTACTAGTATAAGTAATCAACCTACAAATCCACCCTTTCATTCTGAACTTCCTCTTGAATTTAAGTACCTTGAGCCTATCTTGACATTTGAATAGAAAAAAGATTTTGCAAGTCAAGAATAGCAAGATATTTAAGAGGAATTTTAGGAAAACATGGATAAGCAACATGATTTCCTATCCTTCAATACTTAAAATCCTATAAACCTCAATTCCTATGTTGATATCCTTCCTAATGCCACCAAGAGTGTTCCCACCTTAAATGGGGAAGGTCCTATCACCCAAAGTGAGCATATTAGGGACATATCAAAATTATCTAATTTATATAATTCCACTAAAGTTAACATTGAAGTTAGATTACTTACCATTTTTCTTAGGGGAAAATCCCTTGATTGGCATAGAACATTGTTGGGAAGATGCATCACTATATGGGATGAGTTTGGGGAGTTTTTGATTCAAAGGTTTGAAGTTAAAAGTGATCATACATCATCTAAATGTAATTTAAAGATGACCCAAGGAGATTATTCATGACTTCAATGAAAGGTTTCGAATAACATGGAATAGGCTTACACCTCTCATGAGACCCCCTGCAAGTTTTGTTTTCCCAACATACCTTAGAGCTATTGGGACTAATATAGCTATAATGTTATAGTCAATGGGTGGGTACACTTTGATTCAAGATAGTAAAATCCATCCCAAGGTCTTTATGACCATATTTACTAACATGTCTACTATTCCTCTATTTCTAAATCTAAATAGTAAGCCTAAATCTAACCCAAAGAAATTAAAATATACCATTGATTGTGAAGTAAGATCTAAGGCCTTATGATCTCAAGTTTGGTAAATAAATTGACAATTAGGAGCTCACCAAAACCCATATTATTACCCTCCTCAATAAAATAGATTTCCACCTTAGCATAATGGTCAAGGGAGGGTACAAGGTTATCCTAATGTCAATATAATACCTAATGCCTATAATCTAAACTATAATTCGAGCACAAGATCCATGGTTCTAGTCCATAGTATTCTAATTCAAGGATAAGAATGATAACCTTAAGGATAATTAATGAATGATTATAAGGGTGAAGGATAAGCTTTGGTTACTCAAGGAGGACCTTTTCCTCAATTAACAAGATAAGATGAGAGATTCAAGCAAGTAGAATCAAATGGAGAGTATGGTAGTCAAGGAGTGAGCCTTGAAAACTTCCAAGTAGAATAAGAACTTATCCTAAATCATAGTACTTTAGTTTTAGCCAACACAAGGTTAAAAAGAAGAGCCTTGTCAGATGTTCAATATGTGAATACAAGTCAAAACAATCATCCTCCAAGGATAAAAGGTATGAATACATATATTATCGCCTCTACAAGTCCTATAGATCCTCAAAATTAGAACTTGGGAAGGGTGACCCAATCTTCATTACCTCATGCTCAAGGCACCTCTTTGCCTTTAAAAAAGAAATAAAAGGTTAGTGTCCCTCATTTTAATATCACTGACTCATTTAATAACACTAAACTATTCATATCTCTTTGGCAAGTAATCCACATGCCCAGTCAAAAGAACTATTTAAATATTAGTTATCCCAAATCCATATCAGTCCTCAACCATCAAGACATAGTGGTGTAGTCCTAAAAAAATCACCTACCCATATTTTTGAACCCTCCACCAAATCTAAAAAGTCCCACCTTTCTACCTTACCCTCATTATGGGAGACAAATTAGTTCATAATTAAATTATGAATAGTGGTAAAGTACTTTAGTTATGACCAATCTAGTTGTAGACATGTTGGGCTTGAAATATGAGACATATAGGAAAGGAAAGTTTCAACTTGATGGGGCACTAGCTAAGTCAATAGGGATTATCAAAAGATTGAAGGTATTCTTGCATGACTATCCAATATTTTCAATTTTACAAGACATAATGGTGGTATATATGCCTACACATTTTGATATTTGTCTATCAATATAATTACCACTAAGATAGGAGGATATTTCTTAGCTGATTGGTCCTTCTTGTCCTTTAGAATAACGTATAGATCTAAGGTGACTATTAGAACACAACCATTATCCAAATTTCACATTAAGATATATGTGAAAGCTAACTCTAATTTGAATCATACCATCAATGAATAAGGGGAGCATGTTACAGATGATGGAGCATCTTCCAAACTTGAAGGTATCTCTGACCTCTTATTAGATGAGTATGGTGCTAACACTTGTGAATATGATAGATATACTTTCATTGAAGAGACTAGTCTTGGTATATACATCATCCATGATGAAGGTGATAAAAATTATAAGGTAATACTTGATGGTCCTCTTCAACAAGATAGAGAAGGTAACTATTGACATTTTAGCCTCATAGGGAAAATGTTAACCCCTAATGTCAAAAATGTTTTGTGACAACTATCCTAGCCTACTTACGGTGATATCCTACATGGTAATGTCATCATTGGTCATTTTGAGAGTTTTTAAACCTTGATAGGAGTGTCATGGTGTGTCATAAGGCATGCTTTAATCCATTGTGCCATAGATTTCTTGAATATTTTGGTGAGGTCATAATCATCATAGTGATCTTGGATTGAGAGAGATGACTATCAAGAAGCCTTGAAAAGTCCAATTGAGTGGTTTTATCCCTATTTGAGTATTTTAAGGATATTTTGGTAAAGTTAAGGTAGATTGATAGTTTTAGGGTCATTATTTCTCATGATATATGGGCCTTTTCAATCCATTTTCCTATGAGAGGGTCTTTCCAAGGCAATATGAAGAATGTCTAACCTTGTTTTAGTTATGACATGTGTTAGGAATATAGAACATAGAAAAATATTAATGAAATAAATATAGAAATAAATGTAGAAAAAAAAATAGAAAATAGACATAGATTTAACTTGGTTCACCCAATATGGGCTATGTCCACATAGAAATAGCCAATTCTTCTCTTTATTTAGTCCAACAAAATGAAGTGATAAGACCTTCAATACATCCATTGTAATCTCCTCTTCACTCACATAAAGCATGCCACCATAATTACAATACCCTCATATCAAAATTAAGGTTACATATAGGGAAAAATGCACAAACATAATTTATATCATTAGATCTATAACCTAATAATGGATGGTCTAGATTTACTATTAAATTATAATATTTTACAATTTATTTTTATCTAAATTTTGCTTTGGGGGTGTTTCCCCCAAACCACCACTAGGGGCCTTCCAAGTAGATCATCACCCCCTAGACCTCTATGCTAACTATAGTGGGGGGGGGGGGGCATTACCCCCCACACCTCCCTATCAGGAACCAAGTAGTGTAATAAGATCAAGATCCACCATCCAAAAATATCCCACTTGGAGACTAATTGATACAACTCCACCGCTACAACTCTTAGTTGTATTTTTCTATGAACTTTGACCCTGACATGTTTCTCATCTTCCTTATTATCCCTAAAGACCTATTAAAGCTGAACAACCCTCTAAATTTTCCTTTAGTACTAATTTCTTTTATCATATATATATGACTCTAACTTGTATGGATATTTTCCCACTTCAATTGACCATCCTCCATAACTAAATGAATAAAGTGATACCTGAGTTGTATATGTTTTGTTCTTGAGTGGAATGTCAAGTTCTTTACTAAATGAATCACACTCTGGCTATCACTATACAACCTACCATCTTCTTGATTATGCCTCAACTCTTACATGAACCATTAAATCCATATCATCTCCTTGATATATTTTATAACTACAACATTCTCTACCTCTGTAGTTGACAAAGCAACTATCTTCTACAATTTTGAAATCTAGCTAACTACTATGTCACCAATAGTGAATACATAACCTATGTCGTTCATTTTACCATCTAAATCTACATCCATGTCTATATCAACATATCCTTATAAGGTAACATATGACCCTTCATAACACAACTATCTAGCAATGGTCCCTCTCAAGTACCTAAGAATCCACTTGATTGTATCCCAATGCTCTTTTCATATATTATTCATAAACCTACTTACAACTCCCACTGCATCAGCAATCTCTAGTATAGTGCACATCATATCATACATTAAACTTCCAAATATTGAATCATATGGAAATTTGGACATGTTATTGATTTGTTCCTACATTTTAGAACATTGCTCCTTAATTTAAAGTGCCCTCTCAAAGGTGTACTCACTGGTTTTACATTTTGCATATTGAACTTGAATAACACTTTCTTGATGTATTCTTCTTGAGATAATGTTAGTGTTATATTTTTCCTATATCTTATTATTATTGTACCAAGGATTTGATTTGTAGCACCTAAATCCTTCATTGAAAATGAATTTTCTAATTTTATTTTGAGATCAATTATATCTTGCATGTTAGACCCTAAAACAATCATGTCATATACATATAATAACAAGATAATATAGTTGCCATTATCTAATCTCTTAAAATAGACATAGTGGTTAGAATGACATTTACTATAACCTTTTTATGTCATAAATAGGTCAAATTTAAAATACCACTCCCTTAGATCTTGATTTAGACCATACAGACTCTTCTTCAACTTGCACACCATTGTATACTTACCTTTTACTTTGTATCCTTGAGGCTAATCCATATACATTTCCTCCTCCAAATCACCATCAAGGAAAGTAGTCTTGACATTTAATTGTTTAAGGTGTAAATATTCTACTACTACCAAACTTAAAATAGTTCTTATGGAAGTCATTTTTACAACTGGAGAAAATATTTAATCAAAATCAATACTTTTCTTTTGTGCAAACCCCTTTACAACAAGTCTAGCTTTATACCTCTTTTTCATCCATCTTCTTCCTTCAACCTATAAACCCATTTATTATACAATGATATTTTACCTATAGGCAACTGAACCAAATCTTAAGTTTGGTTATGTATAAAGGATTCCATCTCCTCTGTCATGGTTTTCTCCCACTTCTTTTTGGTTTCAACCTGAATTGCTTCTTCATAGCTTTTTGGCTCACCACCATCAGTCAATAATAAAGTGAAGGAGAGTATCATTTAAGGATTCTGCTTACTCTGATAGATATTATAACTACACTTCCAAGGGTTTGAGGTACTTATTATTATATTTGTTTCACATTCTAGTTTTTGGAACTTTTGAAATTTCATTTCTAGTGATTTCATCAAGTATTGCATATTTAGTATTTGGCTTTTCTTGTTTTTTTTCCTTAGAACTAATTTTTGTACATGACCTTCTCATTAAATATCACATCCCTAATCTTAATGATTCTATGATTTAAAAAATCCCATAAAAGGTAATGAAAATCATTAACTCCATATCCAATAAAAGTACATTTCTTGGATTTTGCTTTTATCTTGGTTCTATTTTCTTTATCAATATGGATAAATGATTCACAACTGAAAGTCTTTAAAAAAGAATAATCTAACTTCTTACCTATCCATGCTTATTCTAAAATACCACCATCCAAAGGACTTGAAGGCCATATGTTTTTTAAATAAATAGCATCATCCATAGCATCTACCCAAAACTGTAAGGGCAACCCTGCATGTAATCTTATGCTCCTTGCATGTTCCATGATTGTCTTATTCATCCTTTTTGACACACCATTTTGTTATGGTGTTATTAGAACCATATTCTCTCTACTAATCCATGGGATGAAAAATAATTATCAAATTTCTTGCTACAATATTCACCTTAATTATCTAATATGACATATTTCAACTTATTTCCTATCTCATTCTCAACCAAATCTTTCCACTTCTTAGAAGTATCAAAAACATCATATTTTTTTTATATGCAATAAACCCAAGTTTTTATAGTTGCATCATCAATAAATGTAACATAATAAGAATATCCACCAAGGGATGATACCTGAGCTAGTCCCCATACATTTGTATATACAAGATCTAAATTTTCACCCTTATTTCTCTTCCCAACTCTAAGAAATATGACTCTTCTACTTTCTATACACACAGTACTCAAAAAATAAAAATACACCTTCTTCAAATCTAACAACAAATTCTTTGAGCAGAGAAATTGCATCCCCTTATAACTCATGTTCCCAAGTCTATGGTGAAATATTTTTGTATCCACTTCTGTAGAAGCTAAAGCAATAGAAGAGTTAACATTACTATTAGATAAATATAATTTACCTACCTTTTCTATTTTTTGGATTAGAATTGATCATTTAGTGACCTTCCATGACTTTTTTGAAAATGTAATTAAGCAACCCTCACTTCCTAACTACCTTGCTAAAATTAGATTTCTTCTCAACTTAGGAACATTCCTTATATCTTTCATCAACCATTTGTTTCCATTCTATAGTTTTATCTATATCTTAATCTTTCCTAAAATTTTACAAGGTTCACCATCACCCAAATAAACCTATCCAAAATTACCTTGAACATAGTCTTGAAAATATTTATTATGGGGTGTAACATGAAATGAAGCCCTTGAATCTAACACCCAAGGATCATTAATATTATCTAAATAAATTATTAAATAATCTTGTAACACATCACTCACTATATTTGCTTCCTAATTTTTATCTTATTGTTCATTTCGTTGTTTTCCTTTTCAAAACTAACAATCCTTTTTTAGGTGTCCTTTCTTACCATAAATACAACACACCAACATTCCTCTATATTTGGATCTACCTTACTTAGACTTACCACAATTCCCTTGGCCCTTTTCTCTATCCTTTTTTCTTTCCTTATTCTCCATACTTAAATAATTACCTGATGTCTCACCTATGCTTTTCCATCACATTTTTTCACTAAGAATAGCTATAATAACATCATCAAACTTTAAAGTGTTTGAACCAAAGATATAATTACTCCCATCCATGACCAAGCCATTACATCTTTTTGGAAATGAACACAAAATCAAAAGAGCGCTAACCTCATCATCAAAATTTACTCCTACAGAGCTTAACTGATTTGTGACCATGTTAAATTCATTTTAATGATCAACATTAGACCCACCTTATGACATTTTAGAATTAATTAATGCTTATAAGAGATACCTTGATGGAGGATGAGGGTTTTTCATACACTTTAACCAATGCCTTTATGACATCTACTATTGTATTTTATTTTTAAATATTAAAGGCCATTGATGCTACTAGGCACAATCATAATGTTCCTAGTGCCTTTCTATCAAAAACCTCTCAATATTCATCCTTCATAGTCACTGACTTATTTCTATTCCATCTAATGGTAGGAAAAGATATTTCTAATATACATAGTCCTCTATTTTCATCTTCTATAGCTAGTAGTTTTGGACATTGAACTTATTGACCTTAAAATTTACCTCTTCTACCATTATTCCCACTTGAACTAGGAACCCTCTTTTCCTATGAGTTTATTTTCCAAATAAACCTTCATCTCTGATACTAATTGTTATGAGTACAAAAAACAAAGAAATATTAATCAAATACAGATGGAAATAAAATTTAGAAAACACAATACAAGATAGACATAGATTTAATGTTGTTCACCTAATATGGGCTATGTCTACATAGAACATCCAGTTCTTTTCTTTATTTAGTCCAACAAAATTAAGGGATAAAAATTGCAATACATCCATTGAAATCTCCTCTTCACTCACATATAGTGTGCCACTATAATTACAATATCCTCATATCAAAAGGAGGGTTATAAATATGGAAAAAATGCACAAACATAATTTATACCATTAGATTTACAACCTAATAGTGAAAATTCTAGATTTACTATGAGATTATAATATTTTACAATGTATTTTTAACTAAATTTTGCTTCGGGGGTGCTACCCCGGGAGGGATTCCAAGTAGGTCACCCCTCTTGGACCCCCATGGCAACCATAGTGGGGGGAATTCCCCCCCAACACCCCCTATTAGGAACCAAACTTTATAATAACATCAAAATCCACCATCCAATAATATGAATATTTTTTGGTGTGTTGAAGCTCGTTGTCCACCATATACTCTTTCAAGCTCAATTAACACCTCTAAATACTCCTTAAGCTATCAATCACCTTATATATGACTATAATTTATAAGACATAGAAGAAGGGGAAATGTTCTAATGGAAATTTAATTAAAAAGAGTCTTTAAAAGTTCTTATTCAAGTCATATTGTCATCACTATACATTTCATAGCCTTAAAAACCCATTTTGAGACCTATTCATACCTTTCCACTAGTCAAATGGGCCCCACATGTTAAATTATGCCTATTTCACTTTCTCCTATGTACTTATTATTTTAAAAGGTCTATTAACTCATGTTCCCTCTCATTTTCCCATAAAATGGTGGTTCCCAACCTGAAACATGGAGAAAATAGTGCAAAAGGAGAGTTTTTGTGTATTTTCATAGTTGTACAAAATTATATAGATTGATCCATATAAAGAAAGTCTCAAGATTGTAAGTTGGCTCGTATATGGTGTCTTAAAAAAATTTCATGGTATAAGGATGCAACATAGATGCAAAATTGGTCCTCTTGCGTCATCTACCTTCTTTAAAGACCAAGACAACCCTTCAATTTTGTATTTAGGCCATGAGGAGGAAAAATAATGAAAACCCAAGATATTAGCTAGAGGAAACATACTTAGTCATTTTTCATTCATGGGAATTTGTTTTTGGATTGGTACCCTAACCTCTATGACCATTCCTTAAGAGCTTAAGGGATATGAGCTTCATTCATGTCTACATAGGCCAAGTAGAACATAATATTTTTCATGGGTTTATGACTTGATTGGACAAACCAATTGTGGTTCTTATTTCCTTTGGTCTTGATTGAACTTATTAGAGAATTTTTAGTGTTTGGTTCACATGTGTGAGATTTTAAAACCATGAAATATCTAAACTGGCATAGTCTATAGTTTTCAAGTAGATTTTGGTAATGAATAGAGTGTTGAGTACTCTTATCAGAAGGAGTTGACAATGTTGAAGGATTTTTTGATTTATCCAAGATTACCCATACCTATTTACTCAAGGTTGGTGTTCACAATATCATCTTATCATCTCAAAGGTTATCTTCAAAGAAAGATTTCATATGCATCTGAGGTTCACTATCTAGTAGCATTTTATGTTGTCTAATGGTGCTATCAAAGCCTTTAAACATGGTTAAAAGTATGAAATGAGGTTTTGGGGTCATAATATGTCATCATAATATCCTTGGGAGTATTCCTCTTAATATTTATGATAGCCTCCCAAGCTTTAAAACCACCCTCCTTTCCTCCAAAGCTCACACAATCAATTTTATAAAAAATTAAGGTTCTTAGCCAATGTTAAGGTTTTTTAAACATTCCTAGGTTTCCCCTTTTGACTGCATATGCATTTTCCTAGTCTCCAAAGCATAATGTTTGGAAAGGTATACATTTCAAGGTCTGTAAGGTGACTATATGTTGTCTTAGAATGGTTCTAATTATTTTTTTTATATCATGTTTTTTCCTTTTCCATTTCATGTTATTTTCACTACCATCATATTGGCTTTCAACTTTGTCTTCATGTTCTAACCCTAGATCACTCTACAATCATCCTCATCCACCCTTCCCTTAAAGTTTGAACTATGTGAGATAGGCCTATACACACCTTATAACCCTTAAAATCCATAATATCATGGAATATTAGATTTATGTAGGTCATATACCCCAGTGAAGTAATGAAAGGAAACCTATAATCATATATACAAACACACTCTGTCATGAGACCAAGAAGTGGATAGAACAATGACTGAGGACTTTCAATGTAAGTGAAGCTTTAAATGAGGTCATGACATACATAGAAACAATTAAAATTCAAAGCATTGAGTCTCAAAACTCAAAGGACAAATATGATCTAACCTTCATGTTAAAAACTTCACCTATAGTCATATGATTACCATAATGCCTATTGAGATAGGAGAATCCAAGGTGACCTTGTGCTTGATATTTGTTTTATAAATAATCAAATAGTGATAATGAAAATATCACAATTGATAGTTTTAGAAGAGATAAAGGCTTGATCAAGTGGTTTGTAGCCTACATATTCAAATGTGACCTATAGGCCCTAGCCTATAGGTCCTTATTTTGATCAAACCATCATCAAATTAGCATACAAACCAAGCTGAGGTGGCCAAAAATAAGGAGAGTGAGAGTATAATATAGATGAAGAGGTAGAGATGTTGGGGAATTTTAAGAACTTATATATATATCTCAAATCAATATGTAAAAGCTATTGACAAAGAAGGTAGATTCTAAATGCTAAAACATAGTCAAATGACCCTAATAAGAAGCCTACAACCCTACTTAGAGGGTCAATCATGCTCAAAACTAAAAATGAAAAAAATTTAAGTGAATGAGGTCTAAATTTTGACTAAATATTTCAACTAGTCTAATGATTAAGAGAAGTTAGAATGTTATTGACAAGCCCAATAGAACTAAGAAACATAGTCAACACTCATAATTAATGCTTCACAGCTAGTTTTATAAGAGTTTACAGTCTTGAGGCCTCTAAAATTATGATCACTCCTTTAGAATGGGTATAATTAGAAAATTTAACTAGATTAAGCTTCTAATTCTATCCTTAAGTTTATATCAATAATGGAAACATTCACTATTTTGTCTCAAATAGACCTTAGTCTATTAGCAATCTTGAAGAGGCTAAGTGAGTGAATTAGAGATTTAAGAACTAAATGGGAAGTTTGAGTTTCATGAATGATTTTTAATACAATTAAGAATGATGGTAATCCCTCATGTATTATGTGATATTGATGACACTCATATTTCAAATCAAATGGCCTTGGGGACTAGTTAGGAAGACAAGCCTATGCATTAGTGATTGATGGCATCCACATATTTTGAGTGTCGTTTGAAGATATAAAAGTACCTAATATTAAGATAATATAAATGAGATATTTATATCAAAATTTAATGGTGGTAATAACCTAAAGTGAGGTATAAGGCACTAAAATGTAGACCTTAGGGTTTCCCAATTTTGCTTACATATAAACCCTAAGCCAAGTTGAGAGTGCATAGAAGAGCAAGGTCATAATTTGGTGATTGGAGAGAGTTATATCAGGTTTTATATTTGTGTAATTTTGTTTTTGATGATTTATAACCCCCCATATCACCTATAGGTTCCTTAAACATCCAATACTCAATCTAGGCATGTTTGGCCTAACGGCCATAACTAGGATTCAAACCTCACACAACCATAGAAGTGTAAACAAACCTATCAATAAAATTCAAAGCCATGGTAAGATATATGAGGTGGTTTAATGTATTATTAGATTATTTTAAATAAGATAATAATAGTGGAAAGGTTAATTTCAATCTCAATAACTTATTCAAACTCCCTAATGTACATAGTCAATTTGAGTGGCCTATTTGGATTCTCATATATTTCATCACCAAGGGATTCAGAGTAAATGATATTATATGGAATTGAGTACCAATATGTAATTAATATTTATGGATTAAATATTTTTATTTATGGGCACATGTTTATGAACCATTGCTAATAATATGAGTATGCCTAAACTAACTAAAGAAGACTACAAGCCAATTTATCTATGTACCTATCTTGATGCATATTTTGCATGGGAACTCAAGATGTTCAAGGAAATTTGAGGCTTAAATGTACCTAAAATCTAGGAAAATAGTTTTTTTATTTATGGGTTTATACTCTATGAATCATTGCTAAGAGACTTGGACACCCAAAACCTCTCTAAAACCCTAGACATATTTGGTTTTGGAAATCTTGATCTATTGACATCCTATCACCCTAGAATGGTTTGAAAAACACTTGGAACATAAATTAATCTCAAACGATTACATTTTAATGTCACCTAATTGTAAAAAATCTATACATAAGTGTTATAAAAATATACTTTTCCAAGAAAAGGGGTAGAAAGAGAGGTATAAAATTGCTATGAGAGATGTCAATAATTGAAATGGAAGGTTTGAAACTTATTATATATAATAAAATCATCATATTATAAAAACCATGTTTGTAAATGCTCATGTGAGTCTCTTCTAATTAGACAGCCTATAAAAATAGAAGATAGGATGACCTAATCAACTAGTGTGGCAAGTTTGTAAGTATTTCTTGCTCAAGAGGCCTATATTATGGTGTAAGGGGTTGTTTTAGGTGTGACTCTAATTTTTTAATAGGATTATAAGGTTTTAGATAGATATTCATGGATGATAGACACTAACAGTTAGACTACTAGGCTTAATTGGCCTAGTAGACCTATTTGGTCAACCAAGAGAGTTAAAGTTGGCATAGGGAGACCTCTGAGGTGGTTAATGTAGAGATGTAACACCTAGTAACTAATATTTAAATGGAAAATAATACACACTTCATGGTAATTAGAGAGATTGTGGAATTTATCAAGTCTCATTAGCATATGAGGGGTAGTTACAACACTAAATGCCTCATAAAAAAGGCCTTTACTAGACCTATTTGAATATTGGTAACTAATGAAAGGAGAATAAGTGGGTCAAAGGTGGCATGTATGGACTCTTTATGAGTCAAAGTTTACTAATAATAGGCATCAATGTTCCAATGATCTCATTCAAGATATTGATAAGTGTTTTCATTGATGTCAAGATTGATGTCACTGATGTGACAAGAAAGCCATGTAACAATAGATAATTTGAAGGAAACCTAATGATTTTTTTGTTGGTTGATGTCGAGGTTCAAGTTAGAGAGATAATTTTAAGGAAATATAATGATTCTTATATTGGTTGTTGCCAAGGTTTTTTTAGTGATGTGAAATTTTTGTTTGATGAATGTTATTATTTGATAACATTGAGGTAAGCATGTTTGATTACTAGTTATTGAGTATAAGGTGTCTTGAAAATTCTAGTGTAGACCCTGTGAGAAGTTGTGCATAGTAAAGTTTAGTGCAATAATAAAAATATTTTGATAGGCTGTGTGGCATTGTGTGACCATGTAAGTAAAGTGTATATACTTTCATAAGTGTTTTAAGGTCAATTTTCAAGTTCCAAGTACTTAAGAATCCTAGTCATGGCACTAGTAATAACATGAAGAGATATTATGAGAAGGTATGAGTATGATGGCTTGGTGAGATGAGGGCACATAGGCATGAAGGTTTTTATTATGTTTCTTGATAATGTGTATGAAGCATTGGAAAAATCATGAGAGTCTCAAGGTGATCCTATAGGGGTAGGACCTATAGACCTAGTCTACATCTAGACCACTTCCAAACCCTACTTGGCCTAATGAGGTATCATGATCTTGTGGAAAGACATATAAATTATGTATTATAGTGTTTAATAATGTATGAGGTTGATTGAGTATGTGAGATTGGTAGAAAACACATGGAAAAAGGCATGAAGGTCAATTTTAAGGCCTAATGTGGTTTATAAGACAAGGTCTAGAGAGAGAGAGAGAGAGAGAGAGAGAGAGAGAGAGAGAGAGAGAGAGAGAGAGAGAGAGAGAGAGAGAGAGAGAGAGAGAGAGAGAGAGAGAGAGAGAGAGAGAGAGAGAGAGAGAGAGAGAGAGAATTTTAATAGGTATTATATGTTTTTTAAGACATGTTCACAAATTTTAAGGTCATGGTTTTCAAGAAAAGGCATGAAAAGTGGTTTTTAAGTCTCTTGAGTACGTGAAATAAAGGCATGAAAACCTAAGGACTTTAAGGTGTTAGTTGGAATATTTATCCTCCACATGTGAAATTGATATATTAAGGATATATGGTGAATTTTCCTATATAATAACTATATGAAATAGTTTTGTATTTAAGGGGCAATCCCTTATAAACAATTATTAACACCAAACCTATGCTAAACCTCTCTAAAACCCTAACAAGGACCTAATGTGAAATATATTGTTAAAAAAGTCCCATAATGGTATAAAATGGATTAAAAAATATTTTATCTTGTATTTAACTATTCTAGGTACCTCCAAGTGGTGGTGATTAGAGAGAGGAGAGAGAAAATGTGAAGATACATGCTTATTTCTAAAGAAGTTGATGTAGTCGTAAAAAGTTACATTGGAAAAAGTTATAAAATTGATGAAGGATTAATATTGAGATTAATTTTTCATTTACATTAAGGTTTTTTCAAAACTTAAATACCTAAAGCGTTCTAAACTAGTCATCCAAGTTAGCCAGTCACTAATAGGCCTAATGATGGAAACAGTGAAAAGCCCAAGTAATAGTGAGAAGATGATTAGGAATGTGTTATCATGATATAGTGATGAAACCAAGTGCATGGAGATATTGTTTTGGACTAGTATGTACTATTAATTATTTTTATAAATCTTTAAATTTAGGTACAATGGTGAAAATGATGAAGGAAAAATGGTTTGAATGGCTCAGTGAGGTCTATGTACAATGAGGTCATGAGATTGGTCTACAAGACCAATATTTGACATTTGAATATATTATATTTATATATTATAATTATATAATTATATAATAATATAATATAAATGCATAAAAAGTTCTTTAAAGTGGATATATAGGTGTTGAAGGTTAATGTCACCATGACTATGCTTTAAGGTAAATTGGCAGTTTTGGGTAGACAAGTTATAGTGATGAGTATGAGGCTCTATTAGATAATCTGAAGTATATAATTCACATGGTTTTTTTTGGGGGTAATTTTATCCCATATATATTATTTGAATAATTTTTTATAATTAGTGGAATTAGTTGAATTATTGAAGCTAAAATGGCTTGACTAGTTCTGGTTTGACTTTGTGTACTGAGGTTAAAAGATTGGTTTGCAAAACCAATATTTAAAATTAGAACTTATGATATTTGTATTTTATAATGGTACATATATATCAAAGGATATTTTAAAAGTATCAGTGATAATGGGAATTTTTTTTCAAGTATTGAAAATTAATTGGTTTGTGACTAGGTTTTGGAGTGTTCCAGTAGTTCTAGGTGGGCTATTTACAGAGAACTGTTTGAGTCCTTTTTAACTAAGTTGTGAAGTATAAATAATATGGTGGTGACATTTATTTCATTTAATTTATTTATATATGATTTATTTCCATGTTTTTAATCCAATTTTTGTTTAATCTTTATTAGTTCAAGATAGACTTTTTATGTATGAGAAGGCCTAATTGTGAACTTCACAAATGGTGTGCTTCAAGTGATAGTTGGATATAAAAAGTGTTATGAAGCATAGATGAGATTAGTAGAGGTATATTTTACTATAATGTGGTATGTTACTTCCATGTGTGGAGTTTTAAAGTGTTCTAAGGAAGGCAAAGTGTAACGTGTCCTATAGTAGACCTAATGAGATTAGGTCTCCATGAGACCTAAAAGTGAAATGAGGTCTAATAGAGTTATGATAGACCAAAAAGGACTCAATATTAATTTAAAAAATGTTTATGAGATGTCCTAAGACATATTACATGGATAACCTAAGAGGTTAATGATTTTTGGCTGACTAAGAGGTATATGAATAAGGAATGGTATATATATAAGGTAGTTTAAGGCCTATTGATGAATGTAGAGTATATGTGAATAATATAGCACATTGTTAAGAATAAGGAGGTATTTTAGAACATTATAGGAGTGTATAGGATAGTTCATTAAGATATTATAGTGTGTCTATATATTAATATCAAGGTCATATGACCTAATTATCCTTTAAGATACCTATTTGAGTGAAGAAGCCTTAAAGATAGTTTGAGAGGGGTAAAAGAGAGAAATGATGAAGAAGGTGATCATCATTTTTTGTATGAGAAACAAGGTGTTCTGAAGGTGATCAAAGTTTTTTGTTGCCTAAGTCATCAAGGGGGTTGGTTCCTCATATCAATTTGGTGTTTGTTAAAGCCTTGTTGAGTTGGTGCTTAGCTAGTTGGGGGTTGGTGATTCACTAAATTGTGATATTTTAACTTATAGGAATATATTAAATTTTAAAAGATTAATGGTTTGGTGATAATCAGTAAGTTCAAGGTTGTTTCTCTACCAATAAGGCTCCATTTCTTAATAGGACTAATTATACATTTTACAGCATTAGAATGAGGACATATCTAATGTAAATGGGCCATAACATATGGAATTAACTTGTATATGGATACACTCCACCTCCTACACCACCAATTGATGCAATAGGCAAGAAGGAAAGTGAGAGTAATTCCAAGATAGTGAATGCCATTCTATGTGGCCTATTAGAGGTAGATTTTGTGAAGGTGATGCACGACATGTTATCCAAAGAGATATGGGACAAATTAAATACTATCTAAGAAGGAGACACCAAGGTAAAGATAGACAAGTTATATACCCACTAGAGATAGTATGAAGATGAATGTAGATGAAACCATTATATCATAACTATTGAGGGTTGATGAATTAGTCAATGTCATTATAGGATTATGATAAAAATTGAAAGAGTATATCATTGTTCAAAAGGTATTGAGATCACTAACTCCTAAGTTTGATTCTAAGGTGTTTGTAGTAGAAGATATACAAGATTTGGAGAAGCTGGAGATGGATGGGCTTCATGGAATCTTAACTACCTGTGAGATGAGAACAAATAAATGAAGACCTCCCAAAAAGTAATTAATGTTCAAATATAAGATTAAGTCAAAATATAATAAGTTTAAGCATGAGGTATGTTCAGATGTTGATGATGATGAACTGATAGCCATGTTTTCTAGGAAATTTAGGTTTGGATATTATAATTACAAGGGTAAGTTGCCTTTCAAATGTTTGAATTTTGGTAAAATTGGTCACATTGAATATAAGTATCCTAACAAGACCAAGCATGACAAAAAACATGATGAAAATCATGGAGATGATAATAAGGTCTATAATCTTGATAAAAACAAGAAATATTTCAAGAAGTGTGAAGGCAGGAAAGGGTCATTCAAGAACAAGAGAAGTTTATATACCAAGGAAGATAATAATTCATCTGATGTAAGTGACACAAGTACATCTAATAGTGATGATGAAAATAATGAACATGAACATGATAATGATGAAAACTTATTCATTTTTATTCAAAAATATAATGAGGGTTGTGTAATAGGGAAAATCCTTATGGATGATGAAGAATCAAATGAAGAAGAGGTTGAATTGAACCTTGAGGCAGAATTGCTAAGTGTTTTAAAGGTGTTGAAGTTCCAAATAAGGAATAATAAAAAACTAAATTCATTAGTTAGGGACAATTAAGAACAAATTGGTTTGTTTTAGGAGTGACTAAGTAACACATATAAGGAGTATGATGAGATCATCAATTAGATTGAAGCACATATGAAGATAGTCATTGCTAGCTTAAAATCTAAAGAAGAAGAATGTACTAGGTATGGAAAAAAAATGGAATCCTTAAAATTTGAGTTAGATCAATAATCTATAAATTTTAATACTTTTATGAAGTTTGAAAAGAGTATTGATGCTCTATGTAACATCTGGAGTAGTCAAAAGTCTACATGTGATAATACAGGTCTTGGTTTTAAAGAAAACCAAAAGGAGGTAAATCAAGTCAAGGAGAAGGATAATTAAGACAATAAGGTCAAAATGAAATAACCAATTAGATAAAATAATTTTATAAGGTATGATCATTAATTTAATGGTTACTATTTTTCATGAAATCAGTTTGGACATAAAGCAAGAGAGTGTAGAAGACCCTCTAAAAATGAATATGTATGGGATTATGAAAGGAATCATCAGTAAAGAGGTATGAATGAGGTTGTTTGTTATAGTTTTCATCATGTGGGAAAAATTTAAAGATTATATCCTAGTAAAGTGATAAGGCCATCGAGTAAAAACAAAAGGTTTGAAACCCATAGAGTGTAAAAGAGAAGGCAAATGAATGTGTGGAAATAAAATATAGTAAAGGTGAGTCATGATCAGTCTACACACCCAAGTGGACTATTTTCTCTGGTAGAGAACACTTAATATGTGATATAAATTCAGGAATTTCTTATATAAATTCATATTGTTTATCAAATGGTTGATGAAAAGATCATGTTGACAATTTCAACCTCATGGGTCAAATTGTCACCCCTATCATTCAAAAATTTGCCTTTCATGTTAGTTTGTCTTGTTGGTTAGTAGGTTAGTATTTAAAATTCCTTAAATTGATAATTTTAAGCCTTTATTAATAGGTCTTAAGGTTTATTAGGTGATTTGAGGTTTTGTCCTTCATTTGTCTTGTGCTTGTCTAGTCATGTTTTGGCCTTTCCTAATCATTTTCAATGGTGAGAAGAATCTAGAGTGTCTTGATGAGTGTAATAGCATGTTTCAAGATAATTTTATGCCTAAAATATGAAAAATTAGGTTTATCACATTATAAACTAATTTTATGACTCATTTACATGCAATTTTGACCATTTTGTGACCTCTATGGAAGGTTTTGATAGTATTCAATCATGAGAAAGCTAGATGCACCTTATCAAACATTTAAAAGACTCATCATAGAACATAGGTATCTTAGAATATGTTTTGATGATAATACAAAGATATATAAGAAGCTCAAAAGTGGTTCTAAAGATTCTCTAAAGATATACAATCATAGCTGAAGATGTTATGTTAAAGCTTTGAAGATGCTCCATTGAAGCTCTAAATAATAGGTAGTCCTAGTGAAATGTATGATCCAATGGTGGAAAGATAAGACAAGATTAATGAACCTAATAAATTTTATTATATTTCTTGATTTCCTTCCCCATCCTCTTTTTGGCTTCTACAATCATGCTTTGATGAGAAGTCTTAGTTACTAGCTTATGCAATGAAGAAACCATGATATAGTGAGATGAATGGCATAGTGATTGGAAAATCTAAAATTTTTAAAGGTTGAGTTAAAGGTGATAAAGGTTCATATTATGTTTTAAATACACTTTGATCATCTCTTATGGGTTATATACACATAATAGTTTTAATAAGTTCATTGACCTAGTGTGCTCTCACAAACATCATATGAAGATCTCCTTATGAAGGTTGTAGGGTTATATAACTAGATGAACATGTTGAATAAAATATAAAGATTAATCTCATGACATTAAACATAAAACTAAGATATTATTCAAGCATGGCCAAGGTTTAGTAAATGATTTTAGACTGTACACATAGTCATAAATTTGAGGGCTAATTTGGAGAAGATTTGAAGAGTTGAAAATGCTAGAGAGTTGATCTAACCTCAAAATTTGGTATATAGGGTCATCATGACCCAAAATATGACTCTATGGTTTCTATGTGGCCTAGATAACAATGGATATATTCCATATTTTTTTATAAAACCCAAGGTACTCTCTAAGTCATTCACACAGGCAACCGATTGCTAGTTTTGAGAAATATGTGATTTTGGAGCATCTACATGAGGAGTTAGGTTCTTGTTTTTGGAACTATTGGCCAAAATTGGCATACATACATGGATATATAAATAAATAATCTTGAATTCTCATTTTTTTCATTTTTCATGCACATTCATTTTCCATGAATGAGCACCTATAGGTGTTATGGAGAAAATCATCACGTCAAAAAGGAGTAATTGCCTAGCTTTAATAACTTCATCGATGAAAGAGCTTGTTTGAAGAAAGATGACTAGAACAAGCATATAGTAACCTAAATATATTATTAATTTATTTAGGAATGAATAGATCAATTTGGTTATGCATTTGATAAGTGTACTTGGGAACTAAATCAAAGTTAAAGGATTATGTAGTCATATAAAATGTGAAATTTGTTTACTTTAGTATGGATAATGACACCCAATCCATAGGTACTCCTAATTACATACAAAACCCTCATATGACTTTCTTTCATCAATTACCAGTCATCCATATCCTTTGAGACTCAACCCTTATAGACCTAGGTAGCTCTTACAGGCTTAGATCCATCCCCCCAAGTCTCATTCTCTCTAGAGAATAATGCCCAACATGGACATGAGTGCTAAAACCTAGGTGTCTTGTTTTTTGTGCTATTGTTTAAGTTCACTTTGGCTTTTAATGGTAATTTTCTCTTAGATCCTTATCTTAATTCACATTGAGTTCACCAAATGTTTTATTATTTTTTAGAATAATGGAGTTTTAGTTAATGATCTTGTTCTTAAAGAAAACCTTCACAATGTCAATGCCAAAGAATAAATCAAAGGAAAATTCAAACCAAATTAGCTATTTCCTTACATCATTATCAAAAATGTTGGCCCTAAAGTATACTATCTAGCCTCACTCAAAGGAAAGAAACTTAAAAATCTAATGAATATTATGCATGTAAATAGATTCCATGTATAGTATGTTATTTTTACACATGCTTGTACATAATTTTTTTCTACATTGAATGTACATAATCTCTCCTACTTAATTTTACGTAATTTAAATAATTCATAAATACCAAAAACATTTTGATTTTATGCATAATCCTGCTTTACATTACTGCTATCATTGTAGGACTTGCATTTACTATTTCATGTTATTGTTTGTCGATTATATACATTACCATGATTTACTTGATCTTATTTGAGTGTGTATAGTGACATATAGTTACTTGATTTCATCACTCTACCCATTAAGGGGCCATTCCTACTTCTAAATTTGAGACACACATTGATATGCATACCCATTGGGGGTGTCTCCTACATGATGACACCATCCAGGTTATGTCAATTCTACACTACACACTTTGATTTATCATACTGATGTACATTACCTACCAGATTACATAGATTAATACATTGACATTTCACTAGTTTTTAACACTTGTGTATCTCTTAGCATATACCTAGTCTTGTACTAAATGTGTCTTGCATACTTTCAGTCTTTCTTTGATTATTTAGATGTGATTGTACCTTTCTAGTTTTTACATGATTTCCTTTATTGATTTACATAGCTAGATAATATTACATTTTTAGTTCTAATTTTATTTCATATGTGTGCCTTAGGACATCTGTAAATGTCCTTTACTTGTATTTGTGTGTGTGTACCTATGGACATTTGCCAATGTCCCTTATACTCTTTTATGTGCATGTGGCACTCATGCAAATATTTGCTTATTTCAAATTTTATGTGTATGAAGAATTTGAACATGCCTTGTATTATTTATTTCTAGTTTGAGTGACATATTCCCATGTCCCTTGTTTGCATGTCCCCTTAGCCAACCTTGTATCCTTATTGTTTCTTGCTTTGTATGCTTATTACTTGATTGCTTGTCTTTATTTTCAATGTCATGATCCATATCATGCATTTAACTTACTTTCTCATATGCCATGATGGACTTCATGCTCTATCCCTCCTTGATAACTAGCAACTAATAAATAATAACTAACAATTAACAACTAACAACTAACAATTAACAACTAACAACTAATAACTAACAACTAACATCTAAATTTTCCAGTTCTAGTTTAGTACATTATACATGATTTTAAATTTTTACATCTATCTAGGCATACCCTTCTTGATTTAACAAATCTCTCAATACAAACATTGATATATCTAGAGATATCTTGTCACATATCGTTGCTATATCATATATCTATGTAACATAACACACTTACACGACACTTTTCTTCTAAGGGAAGTAATTATAGGTTTAGAATTCCTATCCTTAGAAGAGGGGGAAACAAATAGGAGTTTTTTCACACAGATCAAAGCTCCTAGTGGTCAAAATAGTAGCATTCATATCACCTAATTCAAAATCTAGATGTCAAACTAGTCAGAATAGAACAAAAAAATAGTGATAATTCCATATCAACAACTAGTTTTAGCATAAGACAACATCACTAGAAATGGAAAATAATGCCAAACACAAGGGTATCCTAATTTTGGTGCTCTCATCTAGGTATAAAAATACCCAAATCTTTTAGTAATAAACAAATTTTTTAGCTTAGCTATAGTTTTTGCACATCTAGATTAGTCAAAATTAGCACTTTTAGTACACTTTTCTCAAAGAATCTAGATATAGGGGGTATCATACATGGCATGATGACTCTCACTTCTAGTTTTAGATTAGTTAGTTGACATCACTTCTAGATCAAAATCCATGTTCTAAACATCAATGATTAGGGGCAATGTGCATAACATATGGGTCTTATTCTATTTATGAGTTTAGTTTCTTACATAGGCATTCTCAGTAGTTGCATGCCTTAGTCATTTGTAGGTGGCTAGAATCATTATCAAGTTTAAATTTCATACAATTTTAAATTATTGAGTACCCAAGTTCCTAAATTAGATTTCACATAAGCATATTGCATCATTTTTAGAGTGGCTTTAATACAAGCCTAACCTCCATCTTTCAAAATGGCCAAGAGTGGCCTAGTTTCTAGCATACATTCATCTATCCATGCCACATTGTCAAATTTTTAGAGCATCCATGGGCTCCATGAGCTATCTCAAATGACATCTATTCTATACTAGTATCACTACATATCTTCACTTCATGGGGTAATGATGGATCCAAAGGGCTAGCCTTTGTATTCTTGAGCCACCTATTCATAGCGATTGGAGACACATTCTAGATATTGATTATCACATGGATGATCATATAGCTTCACCCAATAGGAAATGATAGAGGCAAAGGGCCAACCTTTTTATTATTGAGCTACTTTTTAGGGAATTAAACACTCAACTCCATTCATGATATAAATTTTGGTACATCATCATCCAGTACAATCCAACATCACTTGGCCTTACTCAGGATCATAATAGTTTATATTGGTTTGCATACCTAGTGAGGTGTATTCATTCTTTTATCTTCATTTTTATTTTACTCAAATTTTTATGTTCTTATTTTATATCACATATAATAAGAAATGATATACTCTTTGTTCATTTTTTAGATTCACACTTCCACAATATGATCTATATGTACTTTCCAATATTAATCAACATCACACAAGATTCATGGGCTTCATCTTTGCAAGTAAGTTTAGGTACACTTTCTATTTTTTTCCTTTATCCTAGTATTTCACTTTGTTGCATCACTATAATAAGGGAGGAGGGAAAATTTAGTCATATAAAATGCAAAATTTGGTTACTTTAGTGTGGCTAATGACACCCAATCCATAGGTTATACTTGCTTACACAACCCTCATGGGCTTTTCTTTCATCGATTCCAAATCATCCAGAACCTCTTAGACATAAATCTTAATACATAGGCAGCTCTTATAGGCCTAGATCCATCCCCTTAGGTCTCATTCCCTTTGGAAAACAACACCTAACTTAGATAAGAGCACTGAAACCTAAAGTGTCCTATTTCTAGTGTTATTGTCCAAGTGCAAATTTGGTTCAAATAGTCATATTTTATTGAATTATTATCTTAATTCATGTTAGCCTAATGTGAATTCATTTAACCCCTAATAATTAGGTTCCCTATAAAAGGCCATTAAAAGTCCATTTAGAAGGGTTGACACTCATTTACAAGAGAGAAGCAAGAATACAAGAAAGTACACTCAAGCACATTTCCCCATTCTCTGCATACAACCTTCCAATATTATTCCAAACCTATTAAAACCCTTACACTAGTCCCTAGCCATCTAAAATATACCTAGTTTCATATCTAGTTGCATTTTCATACACAATTATACCAAGAACTTTAATGGGAGAAATACATTAACTTGATCCCTCCTCAGAGTATTGGTATGTAGGGAGTGTGCCCACATATAGGGCATGAAGTACATCTAACATATCCTTTACACACTAAACCCTTCTCTCTTTTTCCAAAGTTTTCATTTAAGTTAAAGCATAAAGAGCTCCTAGGGATTTGGAGATTAAAATAGATACACAATGAGCTCTATAGACTTCTAGGCTTTGATATTTCACTGATAGGGTAACATAGACCTACTAGGTAGAACCCAAAAAATTTAGATCACCTAGGCAATAACACCAAAAAAGGAATACAACACCAAATAGGAGGGTGTCCCACTTTTGGCATTCCTATCTAATCAAAAAATGAAGTTTAGGAACCTATTTTTGATACTATCCCAGTCTTGTACCTAAATTCTCAGACCTTGTCTGAGATTGGATAGCTTAGAATAAGCTAATTAAAATTTTCTCTTATTTATTAATATTTTTAGATAAACCAAAAATACAAATTATTTACATAAATTAGTGGATTTTATTCTACCTTATTTAATTATTTTCTTTACTCTAGGCCTTTTTATTAGTTAGGAATAAAAATCCATTATTTTAAAAAATAATAAAATAGATTACATGAAAATGATGTATTTTATGTCATGAATATCTCTAACAATTTTTGTGCCTTTTTGTGTTTCCTATCTCAAGATATAATTCTTCAAATATGATCTAGCAGTGTCGGATGTGCTAGGGGATGACAAATTAAATCCACAAGAAATAGTTGTTTTTATTTAAAAGATCTTCAAAAAGGTACAAATTGATCATAGGGATACCAAGTGTCAAAACCTTGCTCAATCAATTCAAGCATCAATGGCATGTACGTGATCAATCAAGTCAATAAGTCAAGATAGATCAATGGTGCACATTAAATCATGCAAATGGATATCCAATGGTTATCATGAGGCTAATAGGTTATAGGATCCTAAGATTGAACATGAGGCTACCATGTGTCATGATCATGGTGAATTAATGGATAAATTGCATGCATTTGATCATGCATATCAAATATCAATAATGTACATTCAATAATACAAATGGATATTGATGGTGTGAGATAGGTCAATAACTCAATGATCCCAAATTTCATGCAAATCCACCATATGGTGTAAGAGTATTAATCAAATGGAGCCTAATAACATGGTCCATAAAAATCATGTGGGTTTACTAAGTGTCACAATCTCATATATAGATCAAAGATAAATGGAAATGTTGAAAGTCAAGCCTAGTAGACTCTCAATGAGATCGATAGAGTAAATTTCATCAAGCTTCTAGGGGGAAAGAGATGAGGACACGTGTCTGAATCAATGGCAGTCATATATATTTTAAAATTAAATAATTAGTAGTGTGGTAAGGAGATGCCACATAGGTAGGCATGTTAGATCAAAATATTTAGCTACCTAAGCATGAAAATGTATAAATTCAAGATTAAAATATGATTTGGGTTACCAAATCAAACACTAAAAAATTGTATACCACCATTAAAGATTAGTTATATTCAAAATTTTAATTAGTCAGATTATGAATTCTACTTTGGGTTTTGAATTTATGTATCAATCATGATCAAGAGAATAAGTAGCCTATAGATCTTCATTAAGATTACAAATACATAAAAACCAATAAGGTGATTGGTTTTTATCTATAGTAGACCTATGTTCAGGGTTTGGAGTAAGGGTAGAGTTGTGATTATGAAAGGAGTGTTAGAATTGACACCAAATAAATGAGTTCAAGTGATTATATAATAATTCAAATAACATAGTAAGATGAAGTATGGTGCTATAATCTCATTAATAATATGGAGAGTCTAGAGTTTGAGAATGGAAAGTGGAGAATTCAATGAAGTTTTAGAGTCTTTGGAAACTTTTCCATTTTAGTGGAAGATGACATCCACATCCTTAACAAGTTCTTGTATTCTAGTGTGTTTATAAGCTAATGAGAAGACTTGAAGGCTATTTGGAGATGATAAAGGTTAATATGTTAAGGAAAGATTATTCCTAATTGATCAAAATGTGGTTGAAAATTCTTGGAGGGTGGTTACAACTCCTTTATTGATTTCTAATTATGTGTTTCTCCTCTCTCTCTTCTCTTTTTCTCCTATATCTCCCATTTTTATCCCCCATAAAAGAAGACTCTCATTTTGATAAGGAAAACCCAATAAAACTTTGTAATAGCTACCTTTTGAATTAATAATATTAATTTTTACCTATCTTTTTCCTTTAACTTATGTTTAATAAGCTTGTGCATGATAGCTTTGTGAATAAGTGTTCTTCCATGTCCATTGTTCTTCTTTATTTCCTCTTTTTAGGTGTTTTCAATCTATTTACAGGTTTGAACTTATGATTTTTTACCATAAATGGATGCTTGGTGTGAATTTTGAAATTCTTCATTGCTTCTTATGATGAATTAGTATTTATTTCAAGCTTATGTGAGTGTCATTTAAATTTGGTGAATCACCCATTTATCTCTCTTAGTTACCCTATACCCCTTTTCTATCCCTTTTCCAAGCAAAAGTATTAGTTTAGGTGACCTACCAGGAGGAATTTGGCCTTCTCCAGAGGTTCAACCTCACTAAAGGATAACCATATCCTAAGGTTAAGCCAATATTATGGATGGGCATAGGAAGACTTGAATAAATCTCCCAAAAAGGTGCAATTTCATGCCCTAATAGTTTCTAGTATTCCTGATGGGACCCACTTTTAAAGAATATTGGTAAAGTTTGATGCTAGTTTGATCATTTTATAATGGTTATACCTTTCATCTTTTAGTATCTAGTGGCTCTAAAGAACACTCAACATTTTGGTGGTAAAGAAATAGCTATCATTCATTCCAAAGGTAACTACAATATCAACTTCTAGAGGTATTCCTTTTGAATTTATTGAATTACCTTTAAACTTAGCAAGAAGGTTCATATTTTCTAACACTCATTCATACAAAGGAAACTTTCTTCCTAAACCAATTTCTAAATCTACCTCTACAATAAGATATTTATTGGGTCATTTCACTACCATGGCATCCTCTAGAGATTTTCCTTTTGTGGATTTCAATGGTGAGAGTCCTTTAAACCTCTAAAAGTATGATCCTATTATAACGGTAGCTCTCAAAAGTTTTCCT
The DNA here is from genome assembly GCA_037957365.1 of Torreya grandis. Taxonomy (NCBI): domain Eukaryota; kingdom Viridiplantae; phylum Streptophyta; class Pinopsida; order Cupressales; family Taxaceae; genus Torreya; species Torreya grandis. The sequence continues at coordinate 808,005 of JARHVA010005133.1, read as the reverse complement.
TACTTCATGGGAGACCATTCTACAACCCCTTCTAAGCACCTCAAAGACATAACCAAATTTGGAAATATTCATGATATCAATGAGGAAATTGTGGCCATATCTTTTAAAGATAAATCCTTTAAATAATATAAAAACCTTACTACTAACTCCATCACATCATGGGATCAGTTAGGTGATGCATTGTGTAAGAGATTTGAAGATAAGAGTGACTATTTGGTACTTGTTGAATAGTTAACCATGATAAAGAGGACCCCTTATGATGTTATGCAAGACTTCAATACCAAATTTCAAAAGACATGGAACAATATTACAATATCTATTAGGCCTATTCCTAATTATGATTTCTTTTACTATTTAAAAGCCCTCAATGGTGATATTACAATAATGATTCAATCTATGGGAGGAAACACACTACCATATGCTCATGAGGTGGTAATTAGAGTAGAGAATAGTCTAGTAAAAGATGGAAAGATTAGACCTAGGCCATAAATGCATTTATTTCTTAAGATTTTACTACCTCCTATCATCATTAATCCCCTCTCTACCATTCCTCCTATGCCAACACTTATTGTCATACCTACACCAAAGCAGGAAAAGGAACTAGTTAATCTAGTGGTTCCCAAGAGTAAAAGAGCTTCCAAGAACTTAAGAGCATGTTTTAATCCTTTGGTAGTTAATTTGTGAATGTGAAGAGGCAAAAATCTCAATTTAATAGACCTTATCAATCTCCATATTAGCCTTAGCAATAGTCTTATCAAGAAAATAAGCTGCCTTACAAAGGAAATTTCCAAGGACAAGGGTAGCCTAACTATGTTAGGCAAAAAAAATTATAATACAAATGTTGTAATCACCTCTAAAATATTGGTCCTTGCTCAAAACAAAACTACCCAAGAAAATGAGGGTATTATACCTTAGAATTAGTCTTTTGGTTAATCCATTATCCTAAAAATTGAGTTCAATCAGGCTTTCAATGAGTAATGGAAACAAGGTGCTAGCTATGGATACAATCAAGCTCTTATGGCTCAAAAAATAGAAGTACCTATGATGAAAAAATTGGAAGAACCTCAATGATTCCAAGGGCCTAATGAAGGACCAAACTAATTAGATGCTACAATGGTTAACTATGAGCAAGGAAAGTGTTATGCACTCAATCAATAGGCTAGTTCTAGCTAAGCATATATTTTGGTGGTAGCTAATACAAGGTTCAATAAAAGGAATAAGGATGGTAATCAAGAAGCAGTCAAAGAAACTCCTACTATTAATCCATTGTTATCAAATACAAAGGAACCCACTACTGCTACAAAGATTCCAATAACTCAAAAGAACCTAAATTAAGGGAATGCCTTTGTACCCCAAAAATCACAAGTTTAAAGTATGATTTTGGATCCCAAAGCATAATAAAAATTTGGTGGTTTTCCCATCAACATTGTTGAATAAATGAAAATGTGCAATGTGAGAATGCCAATGTGGGACATGCTTTCTATGCCTAGTTAAGTGCATATCCTTCAAGAGGGTTTCTTAAAGATCAATGTTTTTAAGAAGCCACCAAGAAAATAAAATGTGGTTTTCACCAATGAAAGCAAAGGACATAATAAATGGAAATTAAATAAGGTGGTCAAACCTCCTCCCTTATACATTTATGTGATCATTGGTGACTCCTTGGTATAAAATTTCATGGAGATAGTGGAGCAAGTACTTCAATGATGCTAAAGTCAATAGAAAATCAACTTGGTTTGAAGTATGAACCCTAATATAAGGGAGTTTTGTAGTTTGATTGATCTTCCACCATACTAACTAGTATTATAAGAGGTTTTTACTTGATCTTTCATGCTTGTCCTAGTGTTTTAGTGGGTTAGGATGTGTTGATTCTAGATGTGCCTCTTCATTTTTCTCTATTCTTATCTAGAGACTTCATAAAAAAAATTGGGGGTTAGCTATTATTAAATTGGTTCTACAGGGATTTTTGGAAAGGTATGGGACCAAGGTATCTATTAAATATGTTCCTATTTCATAATTTCACATTAATACGTATGGGATAGATAACCCAAACATAAATTTTACCATTCTTGATGAAGATGAACACTTGGTTGATTAATAAGTTATGGAGTGAAAATCAGATGATTGACCCTTTTGAAGGTGTTTTAGAGAGAGACATGGTAGTTTACTACTTTCATGAGGAGAATGAATTATTTACATCCCTCACTGGGCCATAGGAAGATACTAGTGGTTTGTGTAAATTGTTCTTTGATGGCTCAAGGATAAAGTATTGAGTAGGTGCATGTGTGATGTTCATATCTCCATCCAATGACAAGTACCTTTCCTCTTATAAGTTCTAATTCAGTTGTTATTACAATGCATCTAATTATGAGGGCCTTATCCATGGTCTTCAATGGGATATCAAGAGGGGAATAAAGTAGTTACAAGTATATGGGGATAGTGAGATTATCATGAATCAATTAAGAGACAAAAACATCATAAATAATCCCTTGATAAAATATTACAAATGTAGAGTGTGGGATATCCTATAAAATTTGAAGCCTTCAACATCCAAGAAGTGTTAAGGAACCCAAACCAACATGATAATTGGTTGGTAGTTTTAGGAGCTCAATTTGACATCCAAAATGAGTTGAAGAAGTCCAAAGTACCTCCATATGTTAAATTGGTGGTAAGACCATTAGTGTTAGATAATGAATCTCATTGGTAGGTATTTAATAGTGATAAGTAGATTGCTTATTTATTATAGTAGTAAGTAGAGTTTTCATCAATGAACCAAGGTAAATTCCAACATTAGTATGAAGATAAAATTATTTATCTAAGGTCTAATAAAATTCTTAAAGGGATGGTCACCCTTGAAGGTATTTTTCATGAAGGATACCATATGAGGAAATACAAGGCAATGATGTCAACTGATGAGGATAACTATGATAGAGTTTTTATCCTCAAAGACAAGCTCCTAAAGCTTGGAAAGGTAATCACTAAGGTAGAAAGGCATGATTTCATTATAATTTGTAAATAATATGCAAGACATATTTACTTAGGAATAAAATGATCTAAGAGGCTTTGATCCCAAACTATCCCAACACACTATAGAGTTGGACACCAATGCTAAGCATATTAGGTAGAAGAAAATGCATATCAACCAAAAATTAAAGAGCTAATGAGGAAAGAATTGACTAAATTGATTGAATCTAATATCATCTTTTCCATCAAACACTCCTCATAGGTAGCTAACCTATTACCTATGAGTAATAATAATGGTGAGATCTAATTGTGTGTTGAATTCAGAGACTTGAACAAGGTCTATTTGAAATATAATTAGCCCTTACCATCAATGGAGTAACTCCTTCAACTAGTTACTAGTTTGGGACACTTCTCTCTTTTGGATGGGAACTTAGGAGATAAGCAAGTGACTATAAGAGAATAAGACCAATATAATATTACCTTAAAAATAAAGTGGGGTACATATGCTTATCAAAAGATGCCTTTTGGCTTGTTAAATTCTAAGGCTAATTTTTAAAGAGCCATGGACATGGATTTCCAAGGCTTGTTAAATCAAATGGTGTTGGTCTACTTGGATGACATAATAATTTTCACCAAGAAGGCTAATAAACACTTCGATCACCTAAGATTTATATTTTAAATATTCAAAGAATATGGGATATTATTGAATCCCAATAAATTGTGTTTATTTTCCATTAGGGCAAAATATTAGGACATATTGTCTCAAATCAAGGATTATCTATTGACACTGATAAAATAAGTGCCATCTTGGAATTATCCTTACCCAAGTACAAGAAGGGACTCTAGAGTTTCCTTGGGAAAATAAACTTCATGAGAAGTTTATACCTCATTTTTCCAACTTGGTCAAACCCATCACTACCATGTTGAAGAAGAACCAAGTGTTCACTTGGTCTAATGAAGGTAAAATAACATTTTAGGCTATCAAGAAAGCCATTACCCAAGCACCCACACTAATTAATATTTATTTTTCAAGGGCTTTCATAATTTATACCTTTGCAAATATTGATAATATATAATCTATGCTGATGTAGAAGAATGGTGAAGGACTTGAGAAACTAGTTGATTTTTTAAGTCAAGGTCTTAAAGGATACAAAGTAAAGTATACTTAATTACAAAAAAATTATTTTTAGTGGTAAGAAGCATTAAAATTTTTAGAGAAATACTCTTTAATATCAATATTTATTTTATGGTGTCTCATCCTAGAGTGAGGGACTTCCTTCTTAACAAAGACTTGAATGAGAAGAGGCTTGGTTGGATTACCAAGGTCATAGAGTATGACATGGAGATCAAGGTCACTAATCTAGTGAGAGGCAAATTATTATGTGAGAACATGGTTAATTACATTCAATAATATGAATGGGTTATATTAGTAACACAAAATAACTCACAAATAGATGCACCTTCACCTCACACTAGCTAGATCCAAGATATGACACATTTCTTAGTAACAAATGAGTTCCCACAAGGTATGGATAGAGCAAAGAAAAGGTGTTTTAGAATTTAATCCATACCTTATGCATTGGTTATTAGGGTTCTATTCATAAATGACTTTAATGGAGTGCTTCTTAGGTGCATTGATGATGACCAAGTGACAAGGCTCTTAGAACAATTCCATGATGGGCCTATAGGAGGCCATTTTGCTTTAAGGACTACATTGGAAAAAGTCATGATATTTGGTTATTACTAGCCCAACCTCTTCAAAGATGCTTCTACATGGGTGAGAAAATTTCAAAAGTGTGTTCTCTTTGTAGGTAAGAAAAGATTGACAACCCTTCCTTTCAACCCAATTTAGGTAGAGCATCCCTTCATGTAGTGGGATTTGGACTTCATAGGGATGATCAATCCACCTTCTAGTGGAGGAAACAAATGGGTACTCACTGATATTAACTTCTTCACTAGGTGGGTGGAATTAATTACCCTAAAAGAAGGTAATGAAACATCAATGTTAGAATTATATGATAGCATTTTTTGGCATGAGGATAAGTGAGTGGTCACTTCAGATGGGAATATACCTTAGAACATCCTCAAATTACTACCCCCAAGGTAATGGACTTGTAGATTCAACCAAAAAAATTTGATAAGGATCATCAAGATAACTATGGAAGAGAATCAGAGAGTGTGGCACACAAATTTAAGGACAACCTTATGAGTTGATAGATTAACCCCCAAATTTTCCATTGGAAACTCACCATTTGTCATTGTATATGGGAAGTATGTCAAATTTCCCATCTCATTTGAGTTACCTACCTTGGAGTTATCCTATCATCTCGAGTTGATGGAGAGTGAACCTTTAAGTATGAGGATGGTAGAGCTCATGGAGCTTGAAGAAATAAGGGACCTTATAAGGAAGACACGAGAGTCACATCAAGCTCAAGTCAATAAAGCCTTTGACAAGAGAGCCATAGAAAGGGACTTAAAATAAGGGGATATAATCCTCAAGTTGGATTTATATAAGGACAAGCTAGGTAACCATACCAAGTTGGACAACTTGTGTAGTGGCCTTTACTTGATCCACATATGTAAACAACATAATGCTTTTCAACTTGCCCAGCTAGATGGAGAGGTATTATTGATCTATAAACTAGGTTTATCTTTGATAAATTAAACATATATTAAAATTTTATGCTAAAACTCTCAATTCCCTTTAAATGATATATAAATTGGTTACATAATTCTAAGAATGAATAAAGTAATCATAAAACTTTACAAACTCATTTATTGTATTAAACCCCTAATTAATGTTATTTCCTAATTTCTTGTAATTCATTCTATGGTTCCATTAATTTATTTTCCAAACTGAATTATAAACTAAAACTCATAATGAATTGAAACTAAAAAATATACATAAACATGATAATATAGTTCACCTATTTGGGCTACATCTTTGGGTTCATAATTATGAATTGATCCATTAAAAACATGAAAGTATTAAAAGTTTACAAATTACATCAAGAATGGATTTTGGACCTGTAAGTAGAGCTAAAATATTGTAGTGAAGAATATATCCCAATCAACAAACATCCTTCTTTATTAGAATCATCTCCATGAATACATGCATGTTTCTCCATTAAGAGGTGATTAAAGACTCTTAAATATGGAGATATATAATATATGAGTATCTATTATAACTCTTAAAATAATATTTCAAATAATATATTTCTCTCTCATGGCTAGAGGCCTTATTGAATAGGAACTTTAAGACAAAATAATATCATTGCACATATATATTTAGGTTTGGTTCTATTTAAAAATCTATATACCATCAATGCCTCACCTATATATGTTACAAATTCTATGTATGGTTATGGGAACTTTATATGTCTATGAGTACTGTGGATAGTTATATGAACTATGCACATAATAAACACCACCCTCAAACTATATACCTATATGTAGATAATACATGCCATGATCTCATGACACACACATATACATCTTATATTCTTATCTCATTGTATATAGAGTTCACACTATATATGCTAGAAGATATTTATGTGTATAAACTGTAACATATATCTTCACAAACAGCTCTATGAATTAAACTCATTATTTCATAAACTCATGTTTGTATTTTCATAAATAAATTACTTCCATCCTTAGCTCACAGACTTATAAAATATAAGTAATTTAATCCACAAACTCAGGTCTACATGCCTATAAATACTTGGAAATGTTTAAAATATGCCCTTGACCCCTCATTTTCCATGACTCATGATCTATATACAATAGGTGAATAACCTCCTTTGGGGCCTATAATAGATATTTAGGAATATATATCACACAATAGTCACCCATACATATTTATTATGGTTAAAGATGATCTCTATGGCTGAATGATCTTCAAAATTTTAGATTAGGATAAACACCTTATTAAATAGGTGATCTTCATGGAAAAAGGATATTCAAAATGGATGTAAAAATTCCCTCAATTTGATTATATCTGTAATGATATCTTAAACATCCATGTCCTAGTCTATGTGCCTACAAAATAGATGTGTCCATGGCTTGGTGTCATGACCTTCCAAAATGGATGCATCCTTGGCCAAGACAAAATGTCTATCTTAATTCATTTAGGATTATGTATCATTCACTCTACTCATTACATTTGGGACTGAGGGAATATACATATCTCCTCTCCATGTTCGAGCTCAACCTCACAAAATAGACATCTCCTTTTGGCTTAGGCTCATCTCTAAAAAATAAGCCATCACATTCGAATGACTTATCCATGGATCATGAGATTTAAAATAGGCCATCTCCCTTTCATTCACATACCGTGTCTCCTCCAATAAAGCCAACATTCTAAAATTGCCTATCCATTTGAATAATTTTTTTACCAACAGCCTTGAATCTATCTCAAAATAATTTTTTGATACTAGATGCTTTCATCGCATGGTTCATTTCATGGCTGCGTCTCTTTAATCTCAGCATGTATTTCTCTTAGAGAATCAAAATACAATAATTAAATGGCTAGATCAATGCCTTTTCTTTATTTAATAAATCCTTCCTTAATAGTAACATAGTCCACACTATATTTGATAACCCACCAAAACCATTGGCCAAGCTTGAGTAGATGTTCCACGTAGACCATGAAAAAAGCAATCATGCATGGTAGAATAAGTTTAGCACCAAACAAGGATATCTTAAATAAATCCCATGATTATTAAGTCCATGCAATGTTTGGTAACCCATTTAATGCCATGTGTCCAACTTAATGGTTGATCCAATGCCAAACAAAAAAACATGAGGATTAATGAATTAAAATATATCCCATGCTCAATAAAAACCATACAATGTAAATCTCTGACCACTTAAAGTGGGTATCCACGTGGGGAGGGGGGTTAAAGTGTGTGTGGTTTAAAATTTATTAAAATGGGACACAAAATTAAAATATCCAATGGTATAATAAATAACTATAGATAAGATATTTATATAGAGGATTTAATATATCCCATGGTAAATTAAAACCATAGGAAAATAGGATATTAAAATAATAGATTATCCCAAACCATATGAAGAGTGAAAATCCTCCAAATCAAACCTCCTCATTAAGAGGATTTTGGTCCCCAAAAGTCCAAATAATCCAACTGACCCAAAATATCTCTATACTTTCTCTTATTTGCCATTGACAATCTTCCTACACTGATTCCAACATACAAAAGCCAAAATAACATATGAAGGAGTTATGAAGTCAATCTATCAAAATGAGGTAATAAACCTCCATTTGTAAAAAATATTGAAATTAGATGTTATGATACTTCCATGAAATAAGTCAACTATCCATCTAAAACTACAACCTGGACATGGAGAGCAAAACAAACTTTATACCCATTCTACAAAAATGATTTGTTACTCATAATAGCCATAACATCTGTTAGATTATCTCAACCCCTACATTGCATAAATTTTAAGGTATTCTCATTTTTAACAACATCACACAAGGGAAATCAAAGTATGCCACATATGATTACAATTTTTAAAAATAACTACAACATATGTATACTTGCATTTACAAACATTGCCTATCTATGGGTCTCAGAAAATACTTATACATGATGTATATGAAAAACATACATGTGAGTAAATTTTTTTTGAAATACAAGCATTACCCATAATATTATGGGACTTAAATTTATATGAAAAGTATAAAAATGTGCAATGAATTTGTCTATCCTAAGGTGACTAATGCATAATATAGTAAACGAATAATCAAGAGAACTATAACAACATAGTTAATTGTTATAATCCCAAAAACTAATTATCGATTCTTTCACTATACCTTTCAAACTCTAATGTCAACTTGGATAATTTCCATAATAAGATCTTCTTTACAAAATTTTAAAATTTACATGTAACTATAAGCAAAATATCATATAAAGGTGAGAAGAAAACCAATAAATTTAAACCTATCTAGAGGTTTCCTTTACCATCTAACTACTCCCTGATTCCTACCTCCACAACTAATCTAATTTAGTTATCTTCCCAAAAATTCTTATCATAATGGAAAATTCAAATAAGGGATAGTAATAACATCCTTAAAAACACAAATTTATTGAAAATTCCTTCCCTAGATCTAATAGTTAGGCATTCTCTAAAAATAATGTGTTTAAGGGAATAAAAGCATACTAATACAATACTATAATTATGCTTATCAAAACTATTCAAGTTAATAATTTAACCAATAATGGTTGTTCCCTCTACATGGTTTCCATAACTGAATAAGAGGTTTCATCTTTTATAAATCTCTATCTTACTAAGAGGTTTCCTATAACCAGGGACATAGGTATCTATAATGTAATTAGTAATACAAAATATAAAGGTTACATAACTATTTATCAAAGACCAAAATATTATGTCAATACTAATATAAAATTAGACTACAATCATACTTTAATCTTCCCTCTCTATTAGATTGGTAATATAACTGCAATTAATTCCTCTTGGATGTGCATCACTAAAAATGCCTTGCATTTTATCTAAATTCATCCCAAGGAAGAAAGGTTGATACTTTCACAACACCATCTCACACCTCAAGTGATAAAGTGTGTTCATCATCTATGTTGATCTTGTAGAGCTAGTGGTTTCAAAACATTGGCTATTAGAAGCTTGTCCTCTTCCAACAAATTGGAACACCTTACAATTTTCCTTTGCATTAGCCTTCCTGTAAATCAAATCAAATAGAAGAACACTACCAATATCTAATATACAAAATTTCAAATTGAAGTATATCTAGAAACTAAATCTAATATTTTAATCACTTTCTCTAATACCAAATCTGATCTATACACTGAGTTTATCTTTGATAAATAAAATAGATTTTAAAATTGGATATTGAAACTCTCAACTCCCTTTAAATGAAATAGAAACTAGGTGCAAAATTATATGAATGAATAAAGTAATCATAAAACTTTACAAATTCATTTCCCACATTAAACTCATGATTTATTTCATTTCCTAATTTACCACAATTCATTCTATGGTTTTGTTAATTTATTTTCCAAATTGAATTATAAACTAAAACTCATAATGAATTGAAACTGAATAATAGACACAAACATGATAATGGAGTTCACCCATTTTGGCTACATCTATGAGTTCATAATTATGAATCAATCCATTAAAAATATGAAATTATTGAAATTTTACAACCTAAATCAAGAATGAATTTTGGACCTATAACTAATGCTTAAATATGATAGTGTAGATTCTAACTCAATCATCAAACATCTTTCCTCATCAAAAGAATCTCCATTAAGAGGACATTAAAGACTCTTAAAGAAAGAAATATATATTATATGAGTGTCTCATGTAACTCCTAAAATAATCTTATAAATAACCATATTTCTCTCCCATGACCAGAGGCCTTATCAAATAGGAACATTAAGATAAAAAAATATAGTTGGACATATATAATCAGGTTCAGTTCTACTTAAAAAGTTATATATCATCGATGCTTCCCCTATATATGTTATATATTATGTGTATGGATATGGGAATTTTGTATGGCTATAGGCACTATGGATGGCTACAAGAAATATTCACATAACAAACATGACCCTGGGACTGTATACCTCTATGCATACAATATGTGCCATGATCTTATGACACACACATCTACACATCTTATATTCTTGGCTCACTGTATATAGATCTCACACTATATATGTTGTATATATTTATATGTGTATAGCCTATAACATATATCTTCACCCAAGGCTCTATGAATTAGACTCATTATTTCATAGACTCAGGTTTTTGTTCCTACAAATAAATTTACTTCCACCCTGAGCTCACAAACTTGAAAAATACAAGTAATTTAATTACAAACTTGAGTCTACATGCCTATAAATACTCAATAATGTTTACAATCTTCCCTTGACCCCTCATTCACCAAGACTCATGATCTATATACAATAGGTGAATAACCTCTTTTAGGGCCTATAATAGACATTTGGGACTATATATCACACAATAGTCACCCATACATATTCATCATGGTCAAAGGTGATCTCCATGGTTGAAGGATCTTAAAATTTGTAGATTAGACTAAACCCCTTGTAAAACATTTGATCTCCATGGTTGAAGGATCTTAAAAATGGAATCAAACATTACCTTAGTTTGGTTGTGTCTGTAATGGCATCCTAAACATCCATGGCCTGGTCGACATGCCTACAAAATAGATGCATCCATGTCCTAGTCTCTTGACCTTCCAAAATGGATACATCCCTAGCTAATATAAGATGTCTATCTTACTTCATTCAAGATTTTTTATATTTCACTATGACACTCACATTTAGGACTGAGGGAATATACATATCTCCTCTCCATGTTCGAGCTCAGCCTCACAAAATAGACATCTACTTTTATCTCAAGCTCACTGCAAAATAAGTCATCACATCTGAATGCCTCATCCATGGATCATAGCCTTTACCAATAATCCATCTCCCTTTCATTTGTAGACCGTATCTCCTCCAGTAAATCTAGATTTCTAAATATTCCCAACCATTTTAATGGCATTTTTACTAGTAGCCTTGAATACATCTCAAAATAAATTTTTGATAGAAGATGCTTTCATTGAATGGTTCATTTCATGGTTGTGCCTCTTTAATCTTAGCATGTATTTCTCTTGGGGAATAAAAAACCCATAATTTAGTGGGTATATTAACACCTTTGCTTTATTTAACAAAGCCTTCCCAATAATAACATATTCCATAATGTATTTGATAACCCACCAAAACCATTGACCAAACTTGAGTGGATGTTTCATGTAGACCATGAAAAAGGCAAGCATGAATGGTAAAATAAGTTTAACACCAAACAAGGAGATATTAAACAAATCACATGTTTATTAAGTCCACACCATGGTTAGTAATACCTTCAATGCCATGTGTCAAACTTAATAGCTGATCCAATTCCAAACCAAAAAAAACATGAGGATTAAAGAATTAAAATATATCCCATGCTCAATAAAAACCATGCAATGTAATTCATCGACCACTTAAAGTGGGTATCCATGTGGGGGGGGGATAAAGAATGTATGTTTTAAAGTTAATTAAAATGGGACACAAAATTAAAATATCTAATGGTATAATAAATATCCATAGATATTATATTTAAATGGAGGATTTGATATATCCTATGATAAATTAAAACCATATGAAAATAGGATATTAAAATAATAGATTATCCCAAACTATATGAAGAGTGAAAATCCTCTGGATCAATTAACCATCCTAGTCAATGGGATTCATTTAAAGACTTGATATTAGAAGATTTTGTAGCCATTGTATATGTTGTAAATTATAGAGTATATTTTTCATGTTTTCATCTAAGTTCCTTGTGCACATCTTTTCAATTATGTGTTCCCTTCCCTAAGTGACTTAGGCATAGTGTTTATTTTGTTCTTATCATCCTATTACTTCAATTGGAGGGTTTTAGAAAGGGGAATCCTTTTACCATTTTTCATATTAGCTAGTAAGAAAGACTTATGACCCTGTATGCCCAATGGATTAGATAAGGAAACTAATTTGTTGCATAGTAGGCATGTAATCCTAAGAGGTCACCAAAAATGTTGGACAAAATTGACCTACATACAAATATTTTTCTTGGATTGATCAGGCCACTCTATTTAACCTTCATTTCTTTCATTTCTGTGCACTATCATTGACTATGAATGAACACCTATAGGTTCTATGGAGAAGATCATCACGTTAAAAAGGAGCAATTGCCTAGCTTCAATCACTTCATGGTTGAAAGAGATTTTTTGAAGAAAGATGAATAAAATAATCCTAGAGGAACCTAACTTTATTAACACATCATGAAATAATGAATAGATTACTTTGGTTATGCATTTGATAAGTGTAATTGGGAATTAAATCAAAGTTGAGGGATTACATGAAAATGATGTATTTTATGCCATGAATATCCCTTGTAATTTTAGTGTCTTTGCATGTTTCTTATCTCAAGCTATAAGCCTTAAAATATTATCAATCAATGTGGGATGTTCTAGGGGACATCAAATTAAAGCCACATGAAATAGCCATTTTGATTCAAAAAATCTTCAACAACATATGATTTGATCATAGGGATGTAAAGTGTTGAAACCTCTTTTTATCAGATAAGGATCAATGGCATGTGGGTATTAAATTAAGTCAATAAGTCAATATACATCAATGATGTGTGTTTAATCATGAAAATGGACATCCAATGTCGATCATGAGGTCAATAGGTCAGAGGATCCTAAGATTGAACATAGGGTTGCCATATGTCAAGATTATGGTGAATTAATGGATCAATGGTATGTATTTGATCATGTAGATCAAATATCGATGGTTCCTATTCAACCATGTATATGGAGATAGTTGGTGTGAATTAGGTCAATAAGTCAATGAGACCAGATTATATGTGAGGACACCCTGTGGTGTAAGAGTGTTAACCAAATAGAGACGTACATCAGGGTCCAAAAAAAACATACAGGGCTGCTAAGTATCACAATATTAGATGTAGATCAAAGATCAATGGAAATGTTGAAATTCAAGGGTAGGAGACTCTCAATAAGATTGAAAAATAAAATTTGATCAAGATTCTAGGGGGTAAGAGATGAAGACACATGCCTGAACTAATGATGATCATATATATTTTAAAACTAAATAAGAAACAACATGGTGAGGAGATACCACATTGATAGACATGTCAGATAGAAATATCTCACCACCCAATCATATAAATGTATAAATGTGATTTTAAAATATGATTTGGGTTACCAAATCAAACATTAAAAATTCATATGCTGCCATTAAAGCTCAATTTTATGCAAAGGTCTACTCAGTCAGGTTATGAATTCTATCTTGGGTTTTGAATTTATGTCTCAATCATGATCTAGAGACTAGGTGTCCTATGGATCTTCATTGAGATTATGAATAAATGAAAACCAATAAGGGGACTAGTTTTCATCTATAGTAGATGTTGATGGTTAAAATTGTGCTTGTTTCTAACACCAACAATGGGAAGTTTCAAGATGTGGGACTTGCGACTTGAAACAACCTCTAGATTTTTAAGAAGCTGGTCTCTTCTTTATATCAAGCGTATACTGGGAAAAGGGATAGGAATTTTAACAAAAACACAAATGCAAAGTAATAAAATTTAACCATGGCAATGTGCTTGAATGTAATTCAACCCTTAATTTGAGCACAGTGAAACTATATGTAAGATTCAATTACATTTAAGAGAAAACAAGGCATGATCAATGTAAAAGATGAAAACAATAGAAATAGAGGCTCACAACTTAGACTACTTTTGCAGTGACACAAAAAATATCAACAAAGGCACAGGATTCAATCTTCTTATTAATTCTCCAGTCACATAAGAGGCATAGAAACTTGCATAGTTACATAAACTTTCCAACTCAAGAAAATAGAACAAAGTCAAATGATATTCCTAATCACAGCTCTAGAAAGTCTAAAACTCTTGACAACATAGATTAGACTACTTTTGTAATGACACATAAAATATCAAAAAAGGCATAGGATTCAATCTTCTCATTAATTCTCTAGTCACATAAGAGGCACAAAAACATGCACAGTTACATAAACCTTCTAACTTAAGAAAACAGAACAAAGGAAAATGATATTCCTAATCATAGCTCTAGAAAGTCTAAAACTCTTGACAATTTCTCTCAAAAAATTCTCTCTAAGTATTTGATCCTTTCTATAGTGATCTCTGCACCTCTATTTATAGCCTTAGATTCACTCTAGATTGCCTATATGTTCCCAATCTAACAGCCCAACTGAAATCTAACCAAACTAAAAGTGTCTAACAAAAGATGTTTCTTAGATTCTAAAATGCTCTGTCTTCTGATAGTTCATTGGCTGAATAGATCATAGGACGCTCCCTTCTATTAAAAAGAAGAGGACACTTGGCTAATTCCTTGAAAACCTTCTCTTTATTTCAGAGACATCAGAGAATGACACTTGGTGGGTTTTGCAACCTTACTGAGGACACACAGTGCTCTTCACTTTACCTTATACTCTTACTATATCTTTGCTTAGGAATGTTTTGCCTTTGACACCTATCGTAATATGCTTCTTCAAAACTTTAACAACTTAATAGAAATAAGACCCACAAAATTTCTTACCTGATCAACTTTAAAAAGGGGCATAGGGATAGGTGGCAATTTCTTCTTGCCTCAACAAAGGACACGTGGCAATCTTCATTTTACTTAACTGGGTATATGTGGCGATCTCCACTCCTTTTAGCTACATTTTGAGAAACCTTCAGAAGGTGACACATGCTGGTCTCCACATCACTATGTTTATATTATTGAAACAATCAAGCCTCATTTCATATTTACGTAGAAAATGACACTTGGCAGCTTCTACTTGCTTCAGAAGCAAAACCTGAGACCCACCACAGTCTTCAATATATCGGTGAAACAAAATGAAGATAATTAAGAGGTTGACATGTGGTGGCTTCCACTATCTCTAACTAAGATACATGGCATCTTCCATCACTTTTAGAAAAGCAAATTGGAACCTTTCGTGATTGCCACTTGGCACTTTCTGCCTGATCTTGATACTTAGCTTGTTGAAACCTTCTACTAAAAAGAGATTTGAAACATGGGTGCCGATATGAAACATAGATGCTAACACTTGTCACATTTTTTTGAGTTGTTATGAGATACATGGCACATCCCAACCAACTTATAGAAATTATGAAAGGTGCCTCGGCCGATGACACTTGGTAGCTTTTTCTTGACTTCGACACTTAGAGAAAAATGAGGCAAAAAGAACATCAAAACTAAGCTCTGAATGTAAACTTCACTGTCTTGAACCAAAATGTTTAGGGACAATGATTTTGATCATGCAACTAAAAAATGAAATGTAGAGTATTTTTTACTCTACAATTATTGGCGACCCCAAGGACTTTTGAGCCTGTTTAAAAAGAATCTACAACTCCCGCATGATTAAAAATCACTAAAAGCACAATTTAACTAAAATGTTTCAAATAGATTCCATTCACACGAATCTCTTTAGTATCACCTTCCATCATTTCTAGATCAAACAAATTTTTTTGTTTACATGCATGAATTTTATAAGGGCCAGTCCATAATGCTTCAAACTTAGTGTGTTGACCTAGTTTGGCAGCTCTTGCATCCCATTTCAAAATAATTGAGCCTATTTTGAAATGGGGATTTGAAGTCCTTTTATCAAAATAGTATTTGATTATTTTTTGATGTTTTATCAATGAATCATGTGTTGCATCCCTCTTTTCTTGAACTTCTAGAAGTTCTGTGAGTCTGACCTGCATGGGGCCATTTTCTTCAATTTCAATCTATTTGATCAGCTAGAGAGCAAGAATCTCCAAGATTAGGGGAATTACAGTAGATTTCCCATATACTAATTCATATGGGGACATTTTTATCACCTGTTTAGGCATGATTCTATCAGCCCACAGTGCTAAATTAAGCACTTTATGCCAGTCTTTGTGATGATCAACCCCTATTCTTTTGATGAGTCTAATCAGGTGCTTATTAGTTGATTCTACCAAACCATTACCCTGAGGGTAATAATTAGAGGAATTTTTTAGATATATTCCATGCCTTAATGCAAATTTAGATACTTTAGACCCTAAAAATGCTTTAGCATTATCTAAAATTATGGTGCGGGGAGCCCCAAAATGAGTAGTGATACTCCCTAGAAAATCTAGGATCACATTTTCTATTGCTTCTTTGAGTGGCACTACCTGAGTCCATCTGGTGAAATAATTCGTGGTTGTTAAGATCCATTTGTTACCCATAATAGACATTGGATTTATCATTCCAATGAATTGAATACCCCATTAAGCAAAAGGTTCATCCATAATTATAGGACTAAGAGGCATTGCTACATTCCTTCTCATCCCCACATAATATTGACAAGATTGACATTTTTTAACCAGCTGATAACAATCTGTAAATAAATTAGGCTAGAAATAACCTACCTCACTTATATTTATAGCTGTGGTCTTTGTAGAAAAATGTCCACCTGATACTCCATGATGCATTTCATGTAGTATTTTCTTAGCCTCAGCCTTTTCTACACATCTTAATAATTTGCCATCAAAATTTCTTCTAAAAAGAACATATTTAATTAAAACAAAATGAAATCCTTGCATCCTATAATATCTTCTCTTATTTTGTGGGAGTTCTCTTGGGTAAGTCCCATTTTTTATAAAATGAATCCTGCTTGTGACCCAGGATTCCTGATCAACTTCTTGTATTCTTAATATAATTTCTTCTTCTATTTCTGTATTTGTCTCTTCAGGTATCATCTTTTCAAGCTCTTGAGTCATATATTAGCACAAACCCCTACCTCTGACTAATTTAGTGGGTTTGACCCCTACATCATATTTAAGGATCTTGGTTATCCACTTTGCTCTTTTTTTTAGTAATTTCACCTTCCATGACGTATTCTCTGACACTTGGATGAGCTACAAGTATCAAAATTTTACTTTCTAATACTATACACCTAAACTTTTTGAGGGCTTTAACCATAACATATGCTTGTTTTTCCACAAAGTTATATCTAGTTTCATATTCCCTAAGAGTCCTTGAGAAAAAGGCTATTAGATGCTCTGCCTCCTATCTATCATCCTTCTGTGTTAGGACAACATCAATACTGAGCTCTCCCCCATATACATACATTACAAAAGGCTTAGAAAAGTCTAGGTTTCTAAGTAATGGAGTTGTTGAGATAGCTTTATTGAGCTCTTCAAAGGCTTGCCTTACTTCTGTAGTCCACTTGAAAATTAGGTATTTTTTTAGCAAGAGTGTCACTAGTCTTACTAAGCCTGCAAAGTTAGATATGAACCGACCGACAAAATTAATATTTCCCAAGAAAGATTGAATTGCTTTCTTATTTACTAGAAGAGGTAAGTTCATTATATCTGCCACTCTTTCTAGGTCTATGGAGACTCCTTCTTTAGATACTATATGTCCCAATAATTTACCTTGAGGGACAACAAAGATAAATTTGTTAGGATTCAAGGATATTCCAAATTTTTGACATTTTTTAAACAAAACTTCTAAATGATCAAAATGATCAACAACATTTTTTGAAAAAATAGTAAGATCATCAAGATAAATTAGGATGATTTTATTTATCAGTTCCCTAAATGCAACATCCATAGCTCTCTAAAAGGTGGCTCTAGCATTTGATAGGACAAATGGAATCTTAGCATATGCAAATGTTCCCCATTTGGTAGTAAAAGTAGTTTTGTATTGGTCTTCATTAGCCAACCAAATTTGATTATATCCAGAGAAACCATCTAACAAAGAAAATCTCTCTGATCTAGCCACAATTTGTAGAGTTTGTTCCATGGAGGGCAAAGGATAGTGATCCTTCAAAGATGCTTTGTTTAGATCTTTGAAATCTTCACAGTCTTATATCACCATTCTTTTTTCTAACTGGTAATAGATTTGATACCCAAGTTGAGTGTTTGATTGGAAAAATAATTTTAGAATCTAAAAGTTTTTGCAACTCATCCACCATTAGAGGCTCAATCCTTGGATTCACTGGCCTCTGTTTCTATCTGACAGGCTTAGATCCTTCAGTCAATTCTATTTTGTGCTGAATAATGTCTCTATTATATCCATGAAGGTCTTCATAGCTCTAGGCTATGACTCTGTCATATTTTTTGCATAATTCAATTAGCCTTTCCTTTTCTATTTGAGTTGTAGAATTTCCAACTTTTAATTTTTTCCCTTCACTCATCTCTATTTTAGAATAATTTTCTTTGTTTGCTTCAAACCTTTTCTTTTCCAGGATTACATCTTCTAGATCAAAAAGGTTCTCTAAAGTGATTAAACCTTTGGGAAGCTTATTACTCTTTAATTGTATAATTTGATCCCCATATGCCTCTTCAATATTTGGTTGTAATTGATCAAAAAAATTCACTTGATTGTTACAAGAATAAGAGTACTTGAAAATCATTCTCAAATACTTGCCAATTCTCATCATTATCTGGGATAATTGGCCTTACTATAACCTTTACTGACTCATTGTTAACTAATAGGCTAGTTGCTGGATCAAACTGTGAGCCAATTTATGCCATCTATCAGCTTCAAAATTTTGAATCCTGGGGACTACTTCAATATTGAAAGCTTCAAAATCTTCTATTAAGTCCCAAACTCTATGCTTATAGGATTTCATCCTTACATTCTTTGCTATTGCCTTTTCTCTAATTTGCTTTACTACTAGTTCTGAATCTCCTTTTACTATTAAATTCTTTATTCCCTTTTTATTAGCTAACAAGAGCCCATGTACTAAAGATTCATACTCGGCATCATTATTAGTACAAGAAAATTGAAAATGGATAGCCCTTAAATTTTTTTCACCATTTGGAGCAGTAAGACAAATTTCTGCTCCAGCACCATTTTTACTTCTAGCCCCATCAAAATTTAAGGTCTAGATTTTTGAATCTTTTTCAGATTCTTGATTAGTTGGCATTCCTTCCCTTAACACATTTGGGATTTCATGGTCTTCATAAAAAATAACATAAGTGCCCAGACCAGTAGAGTCATAATTTTCATATGGGTCATTATGCATCATAGCTAACAACTGGTTATTTTCTTTTTCTTGATCATGTTTAGTTTAGTCACCTAACTTTTCAATAAAAACCCTTTCTTCATTATTTATCATAGCATGATCTACCTCTAATCTTGATGTTGGTTCATTGGTGATGTGATCCTTTGATAGTGGTTCAGATAGAATTTTCATCTTTAAACCATATTTAGTTCTTAGAATTAAGTGAGACCAATAAAGAGACATATCTCCTCCTATCTTGGCTATAAAGTCTCTAGATAAGCATAGGCCAAATACAGGAGGTATATCTATGATGACTACATCTTGATTTAAAATTATATTTGAACAAGTATATAATTTCAATGGAAGTTGTTTAATTCTCTCTATTATTTTCACTGATTTGCCATCTAGCTACATAACTCCTTTAGTGAGTGGCTCATACTTTATTTTTAAAGCATTTGCTATTTGCTTTGGCATTACCATAATACTAGCCCTTGAATCTATCATTGCATTATGCAGTAGTTTCTTGCCAACTATCAAAGTTAAATAGAAGGGATCTAGTTTGGATTTGCTTACCTCTAATGCATTGTTCACTAGGGCTATTTTCTACAAATGAACTGTGTCTTTGAGCTTTTCTTTTTCAGCAGGTCCTTCTTTGATACCAGTACATTTGGGCATTGCTTGGCCTTGAAGAGCTTCTTGTAACAGTGTCCTTTATTTAGGAATAGCTAATGTGTCCCAAATTTATACTTGTGCTGGATTCATCTTCAGTTGATCCACCACATTCATTGGTCCCAAAGTTTGAATTCTTGGAAAATAAGGATACCTTGCCTTTTCTTGAATTTGTCAAGGAACTACTTGATTCTGTACTAGCTGAAGCACTTCTTGTCTAACTATTGTGTTTTGATGACCTTGAAATGGAGTATTCTCCATAACTTCATTATTTACAACTTTAGGCTATTCCAACATTCTTATATTTGATCTAGTATAGTAGTCTGATTGCACCACTGGTTTCTTGGAAGCAGAAGCTTCATTAAAGAATATTGATTCTTCATCTTCAACCCATGATAACAAAGCATATTTTGGGGCTATTTATTGTTGTTGTTGTAAAGGCATCCCTTGCATCTAAGCCATTAGAGCTAAATTTTTCATACCAAAAGATTGGTAGACTTAATTATCACTGGAACTTGCAAACTATCCATCCATTCTTCTTTGTTCTGCCACCTTTTGATGTAGATTACCCACGGGACAATCTCTAGGCATATGAGCATTATTTCAAGGGAAACACCAAGCATTGTTACCATCTACATAATTATTTTACCCTAGAACAATCTCCCAATTCAAATTGGGGGGAATAGTTTGTGAGGGTGTAGGGACTACAACTAATTGACTTACTGGCTGAGGGTTATTTTTCCTTTAAGGACCCTGGTATTGGTTTGGTTGTGATGAGAATCTATTTCCATAATAGCCTTGATATGGAAGCATAGGGAAAGGATTCTACTATCTCTTTATATCAATCAACTCATTCGAAAATGTCCTTAAGATATTTTTGATATCATCCAGTTCAGATGACTGAGCAGGGACAATTTCTTTAGCAGGTGGTTGAGGATATGTGTACATAGACACAGGTGGGGCTATGGATTTAGGGGCTTCTTGAGGTAATGGTAAGGAAATCTCTAGAAACATGGGCATGGGAGGCCTTGGAGATAACTTTCCAGCATCTATCAAATTATTTTTAGCTCTGACTGCATAGTCATAAGCCTCTGGCAGAGTCTCACCTCCAAGCGACTGAATCATAATAGATATGTCTAAATTTAAAGCCTTAAGATAAAACACTATAGCCATACCTGGTAATGGTCTAGCTATAATAGGTATTCTTTCCCAAGTCTTTTGAAATTTAGAATTGAAGTCAGTCATTGCTTCTTGTGATGCCCTTTAAATGGTAATTAATTATTGTAATAAAGAAGACTTATCACCCTTCTCTTCAAATCTTTCAAAGAAAAGATCTAGCTAATCCCATGTAGATATGGTATTTAGGGTCAAAGACCAATACCATTTTAGAGTCTTCCCTTTAAAAGAATCTACTAATAATCTTATGGCCACATTTTGTTGTGTGACAACATGTATAGCATAGACATTTGATACATCTTGCAGATGTTCTTTAGGTGCTTTGAAGTCTTGCCCACTAAATTTGGGTAGAGATTTCAGGGCATTCACTGGGATAGGGTCCCATGTGGCTGGTGGTATTGGGAAAATCAAAGGACTACCAGTGTTCCAACTTGCATAATTTATTTGGGCTATAGGGGCTCCCATATTTACTCTTGGTATTGGTATAAACTTGTTGACTCTTCTTCTAGGACTAGTTACCAAAGGTGGAAAAAGAATACCTAGATTTATAGTAGATTGTGATCTGGTTACTGGTCCATAGCTCTGACTCCTCGTAGCTCTCTAGTTCATATGATCTTGAAAGAAACTTCAAGATTGGTCCCACCGGGTGTGCCAAAAATTGTTGATGGTTAAAATTGTGCTTGTTTCTAACACCAACAATGGGAAGTTTCAAGATGTAGGACTTGCGACTTGAAACAACCTCTAGATTTTTAAGAAGTTAGTCTCTTCTTTATATCAAGCGTATACTGGGAAAAGGGATATGAATTTTAATAGAAACAAAAATGCAAAGAAAGAAAATCTAACTATGGTGATGTGCCTGAATGTAATTCAACCCTTAATCTAAGCACAATGAAACTATATGTAAGATTCAATTACATTTAAGAGCAAACAAGGCATGATCAATGTAAAAGATGAAAACAATAGAAATAGAGGCTCACAACTTAGACTACTTTTGTAGTGACACAAAAAATATCAACAAAGGCACAGGATTCAATCTTCTTATTAATTCTCCAGTCACATAAGAGGCACAAAAACATGCACGGTTACATAAAATTTCCAACTCAAGAAAATAGAACAAAGGCAAATGATATTCCTAATCATAGCCCTAGAAAGTCTAAAACTCTTGATAACATAGCTCAGACTAATTTTGCAATGACACAGAAAATATCAACAAAGGCATAGGATTCAATCTTCTCATTAATTCTCTAGTCACATAAGAGGCACAGAAACATGCACAGTTACATAAACCTTCCAACTTAAGAAAATAAAAAAAAGGCAAATGATATTCCTAATCATAACTCTAGAAAGTCTAAAAATCTTGACAATTTCTCTCAGAAAATTCTCTCTAAGTATCTGATCCTTTCTCCAGTGATCTCTGCACCTCTATTTATAGCCTTGGATTCACTCCAAATTGTTTGTATGTTCCCAATCTAATGGCCCAACTAAAATCTAACTAAATTGGAAGTGTCTAACAAAAGATATTTCTTAGATTTTGAAACGCTCTATCTTCTGGCAGTTTATTGGCTGAATAGATCACAGGATGCTCCCTTCTATTAAATGGAAGAGGACACTTGGCCAATTCCTTGAAAACCTTCTCTTTATTTAGGAGACATTGGAGAATGACACTTGGCAGGTTTTGTAACCTTACCAAGGACACATGGCACTCTCTGCTTTAACTTATACTCTTACTATATCTTTGCTCATGAATGTTTTGCCTTTGACACTTGTCTCAATCCACTTCTTTGAAACTTTAAAAACTTAATAGAAATAGGACCCACAACATTTCTTCCCTGAGCAACTTTAAAAAGGGGCATAGGGATAGGTGGCAATTTCTAATTGCCTCAATAAAGGACACATGGCAATCTCCACTTTACTTAACTGAGTATATGTGGCGATCTCTACTACTTTTACCTACCTTTTGAGAAACCTATGGAAGGTGACATGTGCTGGTCTCTGCATCAATCTATTTATATTATAGAAACAATTAGGCCTCATTTCATATTTACGTGGATAGTGACACTTGGCAGCTTCTACTTGCTTCAGAAGCAAAACATGAGACCCACCACAGTCTTTACTATATCGGTGAAACAAAATGAAGATAATTCAAAGGTTGACACATGGTGGTTTTTGCTCTCTTCAACTGAGATACATGGCATCTTTCATCACTTTTAGAAAATCAAATTGGAACCTTCCATGATTGCCACTTGGCACTTTCTACCTGATCTTGATACTTAGCTTGTTTAAACCTTCTACTGAAAAGAGATTTGAAACATGGGTGTCGATATGAAATGTAGATACCGACACTTGTCACATTTCACTAAGTTGTTATGAGATACATGGAAAAACCCAACCAACTTATAGAAATTATGAAAGGTGCCTCAGCTGATGACACTTGGTAGCTTTCACTTTACTTTGACATTTAGAGAAAAATGAGGCAAAAATAACATCAAACCTAAGCTTTGAATGTACACTTCACTGTCTCGAACCAAAATGTTTAGAGACAGTGATTTGGATCATGCAACTAAAGAATGAAACATAGAGTATTTTTTACACTACAGTAGACCTATGTTTAGGGTTTAGAGTAAAGGCAAAGTTGTGATTATTAAAGGAGTGTTAGAAGGGACATAAGATGATTGAATTTAAGTGATTGTCTAATAACATAAAGAGCATATCAAGATGAAGCATGCTGCTATAATATCCTTTATAAGATGGAGATTTTTGATTTTAAGAATGGAAAGTGGAGCATTCAATGAAGTTTCAAATTCTTTGGAAAATTTTCCCTTTTATTGGATGATGACATCTGAATCCTCAACAAGTTCTTGTCTTCTAGTGTGTTTCTAAGTCAATGAAAAGAATTAAAGGTTATTTGGAGTTGGTAAAGGTTATATTATTGAGGAAGGATTAGTAATAATTGATAAAAACTTGGTTGATAATTTGTAAAGGGTGGTTGTAGTTCATTTATTTATTTTTTATTGCATGTTTATCCTCTCTCTCTTCTCTTTTTCTCCTATATCTCCCATTTTTCTCCCCTATAAAAAGATATTCTCATTTTGACAAGGAAAACCCTATCAAAATTTATAAGAACTACATTTTGAAGTAATAAGATTATTTTTTACCTATCTCTTTCCTTTAAATTATGTTTAACAAGCTTTTGCATGATGTCTTTGTGAATAAGTGTTCTTCCATGTCTATTGTCCTTCTTTCTTTCCTCTTTTTAGGTGTTTTAAAGCTATTTATAGGTCTAAACTTGTGTTTTTTGGCCATTAATGGATGCTTGGTGTGAATTTTGAAATTAATATTTAGTTAATGTATTTATTAGTGAGCCTAATTTATCAAATACTTATGCAAATTCACTAATTTATGAAATTGTGTGAGTGAGGATTGTCTTATGTTGAATTAGTATTTGTTTCAAGCTTATGTGAATGTCATTTAAATTTGGTGCATCACCCATGTAGCTCTCTTAGTTACCCTATACCCAATTTATATCCTTGATCCAAGTAGAAGTATTAGTTTAGGTGTTCTACTAAGATGAATCTAACCTTCTCTAGAGGTTTAACCCCACTACAAGATACCCACAACCTGAGGTTGATCTAATTTTGTGGTTGGGAGTGGGAGGGCCTAAAGAACTCTCCCACAAGGGTGAAATTACATTAAAAAATAGGTAAGAATGATAATTATTAGTATATAAATATTTATATTCCATAATTAAGGCCTTTTGATCAGTGGAATCATCCACTATTTTATTATATACCTCCTACAGTCATAAATAGTCATTCACTTAGGCAACCCACTAGCTAGTTTTGAGAAAAAAAGAGTTTTAAGTCCTCTATAGGCATAATCAAGATATGAAACCTGGTATGGGTGGTTATAATTATTTTTTATAAGTTTAAATGGTATTTTTTATGTCACACTAACAAGATATTCATTAGTTATTTTGTCACAATCCTATGTTTGTCTTTTGATAGTCACTATTGGATCTTAAAAGTATTTTTGAAGAGTTAAGGTTTGATAAAAGATTTTGAATTAATGGGAGAGTTTGTAAGTAAATTTAAAGTTATTTTAATTGTTTCCACACCTTTTTATAGTGATCACATTAATATTTTCAAGGCTAAATGTGAAGAGGTGCAAATTTGCAAAATTCAAGATTTTGGCATGAAAGTGGAGATAGTTAGAAAAAAACATTTTTGAGGAACTTAAAGGATTGAATGATAAAATATAATTCTTGGATAATTTTAAAGTGTATTTAAATTCCCAAAAAAAATAATGACGTCTTGCAACCTTATAAATCTCAAGATTCACCTATTTCTTGCTCCCTGTGTCTCATGGTTCACATTTAATGAGTGTGTAATAGGTCTAAATATGTGATTCCAGTTGGTTTTATTGGTTAATAATTAAAAAAAATGATTATAATAGTTTTGGGGGTACCTCCTAGTAATAATTTAAAATAATTAAGTATTGGTACCTCATAAAACTCAATAAAATGACAAAATGTAGACCTGTACACACACAAAAATTTAACAAGGTAGGTTGAGGCAACACCAAAAGATGCATTTTTTGAGTTATACTCAATGAAATGACTTGAAATTTGACATTAAGGTATTTATTTGTGTCTTTTAAGTTTTTAAATTGGACTCATGCCCTTATTTTACTTAAAGAGGAAAAATCAAGTTTTCATATCTCTAATAATGGAGTTCGTGCTCAAAACTTGGCCTAAAATAGCCTTTAACAGAGGTCAAAAGGAGGATGTATGTATGGAAAAGAGATGATAATTTTGTATAAGATCCATCAACATGTTTTTAGTGATTTATAAAAGGCAAAAAAAACTCCAAGTGGCTCAAATTAGCAAAGAGCCAGTTTTGAATAGTTTTGAGTTTTTTAGCTCATAAACCCTTGAAATGCCCTAAA
Organism: Torreya grandis; assembly: GCA_037957365.1. Lineage (NCBI taxonomy): Eukaryota > Viridiplantae > Streptophyta > Pinopsida > Cupressales > Taxaceae > Torreya > Torreya grandis. The sequence continues at coordinate 781,633 of JARHVA010005133.1, read as the reverse complement.
ATCCCTTGGAAACCACCTTATATTCAATAATTTAACCCTAAAACTACCATATATTATATTATACTCTCAAATTATACTCCAAATGTATTTTTTTGTACCTTTGCTTATACATAATAATACAAAAACTATATTTTTTCATGATTTTGAGCTAAAATAAGGGTTCTAAAGAGTTTGAAATGATGAAAATAAATGAATAATGTATTTAAAGAATTTTTTAACCTTGAAAATTTTAAAAAATCATAGAAAATCACTCAGAGGTGCCCAAATTGTTCAAGTCTTGTAGGCCAGTCAGAAAATTCTTCAAAAAGGTAAGGTTGTTAATGGCCATTTCAAGGTTCTTGTACCTCCATAGTGTTCCAAACCACAAAATTTTACATGGAGCATGGAAAAATAATGGGTAAAGTGAATAAAATGTTTTTTTGTAGTTTCACATGTGTGTGAGCTCCCAATAGAAATATTTCTCTTTCTAGGCCTAGGAGGGATACTTAGAGAGAAGAAAATGAAGAAATGAGATGCTTCCACTTGGAATCTGATCATTAAAATCGGTATGGATATGTAATGGGATACATGGTATTGAACATGTGCCTAGTTTTTTAATTTTTTATATACAATATTCTATACAAGGAGAATTATAGGTTTTAAGGCTATAAGGAAGGGGTGCTAAAATAAGCAAAATGAGCAAAATGATGTCTTTTGGAATAATTCATGGCTCCAAGTACCTTTTTTCAGGTTTGATGTCATGATTATAATACATACATGTTGTAACATTTCCAAGTCTAATGTAAAACTTTCCTTTGTTTCTCCTTTGACTTTTGCTCATAAGGAAGAATTAAGTGTTTTCAAGTACTAAATGATGCATGAGCATTTTCCAAAGGCTTTTGAAGGCTCTTCCTAACCTTAAATGCCACATTAAAATATGTAACAAGTCAAATTAAGTTTTGATAATGTTTCAAATGTTATAAAAGGTCTAAAGGACTCCAAAAAGAGTTTCTCTCCTTCCAACACCTAGGGTGTGGAAGAAGTCAAAAAAGCATCAAAGAGCCTCTAAGAGTATAATAAAGGTTTTAAAACCTCATTAATTTTTTAAATAATATTTCAAATAAATAATTTATCATTTCATGATGACCTATCCTCAAGGATGAAGGCTTATTTTCAAGGAAATGACTTCTTGACGAATGATTTATGGGTGTGAAAACATAGATTTAGGAGGTTGTGATATTCAAAGACCATAAATAAATGCTTGTGACTCCTTAAAATTCCAAAATATGTCTCACATAAATATCTATGCCATATTCCAAAGGTGGATTAAGGAGTAATCAAATAATGTTATGTTGGGTTTCAAGAAGGATTAAAAAGAGGTCATATTTGCTAGTTTTGGGGGCTCTTGTATCCATTTCTATCCTCTCTATAATTTTATATATATATATATATATATATATATATATATATATATATATATATATAAGCCAATTTTTTGAATTTAAAAGAATAATTGACCTAATTTGTAGCAAGGCCATGCTCAAAAAACATTTGTACTTACCTATTTTGATGAATAAGATAAAATTCATACCTCCTCAAAGCTTGATTTTAGTGTATTTTCATGGTTTGTTGATGAATGATAGTGATAACATAGACTTCCTTTCATTTTTTCCTTTCTTTATTACCTATTTTCAAGTGTTAATTCATCCTTATAGGTTACATAGTGTGCTTAAATCAACTTGTTTGTATGGCAAGTTCAAGCTTTCTTTAGTGCATTTTAGAGACCTTTTGAATAGGCACCTTAGATCATGCATCAAACTTGAGCCTATGTGTGAAACATTGATGTTTGGAGGATTTAATTTGAGAATTTTAATCATTTTATGTCTTTATTCAACCTTATTAGTGCATACTACACAAATGGAGGTCACATTTTAGTGTATTACCCTAGTTAGATAGGTTTTCCTTTTAGTTTTCCTTCTTCTTTTTTCCCTTGTAAGATGGTATTGTAGAGTAGGTATATTAACTAATACATAAATGGGATATATATATATATATATATATATATATATATATATATATATATATATATATATATATTCAATCCAACTATTAGGCCACCCACAACCTAGGATTATCTCCATGTTACTTTAGACTGTGAAAACCTAAAACTACCTTCACAAGGGTACAAGTCTAGTAGTCAGTAGTTTTTGGTATGCCTGGTGGGAATCATTAGAGATGGTATTGGTGAAATTATAGTTGTAAAAAAATTATTCATGAATTATTTGGTGACTTCAAGCTCAATTAATTTATTATAATAGTCTAGGAATAGTTTATAAGTAAGTTTATTTTCATTGCATTATATGAATGTTGTTATCATGGCTATGTATGATGAAAATCCCTATGTTATGTTTCCTTATCAGCCTTAAACTGAGTTATAAAATCCTAGTAATAATATATATGATCCTTATGATGATCCATATGATCCTTCTTATGAGCCTAATTATCCTTACCATGAGTTTTATTAAAACTGTGATGAGCCTTATCAAGTTTCTCACGATCCTTACTATCAAGAGCATGACTCTTACCTTCCTTGTGAACCATATTAGTATTATGAATATATTTCACATTTCCCATATGGATATTATTTTTCATATAATAATCATTGTTTCCAATAAATAATGGATGTGATAATGCTCAAAATACAAGCATATGCAAGAAAATCTTATTCAACCTCTCAGTATGAGTAAGTGAGTGGGTTGTTTCAAAATGTGTCCAATGATCCATTGGAGAGGAATGAGTTGTGTAATATTGTATTAGAGAATATGGAGGCATGAGAGAGTTATAAAAGTGAGTTTGACTAGTTTTTTCAATATCCCTCTTGTATTTTTACTAGTCTTTTTGTGTTCCTTATCATCATGAAGTTCTTAGTCCTGCTCAAGTTGAGCCCAGGGAGATTCCTAGTTGGAGACAAGAGTAGAATCATGTGCCTATTTAAGAGATTATTAATGAGACTAAAACTTATTATATTTAAATTTTTTACTTATTCATCCCTCAAGTTCAATTTTTCCATGAGGATAAGGAAGTTTTAGATTTTGATGAGTTGATGGCCAAGTGGAAGGAGTAGAATGTAGAGGTCTTTAAGAATTTCTCTTTGCCTCCTCTTCAGGTCTCCCTAGATGATTAAATTTATCTAAAGATCCTAAAATATGATCATGATCAGCATAAAATTATTTATACTCCCTCTCAAACAAATTAATTTCATCACCCTCCCATTATTTCTCTTCTTTAGGAGGAGCCTATTCTATGGAGGATTGATAAAGACGGTGTAGCTGAAAGTCAAATTCTTGGAGAGTGTGAAGAGGATGCTTTAAGTGTGTGTTAGGAAGAATTTATCATCGATACTTCACTTGGGGTAAAATTACAGATGAGGTTTTAGCTGATATTTAATAATATATCTCAATTGGACAAAGTATCTTGGACATAGGTGAGATAGCTCCAAATGAACAAGGTTGTAATCCTAAAAAATTGGTACAAGTTGAAATCATAAATGGATTTGAGACATATCCTATTGAGTGAGAGGTTGACCTTGAACACATTATTTCCAAGTCACAAAATTATATCTCTATATCTCTACTTGAGAAATATGAAGGTTCCATTCAATATAATATCATCCAAATTGATCAAAATGAGAAACTAAAATATGATTGATAGTTGTACACTGAGTCACTATAAGAGATTGAAGACCATTTTAGGGATATATTACCCATTAGAGAGCATTATTATGATAAGTTTGATCAATAACCACCTATTAAATATCATGATGTAGCTTGGGTTTACTATTTAAATCTCTTTAAAGATCTTGATGAACTTGTAGTAGCTAATAATAAGAATGAGGTCACTAAATATGCCATAAAGACTAAATAACAATGCATAGATGAGGTATCACCTGATGAGGTTGTACTTGACAAGTAGTATGAAAAAAATATTAAAGTACAAGATGATTTTTTATTTTTTGGTGAATATTTTTTTGTTTATGACTCACTTGAAGAGATTTTAAGAGAGTTGGAATGTAAGAAGAGTGGCTCATCAGAGGTCATGTTAAATAAACAACTTATACCATCTCTTAGAAGGAGTGAGTTCATGAATTTCCATTTTGATCTAGGTGGATGATTATTGGTCATGGTTATATATATATATATATATATATATATATATTGTTATAAATAATTGATTTATTTTCACATTTTCTTTTTTATTTAGTTTCCCATGTTTTATGTGTTTCTTTCCTTGTTTTGGAGGAGATGCAGTGGTATTGTTTCAAGTCAAAAGAGTCTCATAATCATGAATAAAAAATTTCACTATTATTATTGAATTGTGTTTTTATGAGTCTAAAATATATTTAAATGATGATATGTTCTCAAGCACATTAAGCATGCTTCCTAGCTAAGTCACCAAAATATTGATAATTTTGACCTCATAGGTCAAACTATCACCCTATCATTTTAAACTTTGCTTGTCATGATAGTTTGTCTTGTTGGTTAGTATTTTTAGTCTATAAAATTAATTAAAGTGATTATTTTAATAATTTATTAATAATTCTTAAGTTTGATTAGGTGAGTTGAGGTTTTGTCCTTCATTTGTCTCATGCTTGTCTAGTCATTTTTTGGCCTTTCCTAGCCATTTTTAGTGGTAAAAAGAGTATAGAGTGTCTTTATGAGTGTAATATCATTTTTAAAGGTAATTTTATGCCTAAAATATTAAAAATAAGGTTTATCAAACTCTATACTAACTTCATTACTCATTTTCATGCAACTTTGACCATTTTGTGACCTCTATGGAAGGTTTTGTAAGGTTTTGAATGTATTTGATCAAGAGAAAGATCAATTGCATTTTGATGAATCTTATCAAAAATTTGAATGAATTGGAATAGAACATAGGTATATTTTAATAGGTTATAAATATCATCTAAATATATATATTCAACTCTGAAGAGGTTCTAAAGATGCTCCAAATATATATAGGTAGCTTCGAAGATGTTTTGCTAAAGCTCTGAAGATGCTCTATTGAAGTTCCAAAGAAGAGGTAGTCCTAGTATAGAGTATGATAAAATAGTGGAAATATAATATCATATTAATGACCCTAATCAGTATTATTAGCCTTATTTAGTGCCTTCCCTAACCTTTTTTAGGAATCTACAATCATGCTTTGATGAGAAGTCTTGGTTACTAGCTTATGCAATGAATAAACCATGATATAGTGGGATGAATGGCATAGTTCATAGAGATTATAAAAAGTTATAAGTTTGATTTAAAGGTTTATATTATAAATTTAAGACACTATGATCATATCTCATGGGTTATATAAACATAATAGTGTTAAGAAGTTCATTGATCTAGTGTGCTCTCACAAGCATCATATGAAGATCTCCTTATGAAAGTTGTAGGGTTGTATAACTAGATAAATATGATGAATACAATATTAATAATTATATAATAACACTCCCAAAAAAATATAACATTAAATAGTTTCTAAGTTTGATAAAATGGTTTCAGATAGTGCACACAATCATAAGCTTAAGGGCTAATTTGAAGATTTAAAGAGTTGAAGATGCTAGAGAGGTGATCTTACCTCCAAATTTGGTACAAAGGGTCATCATGACCAAAAATATGAATATATGGTTTATATTTTTCCTATATAACAAGGGATACACCCAATATTTTATCTCATACCTGAGACACTCTCCAAGTCATTCACATAGGCAACCCATTGCTAGTTTTGAGAAATCTATAACTTTGGAGCATCTGTAGGAGGAGTTAGGTTATAATTTTTGGTAAATATGATAATTGTGAGTAGATAAAAATTTATATTATATAATTAAGTCATAATTATTAGTGTAATAATACACTATTTTTTTATAGACCTCATGTAGTCATTAACAATCATTCACTCAGACAACCCACTGGCTTATTTTGAGAAAAAATGAGTTTTAAGGCCTCTATAGGCATAATATAGCTATGAAAATTGGTAGGGGTTGTGATAATGAGTGGTTATAAGTTTAAAAAATATTTTTTAGGTCACAACAACAAGGTAATCATCCTATATTTCATCATAGTCCTATGCTTGTCTGTTGATAGTCACCATTAGAGCTCAAAAGTTATTTTTTAAAGAGTTAAGGTTTGATAGAATATTTTGAATTCATGGGAGAGTTTTTAAGTAAATTTTAGGTTATTTTAAGAGTTAAAAAACCTTGATATAGTTATCATATTGATGGTTTTAATGTTAAACATGAAGAGGTGCAAATTTTTAAAATTCAAGATTTTGGCATGTAAGTGGAGACAGTTAGAAAAAAGATTTTTGATGAATATAAAGGATTGAATGATAAAATATAATGATTGGATAAGTTTTATGGGTATTTAAATGTTTGAAAAGTTTTGTGACCTTATAAATCTCAATATTCACCTATTTCTTACTCCCTATGTCTCATAGTTCACATTTATTGAGTGAGCAATAGGTCTAACTATGTGATTATGATTTATTTTAATGGATAATAATGTAAAAAAATGATTTTAGTAGTTGTGGGGGTACTTCCTAGTAGTAATTAAAAAATAATCAAGTATTGTGTCTTCATAAAACTCTATAAAATGACAAAACATAGACCTATACACACTCAGAAATTTGATAAGGCATGTTGAGGCAACCCCAAAAGATGTATTTTTTGAGTTATAATTAATGAAATGAATTAAAATTTGACATGGAGTTATTTTTTTTCCCTTGAAGTGTTTAAATTTTTCTCATGTCCCTAATGTACTTTGATAGGAAAAACCAAGTTTTCATATCTCCATTAATGGAGTATGTGCTCAAAATGAGGTCTAAGAGAACCTTTAACAGAGGTCAAAAGGAGGATTTATGTAAGGAAAAGTGATACATTTTTTGTATCAGATACAATATAATGTTTTTAGTGAGTTTTAAAATGTAAAAAAGGCTCCAAATGGCTCAAATTAGTAAAGAGCCTATTTTGACCAATTTTGAGTTTTGAGCTTATAAGCCCATGAAATGACCTAGAATCACTTGTAAACCACCTCAAATATCAAAATTTTCTCCTAAAACATATAATATTTTATATTATACTCTTATATGATCCTCCACATGTATTTTTTTATAACTTCACTTGTACAAAATAGTATAAAAACTATAGTTTTCATGATTTTGAGTTAAAACAAGGGTTTTAAAGAGTGTGAAATGATGACAATCAATTATGAATGTAGTTAAATAATTGGTTTAATTTTAAAAGTTAAAAAAATTATAGAAACTCACTCAGAGGTGACCAAACCATTCATGTCTTTCAATCCAGTTACAAAATTCTTCGAAAAGGCAAGCTTGCCAATGGCCATTCCAAGGTTCGTGGACCTCCATAGTGTTCCAGACCACCAAATTTGACATAGAGAATGGTGATATAATTGTTAAAGTTAATGAATTTTTTCTTGGTAGTTTCACATGTGTATGATCTTTGAGTAGCAATATTTCTCTTTCTAGGCCTAGGAGGGCTAATTAGGCCTTATTTGGAGAACAAAATGAAGAAATGAGATGATTCTACTTAGAATATGATCTTAAATTTTTTTATGGAGATATAAGGAGATATATGGTACTAAAAAATGTGCCCCCAAGTTTTCAAGTTTGTCTTTACACTCTATTCATGTGGTTTTTATACACACCATAATCAACGAGGTAACCTCTAACATTTTGAGATCTCAATAGAGGTAAACTCCACTCCAGGGCATGAGTTGCAGGTATTGTGATTTGAACAACTTGTTAATGGAATAGATAGTAAGGAATGAAGGTTGTTGATAAGGTTTTTTGGATGGAGGTGTGTTCTCTCAAAAGTGGTGAATTCTTATGTGAGTTGGATGGACGGTTGGTTCCTAATCTAAAGTATTTAGGTCTCATAACAAATTCAAAATGGAAGGGAGGGTAAGGTAGAAAAGAGGACTCTATGTTTTAAAAATCACCTCTCTATCTAGTTCCTAAATGGATAAGTGATTTCAAAACCTATGCCTATTTTAAGAATCTATTTCATACCAATAATCAAATGTGGTTTAAAAGTCTAAATGGATACCAATTTAGGAAGCTCAAAAGCCTTAGTCAAAGGTTTCCCCTTTGAGATTAGTTGTTGCACACCCTTAATCAGAAGATTATGACTTGAGTGAGTGAGGTATCTGAGATAAATTTTCAAACACATAAAAAACTACATCAAATAAAACACTCATATACATTAAAAATTATAAATCAATTGAATTAATTTTCCTAATCAATGTAATTTACCAATATTTCAACAATTATTACACATCTAGGATTAATACATCAATTAAGATAATTAATAATCCATTCATAGATTTTGAACACTAAGGATTTTTGAGTCATATAACTAGATAAATAATGTCTAATTACACAAATTATGGAAATAAAATACTAAAATGCATGAAGTTGACAACAAAATTTTCTTCCTTCCTTTGTATTCAAAATCTTTTGACCCTACGTAAATTTTGAATATATTTCAAAAATACTTTAGTATAAAAAAATTAGGCTAAAATTTTAACATGATTTAAAACATATATTAAATGTAATCAATAAGAGACTAAGTGTTAATCAAAATCAAAGAGTCAATTTAACATTAGGGTGTAAAACCCTAGTCAATGTTCACACCAATGAGACACCATTAAACCTATATTATGGAAGCATAAGAATCACATGTTAGCAACCTTAGATGAAGTTAAATGAAGATTATGTGATAATATACCCATGTAAAATATATCAACACAAGGTATTCAAAAATAATTCTTGATAAACTTGAATGTGAAATTAATATAAAAAATTTGTATAATTTTTAACAAGGGTCCTCATTTTTATAAATGGGGTTTGTTGGGTACAACAAATGGTGACTCACAGGATGAATAATCTTGAGTATTTCAAGAACCTATAACTTTGGTTAGAAATCCTTAAATAAATCAAAAGTGTGTCATAGAATAATACTAAAATCAAAAATATGAAAGGGATTCATAAGTTGATTCACACAACATACTTTCTTTTTAATTTTTTGGATCTATGTGTGTCAACTGTGTGATTCATTTCACCCATACTATGATGAGTTTCTCAAAGTCATGATAAAGTTATAGGTTTCATTATAGTATATACTAAAGATCATTAAATAAAAGGAATCTCTAGTATTGCTCTACTTCTAGTCAAGTGTCCATAGCACTGACAAATATACCTTAGTCTCCTTTCTCCTGTTTTCATCATTTTCATTAATCATGATGCATGGTACATTGACCTTATTTCATCATGTGAGCCTTTAGTTTTTTTTATATTTTCTTTTTCTCTTTTGAACCCATCAATTCTTTTTTTATTTTGTTTTTCTTTTGTTCTTAAATGAAAAAAATAAGAGATGGAACCGAAATGAGTTTGTGGAATTATAAAACAAATCATTAAACATCCCAGCCAGTGACACCTATACCCAAAATTGTCATTTCCAATAGGTATTTAATGTGATAAGTGAATTTGATCTAATAAAACAAAAAATATTTCTAAATTTGTATGAAGTACTCTTAGAGAAACTTCCACATACCTAGTTAAATTATTCAATTGTGATAATATTAGAATGGTTCATGATTACATACCTCCATCTTGAAGTCTCAAAAACATAGAAATAAACTATTTTGAAATTGCCAAATTTTAATTTTCCCATTTCTACAATTCATAAGCTCAATTGGTTGGGATCTTTAGCTTGGTTACAGTTAGAGCAAACACATTTTAGGTTTCTATAAAAAATAACTAAACTAATAATATTAGGAAACTAATCTAAAAAAACAAGAAATATAATCTAATAAAGTAGGAAACTAAACTAAGGAAACAAGAAATCTAATCTAATCCTATAGATACACTTGTATATCCTTCATCAATCAATAAAATATATAGATGGCATAGCCTTAAATTAATACTTCAAGAACTATCCATTGACTAGATATGTTAGTTCATTGCTTTGTAGGTCCTTCAGATGACATACATTATTACCCATGATCTTTGAAATATGGTATGGTCCAATTCATAATGGGGAAAAATTATCATGTTGTCCTTTCTTCTCATGGGTTTTATCCCAAAGTAGCAATAGATATGAAATCTTGAATGCTTTGACATTCACTCTCTTATCAAACCACCTCTTGACCACATCCTAGTGCTTGATGAATGTTTATAAGGCCTCAATCCTTAAATATTCCATTTCTATTATGTCCATCAATCTTGATTATATTTCATCACATGGTTCCATGTAGTCCTAAATGAAATGATAAGTGGGTAACTTTAGCATAATTGAGAATGCAAGCCTAAATCCATACACTAATAGATAGGGTGAAGGTTTAAGGGATCGATTATATCTCCTTTGATCTGCCCAAAGATCATACTTCAATAAGTTATGCCAATCTGTGGGCTTGTCGTCTACTAATTTCTTAATTGCATCTATCAAATTCTTGTTTGTTGATTCTTCTAGTCAATTTACCTAAGGGTAATGGTTAGAATCTAACCTAATAATAATTTGGTTGTCATGTGCCCACTCATTAAATTAGACTAATATTAAAGTTATCCCATTATCACAAACCAAAGAAATAGGTGTGCCAAATTTGGTTATTATGTGTTCTTCCAAGAAGTGAATCGCATCTTGTGCTTTGTAATTATTTGTGGCTATGTATTTAGTCCATCTAGTCTAGTAGTCTTTAGCAGTAAGCACAAACTTATGGTTCATTGAGGAATTTGGGTTGATGAAACGAATGAAGTCTAAACCCCACTACGTAAATGGCCTTCCTTCGACAACTAGATGTAGGGGTATTATTGCATGTACTTCTCTTTTGTCTAGAGATTGACATTCATGGTATGTTATAACATGAGCATAAGAATATTTTAAAATTTTTAGCTAGTAATAGCCCATTCATAATTCTTATGGGTTGTGGTATTCTTGAAAAGATGACCAATACATATTTTATGATGTAATTTTTCTAAAATTTGTTTAGCTTCCTCTATAGATATACACCTGAGATAAATGCCTTCATAGTTATTTCTATAGAGGATCCCCTTCTTGATCATAAAATGGGTAGTTTTAAGCCTCAAATCTCTTCTTTTCTCTTTTCCAAGCTCTAGGGGATAAGTTCCCATAATCAAGTACTATATAATATCAGTATACCATTCTTCTTTTGATACTTAAACTTCACATACTTATTCAATGGTGACATGTGGTTTTGGTTTAGTCATGAGCTGAATGATGCCTTGACCTTGAATTATTTTTGTAGGCCTAATTTATATATCAAATTATTATAGATTTTACATCCATTTTCCTTGGAATTCCCCTAATTCATTTTTTTATAGGGTGAGCTTGACATCAGGATCAAGAATAATGGTAATGATTTTATTCCTTAATATGTAATGTTGAAATTTCCTTTTTACTTTGACAAGGGCCAAAATCTATTTGTCAATCATAGAGTATATGATCTATACATATTTTAGATTTATGCTCATAAATGCAATTGGATGCTTGGTATCATTCCTTTTTTTCATTATGATAGCAACAATTGTATGTTCTAAAGTGAATAAATACAGGTAGAAATATTTCATAAAATCTAGACTAATTAATATTGGAGCCTATGATATTGCATATTTAATGTCCTAGAAAGACTTTTGGGATTCAACTATCCACTCTATTTTGGCATCCTACTTGTGCATGGTGTTCAGAGGCCTAAAAATATCTACAAATCTTGAGATGAACTTCCTTATGAATTTATTCTTTCCAAAGAATGATTTGAGCTCCTTCTTAATATTTAGTGGTGTAATCTTTAAAATTCCTTGAGTTATATCTAGATCAATGGTGATCCCATCCTTGGTGATGATGTTCCCTAAGAGATTACATTCAGTGACTCCAAATATAATTTTCTTTGGGTTGAGAGAAATACCAAAACTTCTGCATCTCTCAAATATGGACTATAGGTGACTTATGTGATCCTTCGTATGATTTGAAAACATTGTAATATATCCATGTAAATGATTATGTATTTTCCCATCAATCCTTTGAATGCATGATCCTTGGTGTGATAAAAAGTATCCCTTGAATTTATTATGCTAAATTGCATCTTCTTATATGCATAAGTTCCCCATTTTTTGGTAAATGTTATCTTCATTCTATTCTTAGATTACACTAGTACCTAATTATAGCTTAAGAATCCATCCAAGAATGACATCATTTTATAACCACTTACTATTTGTATCACCTCATATAGATAAGGGAGGGGGTAATTATCCTTTTTATAAGCCTTATTCAAGTTCCTAAAATCCACACAGTCTTATCTCCCCATTCTTTCTTATTGGGACCAAATTGGCCACCTACGTAGAGTGTCATACTGGAAAGATGATTGTTGTGCTTAATAACTTCTCTACTTCTCTCTAGATGAGAGGCTCCATAATGGGATTTAATGGTCTCTACCTCTATCTAAATAATCTATGATCTAGCTTGAGAGGAATCATATGAGTAATGACCTAAGGATCATAGACTTTCAAATCTTTGTATGTCTAGGCAATGATGTCTTTGTAGAGAAAAATTAAATCCTTTAATCATTATCTTTCATTTGGGGTGAAACTAAGACTAATATTAACATAGCATGGGCTATGTTTATCTCCTATATTTTCTCTTTTTAAGTCTAATTCATTGACCTTGGGCTACTTGAGCTGTTGAGCTTGGGGATCTATATCAAATGACCCTTCCAAAGAGACCAACCTAGCTAGGATATGATTTTATATGAGTTGGAGAATACCTTCCCTATCTGATTCTCATTGAAAGGGGTGATTAACATCCTTTCCATCAATAATTTATTACTCAAATCCTCATGAATTGGTTAGAAATTGAATAATTTTTTGGTCATCATAAAAAATGTAGAAAATTTTTATGTTATTAGGAATAGAGGGACAAGGAACCAATTCAATGGAGAACCTTTTTAACTTATAGTTTTGAAGGGGCTTCAGATCAATAGTGGTAACAAATAGTGAATTGGTAGCTTGATTTTTATCTCTATGAAGGACTACTATATTGAAAACTTTAAATTTTTCAATTAGGTCCCATGCTCTATGTTTGTAAATTTTCAAATAAGATAGTCTGCATTGATATTTGTTTCTAACTTGGTTGACCACTAGATCTAAGTCACCAAATACTAATATATATTTTATATAGTTATTAAGTGTAAATGGTAATTCCAAAATATAATATTCATACTTGACTCTATTATTTGTGTATGGAAATTATAATCTATATGTTGCTAAGAACTCTTTACCTTCTGGATCAATCATCTCGATTCCCATGCCTGATCCTTGCTTGGATCTAGTGCCATCAAAGTGTAAAGTCCATATATATTTAAAACCTTCAAGTTATAACTTTTGTACTTAATTTTAATTAGTAAAAGTATAAATACCAAGGTTAGGAGACTCATACTTTACCTATGCATTCTTGACATTATACTCCATGATGGGATACTTCATTCTTGGCTCTCTATCAATTTTAATTTGATTAGAAACTCCTCTCCATGTCATCCATATATGATAAAATTTTGTATAAAGATACCCATTGAGTTTTTTAGGCTAGTCTCTACTTAACAATAGACCATAACATTTAGGTATAGCCACCACTAGGATATCAATGGTCATCTGAACATGTGGTTCATATGTAACTTATATATACATGTCCCTTAGTTCATAAACTATAGGCATTACTATTTTGTCTAATTATAAAACTATCATTTTTGAAGGGATCAACATCAAACTAAGATTTTGACATATGGAAGTAGGCATTATAGTTGTAAAAGATCAAAAATAAACTAAAAAATTATGAATATTCTTATTGAATGCCTTGATAGTTATAAAAAAGGGTGGAACTTTTGGCTTGCTCTTGTAAATAACATTAGTGTTAGATGCTTTTTATTTATTCGTAGATGATTTCACTTTCTACATAGGTGTCTTCCCAATAATAGACTTATAGAGTAGATATTTTTTTAGTATAATCTAAGCTAACTCATGAAGAGTTATATTTGCTTTGATCTTCTTTATGTCTTCTATAATGTTATATCCTCTCTTGCTAGGTTACTCCTTATTCTGAGGTTAATCACTTCATTTTAGAGAAGGTGGATTATTTTTAGCTTTAGGGTTAGGTATAATTGTAGTAGTATTTGGAAGAGTTGATATTGTGAGTGGTTACTTATTCCTTAGATTGTATCCACCTTTTTGAAATTGCTAGAAAGTGTCAACTTCATCCATGTTGTCCCCTAGCTCATTATCATCTTCACTTGGAAAGGGAAACTCATGAGTCTTAAGGAAAATGGTAGTGCTTGAAGAGCCAAGATCCAAATTATGCTTAGGTACATTATGCATCTAATATTGACTAGCCACCTTTCTTTGAAAGATTTTTAATGCTATGGAAAATTCAGCTTAGTTGATCTCCCCATGCTCATAGGTATTATGAATTTTTCACCAATTTTGAAGATTTGTTTCTACCATGTTGATATCTAGAAGATGATCCATATTTTTTTTTTGGCCTATTGAATAGCTTATTGTACCTATTAAATATAGGATTCTGATTTCCATTTGGGGTGTTAGCATTACCATCTTTCTTTGCATGCATAGGAAGTCATTGCTTAGCTTTTGGACCATCTTGTGAATAGCCTTGAGTTCTAACTTTGTAGAGTCAGTACCTAGTATAATAGTAGTAGGAAACATAGTTTATTGCTAATTATGTTGGTATTTATTTCCTTGTATGTGATTATTCAAGAATTTATAGTTTGGCTACATCATTTATGTCATGGGAGGCAACATATATAGATGGTTCTAATTGAATACTGGGACATTCTACCTTGCATGTGGAATTGGATTCAACATGGGAAAGCAATTATGGATGTTAGACATAGTAGGCACTTGAGGATTTAGTTGTTTGTCAATATTAATGGATTCTTCTAATTTCTATACTAAATTATTAATGGTATCAACTCTCCTTAGTAACATAGTAATAATCAGATCTAATGTGTTCTTATTTATCTCCAATGATAATGCTTCCTCTAGATTATAATATAGAGTTAACCATTTGTACACATTTTAAAATCTCACGTTGAAAGCACAAATAATATCATTAGGCTCTCTCTTCATACTAGTGAAGATTTGGTTTATTATGATAGGATTAGTAACTTGTCCAAATTATGGAATAAAAACAGATTAACACTCATCCCAAGAAGTGATATAGTTATCCATTATATTTAAATACCAATCATAATAAAAATATATTAATGAAAAAATGAGTAATATACATGCAACATCTTCATCAACAACATTCATTAATCTTAAAGTAGTTTTATAAGATCTGACATGTTCTTTAACTATCCTTGATCCTAAAGGAGAAAAGTATGGCAGATACTTCTTAGGTTTCTTAGTTAAATCATTCATGTCTCTTTGGATGACAATAGTAGACCCAACTAACCAAGGTCATTGGCCATTAGTTGATTAATAGGTATAAGGTTTCTTACAAGTAAAGGGTTCCCAATTGTAAGAGGTGAATTGTTATGAACTAGGGTTGTTGGCATAGTTCTAGGTCTTTTATGATTTAAAAAGGGTGAAAATATAAAAATAGCCTAAGAATTATATCTATTCACTCTTTTGGATGACTTTAATGCAACTCTATAAAAAAAATAAGTAATATTATTACAAGTTGGGCCCTCCTTCTAGTGCCAATAAAACTATTGATGTTGTTTTTATACACACCATAGTCAATGAGGTAGCCTCTAATGTTTTAGGATCTTAATAGAGGTAAAATCTACTCTAGGGCATGAGTTTTAGGTATGTAATTTGAACAACCTATTGATGGAATAGCTTGTGGGACATACAAGTTGTTGACAAGATTTATTGGATGGATGTGTGGTCTCTCAAAAGTGGTGAATTTATACATGAGTTTTATGGATGGTTGGTTGCTAATCTAAAGTGGGTAGGTATCACAAAAAATTTAAAAAAAATAGGGTAGGGTAACACAAAAATAAAATTATATATTTTTAGGAATCACCTCTCTAATTGGTTCCTAAATCGATAAGTGCTTTCAAAACCTATGACTATTTAAATAAGTTATTACACACTAATAATTAGACACAATTTATAAGTCTAAGGGGATAATAACATAGGAAACTCACAATACTCAATCAAATCCTACCCTTTTTAGACTAGTTATTACACACCCTTAATCAGGACATTATGACTCAGGATAGTGAGGCATCTGAGGCAATTTTGTAAACACATAGAAAAATACATCAAAGAAACCACTCATACATATTCATAACTATAAATAAAACAAATTAATTATCCTAATAAATTTAATTTACCAATATTTCAATAGTTATTTCACATCTAGGATTAATACATCAATCAAGATAATTAAGAACCCATTCGTAACTTTTACACACTAAGGATTGTTGAGTCATACAACCAGATAAATAACATCTAATTACACAAATTATGGAAAGAAAATACTCAAATGCATGAATTTGACAATCGAAATTACTTTGTTCCTTTGTATTCAAAATCTTTTGACCCTAAAAAAATTCAAAATCTACTTCAAAAGGATTTTAGGCTAAACAAATTAGGGCAAAGTTTTAACATTATTTAAAACATAGATTCAATTTAATCAATAAGAGACAAAGGGTTAATCAAAATAAAATATTAAATTTAAAATTATGGTATAAAACCTTGGGAAGTGTTCAAACCAATGAGACCCCATTAAACCTACATCATGGAAACATAAGAATCAAATGTTAGTAACCTTAGATGAAGTCAAATGAAGATTATGTGCTAATAGACCCATATAAACTAGATCAGCACAAGATATTCAAAACTAATTCTTGATCAAGTTGAATAAAAAATTTATAACACAAATTTTTAGAATTTTAAACAAGGGTCCTTAATTTTAGAAATGGGGTGTATTGGGTACAACACACTCTTCTATACAAGGAGATTTTCAGGTTTTAGGGTTACAAAAAAGGGGTGCTAAAATAAGAAAAATGAGCAACATGATGTATTTTAGACTACTTAATATATCCAAGTGAATTTTTATAGGTCTGATGTCATGCTTAGAATCCATCCATGGTAGAATATTTCCTAGTCTAATACAAAAATCTCCTTTCTCTCTCCTTTGCCTTTTTCTCATAAGGAAAAATTAAGTGTTTTCAACTAATAAATGATGCATGGGATTTTTTTGAAGGATTTTCAAAGCTCCTCTTCACCTTAAATACCACATTTAATTATGTAAAAATTAAAATTAGTTTTGGATAAGGTTTCAAAGGTTATAAATGGTATTAAGGAATCCAAAAAGAGACTCCCTTCTTCTAATGCCTAAGGTGTGGAAGAAGTCAAAGAAGCATAAAATATATTCTAAGATTCCAATAAAGGTGTGAAAAACTCATTAATAAATAATTTTTCAATTCATGATGACCCACTCTCAAGGATCAAGGCATATTTTCAAGGAAATGACTTTTTGACCAGGATATATGGGTGTGCAAGTATATATTTAGGAGGTTGTTCTATTCAAAGACCATAAATGAATGGTCATGATTCCAAATTCCCAAATATGTCTCAAAAAAATATTTATGCCATATTCCAAAGGTGGATGAAGGATTAATCAAATAATGCTATGTTGGGTTTCAAGAAGGATTAATAAAGGGTCATATTTCCTAGTTTCGAGGGATATTGTCTCATTTTCTCTCCTCTCTCTCATGTTATCTATATGTAAGCTAGTTTTTGGAATTTTAAATAATATTTAACCCAAATTTTTGGTAAGTCCATTCTTATTAAAAAAATTTACTTTCCTATTTTTATGAATAAGATAGAATTCATACCTCTTTAAAGCTTGTTTTTAGTGTATTTTCATGGTTTGTTAATGAATGACAATGATAGCATAGACTTGCTTTAATTTTGTCCTCTCCTTATTACCTATTTTCAAGTGTTAACTCATCATTATAGGTTTCATAGTTTTTAAAATAATATTGTTTGTATTTCAAGTGAAATCTTTCCTTAGTGTCTTTGAGAGACCTATTGAATAGGTGTCTTAGATCATGCATCAAGCTTGAGCCTCTATGTGAAACATTTATGTTTAGAGGATTTAATTTGAGAGGTGTAATTAGGTTATGTCATTATTAAAAATTATTAGTGTATAATACACAAGGGGAGGTCACATTTTGGTGTATCACCCTAGTTAGAGAGGTTTTCCTTTTAGTTTACCTTCTTCCTTTTTCCCTTGTAAGTTGTTAGTGTAGAGTAGGGATCCTAACTAATACATCAAGGGGAGATATACCTTATAATATAGATATTTAATCTAAATATTTGACCACCCATATCCTAGGATTATCTCCATGTTAATTCAAATTATTAAGGCCTAAAAATACCTTCACAAGGGTGCAAGTTTAGGAGTCAATAGGTCAAGCCTAAGGTGCCAATCCAGCCTAATGGGATCCTAAAATATTTTAAATCTTGTGAGAGCATGAAGATATAATAAATTATTAATTTTGAATAATTTGAGTACCATATGTAAATGGGTGACTCAATTAGGCTTCATGGAGACATTCTTCAATTAGCAGAAGCATTATGGATGATTGGTTTGAGGGGAAACTATTCAATTTGTTCATAAACTCCAAGTGTAGTTACTAAGAAGCATAGAGGAGCTCAAGTTATGAAGTCAAAGGGGGATCTTGGTAAATCTGATTTATTTTTCAGTTTTTGAGAGTAGTTTCCAAAGAGGTAGAATGAGTGGTTTCATAAGTTACAGTGTGTATGACCCTTTGTCATTAATGCCAAAGGGGAAGAAAGTTCAAGAAGGGATATAGACCAGAATGAGGGATATGAGATTGATCAAATTGAAGAATGTTTTTCCATTAATGAAAAATTTAGAGTATTTTTTATAAGTGTTTCAATTTATCTCAATATTAATGTCATTGATGTGACAATAAATCCATGTAATAAGAGAGAATTTGAGAGAAACATAATGAATTTTCTATTGGTTGATGTCAAGGTTCAGGTCAAATAGAGAATTTGAAGGCAACCTAAAGATTATTATATTGGTTGTTACTCAAGGTTTTTGTAGTGGTGTGAGAGTGATGCTTTATGAATGTTTTTTTATAGAATTGAGGTAATAATGTTTGAGAATTGGTTCTTGAGTACAAGGTGTCTTGAAAAGCCTAGTCTAGACCATGTGAGAAGTTGTGCATAGTAAAGTCTGGTAAATTAAGTAAACATAATATTTTGAGAGGTTGTATGGTATTTTTTGACCATGTATGTAAAGTTTATATACTTTAGAAAGTGTTTCAAGGTTAGTTGTCTAGTTTTAAGTACTTAAGAAGTCTAGTTATGGCACTAGTCATAACATGAGAGACCTTGTGAGAAGGTATGAGTATGATGGATTGGTGAGATGAGTGCACATATGCATGAGTGGTTGTATGATATTTATTTATCATGTATTTTAAGCATTTTATTTCTCATGAGAGACTTAGGGTGAGCCTATATGGGTAGTACCTATGGACCTAGTATACATCTAGACCACTTCTAAACCCTACTTGGACTAATGAGGTATCATAATCTATGCTCAAGACATATAAAGGATGTATGATATTTTTAAGCATTTATGAGGTTTTTTTATTATCTAATAGTGGTGTATATCACATGTAAAGAGTCATGAAGGTCAATTTTAAGGCCTAATGTGTTTTATAGGACAATGTCTAGAGAGAAAAGATAGAGAGAGAGTGGCATAAAGAGGGATCATGATCAATATTCAAGCCATTTTTTCATATGTGAGAATGTAAAAATGTATTATTTTTTATTTCAATATTTTTAACAAAGTTAGAGGTCATGGTTTGTAATAAAATACATGAAAAGTGGTTTTGAGGTCTCTCAAGTACACAGAATAAAGGCATGCAAACCCAAGAAGGACTTTTAGGTGTTTGTTGGCATGTGTAACCTCTACATGGGAACTCGAGATATTAATTATATATGGGGAAGGGTCCTAGATAATAAATATAGGCATTGGTTTTGGATTTAAGGGGTAATCCTTTATGAATAATCATTAACACCAAAATCTATGTTAAACCTCTTTAAAACCCTTAAAAAGACCTGATGTGAAAGATATTGTTCAAAAAATAATATAATTGTGTCAAATTAATATAAAAAATATTGTAAATTGTGATTAACTCTCCTAGGTACCTCCAAGTGGTGGTGGTTAGAGAAAGGAGAGAGAAAATGTGAAGATATAGTCTTTTTTTTAAGAAGTTACTATAGCTATAAGAAGTTTTAATTAAAAAGGTTTTAAAATTGATGTATGATGAATATTGAGACTCATTTTTAATTTACATGAAGTTTTTTGGACAATTTAAATCCCTCAAGTGTGCTAAACCAATCATCTAAGTTAGTCAGTCACTAACAAGCCTAATGATGGAAACAGTGAAAAACCCAAGTAATAGTGAGAAGATGATTAGGAATGTGTTATCATGATATAATTATGAATCCAATTTTATGGAGATTTTTTTTTGTAATTTTATGTACCATTAATGCTTTTTATAAATCTTTAAATTTAGGTACAATGGTAAAAATGATGAAGCCAAAATGGTTTGTCTAGCTTAGTGAGGTTTGTGTACAGTGAGGTCATAAGATTGGTCTACAAGACCAATATTTTCCATTTTAATATATTATATTTATATCATTTAAATATATAATTATCTAATAATATCATATAAATTCATCATAATTCCTTTAAATTGATCATATAGGTGTTGAAGGTCAATTTCACCATGACTGTGCTTTAAGGTAAATTGGTAGTTCTATGTAAGCAAGTTGCAGTGATGAGTTTGAGGATCTATGACATAAGTTGAAGAATATAATGAACATGGTGTTTTTTTTGGGAATTTTATGTCATATAAATTATTTTTAATATGGTTCTATATTTAGTGAAATTGGTTGAAATGGTAAAGCCAAAATGGCTTGACTAGTTCGAGTTTGACTATGTGTAATGAGGCCAAAAAATTGGTCTTTAAGACCAATATTTGACATTAGACCTTATGATATTTGTATTTGATAATGGTATATAGATTTAAAAATATATTTTTAAATCATCAATGATCATGTTAATATGTCTTTCAGGTGTTTAAAATCAAGTTGTTTATGACTAGGTTTTGGAGTGTTATGGAAGTTTTGAGTGGGCTATTTGTAGAGAAGTGTTTGAGTCTTTTTGACCTGAGTTGTGAAGTATAAATCATATAGTTATGACCCTAAGTTAATTTAGTTTATATATATGTTATTTATTTTCATGTGTGTTTAGCCAATTTTTTTTTAATATTTAGTAGTTCAAGATAGACTTTTTATGTATGAGAATGCGTAATTATGAATAGTACAAATGGTGTGCTTCAAGTGATGGTTGGATATAAAAATTGTTATGGATAATATATGAGATTTTTTAGGTATATTTTATTTTTATATGATATTTTCATTTTGTGTGTGGAGTTTTAAGGTGTTTCAAGGAAGGCAAAGTGTAACGTGTCCTAAAGTAGACCTAATGGGATTAGGTCTCCATGAGACCTAAAAGTGAAATGAGTTCTAAAAGAGTTATAATAGAAAAAAGGGACTCAATATTAATTTTAATCATGTTTATGAGATATCATAAGACCTATTCAATGTCCAACCTAAGATTTTAAGGGTGTTTGGCTGACTAATAGGCACATGGACAAGGAATGGTATATATACAAGGCATTTTAAGGCATATTGATGGATGCAAAGTATATGCATATAATATAGAACATTTTTTAGTATTAGGTATTGTATAACATCAAATAATTTTATAGGATCATTTATGAAGTTCTGATAGTGTGTCTGTATATGAATATCAAGGTCATATGATCTAATTAGTCTTGAAGAGAACTAGTTGAGTGAAGAAGCCTAAAAGACATTTTAAGAGGGGTAAAAGAGAGAGAAGCGATGAATAAGGTAATAATCATATATATTATGATCCAAAAGGTGTTTTTAAGGTGATAAAATGTTATAGGTTGTTGAGTTAGTGTTAAGTCATCTAGGGGGTTGGTGTCTCCTTATAAGTTGGTGCTTACTAAAGCCTTGCTAAATTGGTGCTTATCTATTTGGGGGTTGGTGCTCCATATAGATTTGGTGCTTCACAAAATTTTGATATTTTGAATTATATGACTATAGTCCATTTATAATTATTATTTGAGTTTATTACCTTTGAGGGTTCCCCACACATATGATGTGTTGTTTTGTGTAATCTTGTTTCATATTTGTATAGTTGATTACTTATGCATTGCTTGATCTATATGTTGATGTGATGGTTCATGTATGATAAAGATGAATTTAAAGAAATTTTTTGAGAAAAGGATTCACCCCCACAATATCACTAATTATGCTTCCAACACAAGGCACCTATTCAACCATAAGAGCAATGTATGAAGGAAATATGGAACAAATGTTGAGACTTGTAACTGATGGTGAAGTGTAAGAAGATCAGTTATGACCTATTCTCAAATTTTCCAAACCACTCTCTCTTCTTTCATTCTACCATCCTTATATATATGCAAGCCTCATGGCCTTGAGTTGATCCCGTAAGTTGGTATGAGAAAAATCTACTAGGTTTTGTACTTATAGACTTATTGGACTGATGAATAGAACATTATAGCTTCTTATTAATTAGTACTTAGTTTGTTCATTATTATTTTGATATGAATAAATGGTGTAATATTACCTTTTTTAGGTCCAAGTTTCACCTATGTATTAAAAATCCTTATTATCAGGTTATCTAGTGTGTTATAAGGTTGATGGCTCAAGTTCAAAGTGAAAGTATAATTGTAAGTGCCTTGAGTTGGGTCTTCTTCTCATTACCATCTTTATTTAGTCATTGAAACTAACCTCTAGATGAAATATTTTTTCTTATAAGCCATTGAAGAAAGTGTTTTAGCTCCACACATTGCCCACTAGTGTTTTTAAGATTCTAAAGTTGAGAAGATGATAGATTTGATAGGTGAGTTACCACACTTTAGTGTAAATTTCCTTTATGAAATCTCTTTACCATTTTCATCCCAATATATTTAGGTCTTAGATAAAAATATCAAGTGATAAATTAGGGGATATATCCCCACAAAACTAGAGGTTTGACCTAGACAAAAAGTAACCCATAACCTATAGTTTAATCCCATGTTAGTCCAAGTTTGGTGAGGGTTTGAAAAATCCTCTTCAAGATGGTGTAACTTGGGTAGTTAATAATTTTTTCATGCCTACTAGGATGAGAATCAGTTATTGGATCTCTCATTTTTAACCTTATGGTCATCTTGAGAAACTTCAAGCATCTTTAGAAAGGATTTGTAGTCAATTTTCAAACTCAAAGACATCATAACATCATTATTGCATAGGTAAGGAGGGTTATTGTTCATACTCATGTTGTTGTACATATGTTATGTGAGGATTTATGGTAGCCTATGGGGAAAATTTCTATCATCCACCTCCCTATTATCCCTACCATAACCCCTGTGAGCCTTATGTTAACCCATATCAACCTTATAATAGACCTCCTTATTACCAAGACTATCCACCTTATTATGAACCTCCTCCACCTCCTTGGCAACCTATTTATCCTCATAACCAATCATGCTACCAATCTACTATTCCTTACAGTTTGCCTATACCAAATAATGATGATCTGTGTTGTAGATAAACTCATCTAGTTAGTTTTGGTTTAATATAACCAAGTGAAAGCATGGGATGTTCCCTTTACACTCAACATTTGAAAAAAAAGCTATGTTGGCATCAATCCACATAAGGAACAAGCCTTATGAACTCACTTGAAGTGTAGATGAGAAGTAACTGGGGCCCGTATTGGGATAGTTATGCCATGACATGAGGCTTCAATTATGGGACTTGATAAATTTGATAGAATTTAAGGTAGATCTATGGGTGCAAGCCTTTCATGGACTAATCCTAGTGTCATATAGGCACTTAAGCTTCCATAAGGCTGATTTTACTCATTTTAGATAGATGTGAATTACACAAGTATTGGGTTACTAGTACATAAGGACAATATTAAAATAACAAGACTAGCAAAATATAAAAACCCATATCATGCTTCAAACAATAATTTATTGGAATAATGGTAGTTCACCATAAGCATATTATTATTTTTTTGGTTAATTTGTTATACCCATGAACTCTATTTTGAGTTTCTTGTTTATGGATCATCTTATTTTATAGGATATGGTTTATCTATTATATTAGCTATTTAATAGCCCATGTATGATTTCTTTTGTTAGTTGAATTATAATATATTATTTCTCTTTAATTTGGTTTTAGAGCATATTGATCTTGGAGTAACTAAGGAGAATCCCATGCTCTCTCATAGTGTGAATCTGAGTAGGATAAGAATTTGGTGTGATATTGGGAGAAGCCTGCTCACTCTCCATAATACTTGATCCAAAGCCTGTGAGATTACATTTGAGATCTGAATCTTTGCCTATATTGTCTACATAGTAGCATTTATTCATATTTATATTGGTGAAAATATATCTATAGTTCATTGAAATGGTATTCAATATATTGGTATAATTATTGGCATGGCTCGTTGAAGACTTTAACATTGAAAATGGATGTGGATCTGATCTTTTATCTACTGAAGTGTTGTTGAAGATTACAGTTTGCATCATTTATTAAATATTGAATTTTTTTTTAAACTAAAACATTTATTTTCTAATAGATAAGAAAGAATATAGTTTAAACAATATCAACACCATTTTATAGAAAATAATTTTTTTATTTAATCTTTGTTGGAGCTCACACATGGAATAAGGCATCATGCTCATATTTAGGACAATGATTGTTTTGAGGTGAAAAATAATCTTATAAAAAGTTGAAAACTACCTACATTCATGCCAAAACCACTTATAAAATATTCCTTTGTTGGAAAATATTATGCAAAACCATTTTTTCCACCAACCCGTGGTATTCTAAAAAAGGTATGGTTTTGTTCATGTTTTGTAAATTTTAAGTCATTAAATAGAGGTTTTGTCTTATATATATTTGTATTGATGTATTGGTAGTTGTTAAGGAATATTTTTGACAAATAATAGGTTAGAGGTTCAAATCCCCTCAAATACTTTTTTGGAAGAAAAAAACCAACTTTAGCAATTCCTCTAAGTTTGACAATTCTACCAATTCTAGTTGTAACTGGCTAAATTTAGCTAGGAATGTCATAAAAAATCATTATAATATTGAATTTTTTTAATTAAATTCATGTAAAAACACAAAATAGTGCATTTTTGCACATTTTTAGTGTTCAATCATAGTTATGCCTCTAATTCACATTTACAAGTAACACCATTATGCTTGATTTACGAAATATATAGCCTAGCATTATTGCAAAAAATATGTCTAAGCATCAACCCTATAAACCATCGAGGATAAATAAGGTTAAAATTTCACTAAGACATCCCTTCATTTTACCCATTCAATTTAGTCAAAAGGCATAGATCTTGAAGTGGAAATTCCAAGTATATAGTGAAGTTATGTGCACGTATTAGGAATTCTATCTACGTAAGTACCAATGATTGCCTAAAATTATTTTAGTATTGTTTAATTATCATGTACCATTCTCTTTCACATATGTTCATTCTTCTTTCATGTACCATTAGGTATAAATAAAGGGAGATATTCTTCCACATACTGAGAGGTATACAAGAAAGGTGCATATAAAGAAAGGATTAGTATATCAAACTAATGGTATAATGAAAGGGATACATTGATACTTGGAGTGATAAGGAAGCAATCCATCACCTTTGGTTTTATTATACACAATGACAAGAAATAGGCCAAAATTCTTTCTACTAGACTCACATCTTCTATGTGATGACAACTATGTCAATTGGAAAACTAAAATTAAGACACATTTGGAATTTGAGGACATTTAATATATTGTAAATGGCACTCTTACCTGACATGTTATTGAAATTGATCAATAAATTAAGTTTTCCAAAGCCAATTAGAATTCAAAGTTGATAATCATGTTCAGAGTATCAGATGAGGTATAACCTCATATTTATGAGGCCAAAATAGAAAAATATGTTTGGGATAATCTCTAAATATTCTATGAGGCCAAAAATGAAAGAACCATTCTTAATTTGTAGATTCAACATCATTCCATCAAATTAAAGTCTAGTGAAAAAGTGGAAGCTTTTTTACATCGTGTTACAACCCTGAGGGCTTCACTCCAAGCATTAGGTGAAAAAATGTCAGATGCATTTCTTGTACCTAATTTCCTAAGACCACTACCTCCCTCCTATAAGATAATCATGAATACTTTGAAAATCACAAAATAAAAACCATATTATTACAATTTGGTAAATATGTTACAATAGAAACAGTACATGCATACAGAATAAGAAGAATCAGAAAAACATGCTCTTGCCTTTAATCAATAAAAGGGTAAGAAGTAGATAAAGTATTATAAACCAAATCAAGGTTATCAGGATCATTCATAGGGGATAAAAAACATAAAATTTTCCTTATATGTGGAAATATAGGCCATGAGCTAAACAATTATTGGTAAAAATCCTTTGCACATGGTTCTTCAAGCAATAAGAAGTTCAATCACCAACAATATTCTTATCCACATAAAAGATAAGGACAAAATAAAGGGAATTGGAAGAATAAATCCAATTAACAAGGAAATAATACCAAATAGTAAGACACCGAATTCAATGAGGACTTCCTATATTCTACACAATCTCATGATGAATCAACATCACAAATTTCTATTTGGTATGTCAACTCAAGTGCAAATCAACATATGACTAAAAGACAACATTGGTTCTACAACATAAATGAGACTTCCACAAAAAATCATGTCTCTTTGGGTACTGATTCATCTTACCATGGTTAAGGCATTAGTAATATCTCCTTACCACTTGGATGACATGATTGCAAAATATTAGATGTCTTGTATGTCCTAAGACTCACAAAAAATATTCTCTTAATTAGTCAGATAATTGATCATAACCTCAAGGTTGAATTTGATTTAAAAAATGGAAAAAATATGTTTTTGATCAAAGATAAGTCAAAATTCTCTAAAATTTTTACATGATCCTTAGAAGTTTGGAAAATATTCCAACTTGACTTTATTCAATGAAAATAATCAAGATATTGTAGCTCAGTATTTAGACTCAACCAATTTATGGCAATGCATATATGGTCATGTTAGTTTTGGATATCTAAAATCACTTGATAATAGGAACATAGTGCATTTAATTCCTCTATTGAATAAAAATATATATTTATGCACTAGTTGTCTATAAAGGAAACAACATTAGACATCTTTTGGTAAAAGTTCCTCAAAAACATCAAGTAAGCTTGATTTGGTGTATATCGATCCATGTAGACCAATGAGATATATTAAAAATGGATTTTAGTATTTCATGCTCTTTTTTCACAACTACTCATGTAAGATGTGGGTCTACTATCTAAATACCAAAGAACAAGCCTACACTACTTTCAAAGAGTTCAAAGTAGTAGTTAAAACTAAAACTAGTCATAAAATAAAGGCTCTATGCTCAGGTTGAGGGGGAGAATTCACCATTAAAGATTTTTATACTTATTTTAAATAAAATTATAGTCATTGACAAATAACTCTACCATAAACTCCATAATAGAATGGTGTTTTATAATGACAAAACCACAATATCATGGAAATGGTGCGTAGCATGATTTAATATTCAAGATTGGTATGCACATATTAGGAAAAAGCATTGAAAATAATAGTTTATTTGTTGAATAGGTCACCCTCTATATCTCTTCTTAATATGACTCCACATGAAGCCTAGACAGGGCATAAACCTTCCATTGCTCATCTTCGAGTTTTTGGATGTAAGGCTTATATGCATGTTCCTAAAAAGAAGAGAAAGAAAATGGATAACAGATCCATTCCTTATATATTCCTAGGGTAAAATGCAGAGTCATTATCCTAAAGAATGATGGATCCTAAAATAAATAATATCTCCATCAATATGGATGTAGAATTTGATGAGAAAAGTAAAACCAGTTTGCTTTCCACAAACTCAAATGATTTAATAATCAAACCTCTAGACAATTTAGAAGGTCATAACCACATTGAAGGTGACAATGATGATGAGGATCATCCATCAGTTAATGGAGATCAACCCAAAAGAATAGTTCAATGTTTGCCTAAATGGTATACAAGTACATTAAGAGATGCTAAATTGGATAGAGCTCCAAACACATCTACTACTAGACCAAAGACTCACAACATGACTCAATATGAGGTCAATTTGGCTCTAATGAGCATAGTTATAGAATTAGTAGAGACCTCAATAGTCTAAGAATCCTTAGAGTCTAAACCTTGGAAGAATGCCATAAATGTATAATATCAATCACTAATGAAACAAAAAACATGGAAACTTGAAGATCTTCCACCAGGGAAGAAGCCAATAAGCTTTAAATGTGTCTTCAAGATGAAATACAAAGTAGATGGTAGTATATCCAGGCACAAGGCTTAACCTGTGGCTAAAGGATATGCACAAAATTAAGGCATAAATTATGAGGATACATTTGATCCTATGGCTAAGATCAAAACAATCATAATGATATTTTCTCTAGATGCATAATTTGGATAGAGGATCTACCAAATGGATGTAAAAAGTGCCTTTCCCAATGGAAATCTAAAAGAATTTTACATGACACAACCATAAGTTTTTGTCTCACTTGGTAATGAAGGAATAGTATGTAAACTCATAAAATCTTTATATGGTCTGAAAAAGGCTCCTCAAGCCTAGTACATAAAGATCGATGAACATCTCATCCAACATGGATTTTAGAGATGTCTCTATGATCCAAATCTCTATCTAAAATAGGAAGGGGAGAGATTGTAATTTTTATAGTATATGTCAATGATCTAGTCATCACCGGTAATTCAGTGAAGATGATAGATGCAACCAAGAAAGATCTTAACCGATCATTCAACATTTTAGATCTCATGCTTATACACTATTATCTTGAATTAGAAGTATGGTAGAATGAACACCACATCTTTGTGTCTTAGACAAAATATGCCAAGAAAATGCTCAAGAAATTTAGGATGATGGATAGTAATACAATTTCTATGCCTATGGAGACAATAATTTAGTTGTCTCATATAGATCCATCACCATAAGTAAATATAACTCCCTATTGATAGTTGTTTTGAAGTCTTATTTATTAAAAATATACTATACTAGACATAAGTTATGTAATTAATTATCTTTAAAGTTTAATGTAAGATCTAAAGATGTCTCATTGGAAAGTAGCAAATCAAATACTAAGATATATCAAGGGTATAATAGACTTCGGCCTAGAATATAAGAAGAACAACAATTTCTTCTTGATAGTATATCCTGACTCAGATCATGTAGAAAATAGTGATGAAATAAAATCCACTTTTGAATATGTGTTCTTTTAATGATTTGGTCCTATATCCTGGGGGAGTAAGAAACAAAACTTTTTTTTTAATATTTTTTTGAATCAAAATATCTTGTTATAAGAGGAACTATTTATGAATCAATATGGTTACATCACATATTGGAAGGATTTGGAGTACCATAGAAGACACCTACCATCTTGTACTATGATAATGAGGGTGTTCTCAAACTTGTTCATAATCCATTATTTCATGAATGAATAGAACACATTGAGGTGTAATTTCATTTCATTCATGAGCATGTACAAAAACACAACATCCAACTCCAATATTACATGATGTAAGAACAACATGTAGATAGCTTCACCAAGTCACTTGAATGTGATAAATTTGAGGCATTTAGAGAATTTATCTCCAGTTCACTTTAAGCTATGTTTAATTAAGGTGGATAATGTTAGAATAATATTAATTCACCATAAGCATATTATTGTTTGTTAGTTAATTTTTAATACATGTGAACTCTATTATGGGTTTCTTGTTTATGCACCATCCTATTTTATAGGATATGATTTGTCTATTGTATTGGATATTTAATAACCCATGTAAGATTTATTTTTTTAGTTGAATAATAATATATTATTTCTCTTTCATAATTCACCAAAATTGATTCAAAGGTATGACATTAAAAATATATGAGTTTTATTAGCAATACAAATAAACATGAAAACCAAACATAGTTTATGTAAATGCACAACACTCATAATTTGGTCAAAGTACATAAAAGAGTTTCAATTCATATCATAATATTAATAAACTTGAGGCTCTAAAGTGAGCTTGGGCATATAAAAATAGAGCCAAGTGGCCTACATACTATTTATCAAGCCTTCATGGAAACTAAATCAATGTATATAGAGAAATAATTTTACCAAAGCTCTGCTATAGTTCTTTATCTCTCTTTGCCTCTTCTAGCTCAAGCTCCTTAAATAAGACTTCAGGAACATCTTCACTACGGTGGAAGTTACATGTTAAGTGTTGAGCTAAAACTTGGTCATCATAACTATTGGGTCCATGACTATACCAACTTCATGCTACATATGCCATGTCTCCTAAAATCTTTAAAAATGCCCTAAAAATTGATAAGATTGTTATCCACTTGCATACTAGCAAAAGATAGGTGTTGTAATCTCCAACTTGATACAAAAATCCTAAAGGAAAACCATTCAATAAAAAATATCCTCTCATGCCTAGGTGGATGTTGTGTTGGTGTGAATCTTGTACTAAAGGGTTAGGGGCCCAACATTACCCCATACAAAAATTTAGTCCACCCTTAGACTAAGCCATCAAACTTTTGGGAGTGTAGAAATTGGGCACATTCTCCTTGAGTTCAACACTAAAGTATTTAAATCCCTTAAAGGATTTATTAATTTCTTCATGATGTTATCTATCTCAGAGGATGTATCAATGAGTGCAACCACATCCATTTTATCCAGTTCCTTATGAAATAACTTGACATTAGATTTTTCCTTTTCCACACTTCCATCTAAGATCTCTCTTTATTCAAAGGCCTTATTATATAGAGTGTGGAAGAGTTATTCTAAGGTTGTATCTTATTCCTTGATTTGGTTATTGAGCACATTCATGCTACCCATGATTTAGACCTACTCTACCTTGCTTATCGATTACACTTAAGCCATCACCTTTTCCTTCTCTTCCTTCACATACTTTAGGCATTCATATATTATTGAGGCTTAGTTTGAGAAGCTTAATAAAAAGGTTTCTATTTCCTCCATGATCTCCTTAAATTTTATGAAGAGGTCTTTTACCTCTTGGAGTTTGTTAAATATCTCTTTCTATAGTGCAATGATTGCGTCTTATTATTTTTCCTATGTCAGATCAACTTGTAGCCTTAGGAACATCTATTCCACTAATATGCAAATATTATCAACCTATAAAATGTCTAAAGTGTCAATACTAACCAAAAGAGTCGGTTTGGCTACCTCCATGCACTTAAAAAGTTCTTATAACTTGAACTTATTGGCCTGCATCTCATCCTTGGCTTCTTTGAGGAGTCTTTTCTATTTCCTCACCTTGCCATCATTGATGATGTTCTCGTATGCCCATTTTATGTCCATTAATATCAATGCATTCCTAGATTGGACTAGGTTCATAGTAGAAAGGTTAATAAGGAGGGATTCCTACCCCTCTTCAGGAACTTCTAAGCTCAAATTAACTACTCTAAGTACCTCAAATTATGGCTCTTATATATAATGGTCTTGTGAAAATGAGAGTTGTTTATATGTCCTTATCATGGTGGCTTGGGGGGAATAGTTTTATACATGTAGATATATTAATGTATCAAATTATTTTTCACCATCTCCTTTATATTCAATCCTTATCATCCTTATTGATGATGACCTTTTCGATTTGTACTTCCTCCTCTTCACTAGTGACACCATTCTCTTTGGTGGTCTTTTATGAGGACTCGCTTCTTTGATTCTTGGGGGATGCTTCCTCAGACTTTTCCCCCTCATCCATTTCCTCGTCTTAGGGTTTTTAAATACTTACCTCTAGGGTAATTCTTTCAGTGCTAACATTTATTTGTTGCTACTAAGGATACTATGTCATCTTTATTTATTATTCTAAGGTGCCAGTATCAACTTCCTTTTGTTTAGACACACATTCACTACTTGGGCATGCCTCTTGTGTAGATTCTTATACTTTCCTATTGGGGTTACGTGGTTCCTATCTGACCACTTCAACTACTAGTCCTATGTTTGTGGGAACCTTTAGGGCCCTTTTTTATAACTTGGCCTTTTTCTTATCTCAATAAAGCTTCCACTTCTCTTTAAGCACCAAAGCTTTGTTGATATCCTCCTTACTCAATCCCATCTTCTTACAAGACAATATTTTCTCCTTAACTATTTGAGGAGGTGATGTGGAGGCCTCCTTCCTATATGTCATCATTGATTTCTTTAAGGGGCTCTTTAATGAGGTGGCATTAGATGTGAGGCTTGTCATTTCTTTTATGACTTAAAGTATGGTGGTCTCACCACTTTGTAGGTCTTCATACAAATTCCTAGTGTTGAACTCCTCTTTTCCTTCCCCTATTTAAAGGATATAGGTCTTTACTCAGTCTTCTTTAGTTTCTTCCTCTATTATGGTCATGATGTTTGCCTCTTTCTCCATATATATAAGAGTTATAGTAGGGAATGTTATAGGTCCCTTGGTATTTTTATTTAGCTTCTTGATGGAAGAATCACTCTCTTGTGTGAAGGTCACATACTTATTTAGAGTAGAGGGTGAAATTGCTTCTTAAAAGGTAATATTTAAATAAATGCACTTCATGATCTCTTCTAACTTCTCACCTTGTTTCCTTTCGAGTGTCTTCTCTTACAGCTTTGGCATAACCTTCTTTTCATCATTGACTAGGAGGAGGAAATCCTCATCCTTTCTAGGATATCTATATTTATTGAATGGATTCATCTCATAATAGAGGTTAAAGATCCTCTCATTTATTATTACCCTCTGGAGGGGATGGATATATATCCTATCACTATCATCTTCCTCATTTTTTATGACCATATCTTCAAGGTGCATAAACTGGTGCCTTATCATGATCCGTAGTCTTGATTAAGATCACATGTTGGTGTATGTTGGGAATTATCCTTAGCACCACCATGAAGAACTTGGATGAGAATGCATTAGGTAACCAAATCCACCATTATTGGTTCCCATCTATGAGCACTAGGTGCACCACACAAAAGTGTTGCATAATGGAAAAAGTTACCATTACCACCAATTATTGGGAAAGCTCCTGAGGGATGCACCACTCCTTCTTAAAGTCCTCTATGTACCTCTCAAACCACCCTTGCACCCTATTTTTATACTTATATGAGAAGCTAGGTGGGAAAATAAAGTATTAGTACTTCATCACAGAGGACTCATGATTTGGTGGGAATACCCATAGGTGGTTGTCATCACCATCTAGAATACCTATCTCCTCCATTAATATAAAAATAAACATGCACCCCCATCATAAGATCTCACTTACTTGATGGTACTCTTGCACATTCTTAACTATCGCTTTACAATAAGCTTGGAAATGTTCAATCTCACTCCTTGAGCCATATAGTGGGTAATGCATAGGAAGGTCTTATCAATATTAGACCACTGGCTACTATGACACATTTTGGTACTAACAAGGTGCATTAATACCCTTATGATGGGGTCTTAGATATCCTTGATGGGGAATACAAACCCTAATTTATAGTAGATTAGGAGCTTTTAAACCCTTTCTACCTCCACTTTGTCTTCCACCATATGTAAAATATCTACCCCTACACCTATTATCCCCATGATTCTACTAATGAGGCTTATCGATATCCTCATGCATTGCCCATCAAAGTAGAATCAGTTAACATGTACTAGAAATAGGAAAAAAATGAACCAATTATTCAATCTTGCCAAAGTTTAATAGCCTAATGAATTATGTGGTACCTATAGTTTATAATTTATCTCTAATGGAAACATCAAAGAACATGGTGCCTATCTTGGTCTTCTTCCCAATGTCTACCATCCAATCCTTATTCAATTCTTATATATTGATGTCTATCCTATGGTTTTAATATTTAATTTTACACATATGTGAAAAGGACACCCACTTATCCCCCACCATGACCTCTATGGGGTATTCCATTTCTATATAGGTGAGATTTACACTTGTTTCAAGATTTATTTCTATGATGCTCACTCTTTCTAACATATGCACCTCTAGTTTCATGATAGTTGCTTCCATCAATGCTTGTAATTTATTTACATATTTTTATGCCTATGGAGGACCTATAATTAGCTTCTTATTTCCCATCCTAAACCTAATAATATTAAAACATATCTGGTTAATTCTATCAAAGCTCAAAATTGTACTTGGCATTACTTCATAGCTATGAGAAATGTGACTGTGCATTTAGCTATCAAGCTTCTTGCCTTGTTAATGGTGGCCTAGTTGTTCTGATAAAATCCTACTCCCCTATTTTTCTTCTATATTCTCTCCACTCACCTCATTTTCAATTTATTTTAAAACATAATCTTTTTTGTGGTATTTTGTTCTCACTTAGGGGGGTTATGGATGATTGGTTCTCTCTAGTAGTGTCCTCTAATTTTAATGGCTTTATCTCTTTGCTCTATTTTGAACTCTTAAAAATGTTAGTAACCTTTTGAAGTCTACCATCCATTATTTTATATAATGTTATCATCTACCACATTTATGGATGGTGGTGTTTTAGATTTTGAAATCTTCTAAACCTATGAAATCTACTGAAATCCACCGTTAGCTACTCATTTATTATGGATCTTTATTATTTTTGCACCATAGATTAAATTTGATAATGGTTTATTTAGTGAATTGTTAGGTAATTAAAATGGTCACTTCCTACTAAACATCAGGTGGTATCAACTATTATGATGGTCATTATATTTCTCTTTGTTCAACTTGGCATGACCTTTTCCCTTCTTATGGAAACCTAAGCATATCACTTCACATGCACATGATTTAGTCTCCTTGGATCCATCTCTTCCTAGTTTTGTTCTTCATTTAAATTACACTCTATTTCTTGTTCTATTTATATGTACTTTCAAGTCTCTTACTTTAGACTTACCCACCCTATAAAAATCCTTACATTGGTCTTCCAATACCTAATTGTCTCATCTTGATCTCTATAACATGAACACTTTGTGAATTATTCTTCATTAGTTCATACTTATAATATACTAAAACTAAAATAATTAATGTTTGCCCATAAACTTAGGTGTTTTCACTTAGGCACTTAAAAATGATAGGGTTCAACTCACCTAACTTGATTTATGCAGGCATAAGTTTTAGAAAAGTTTTCCTGCGAGCCTTAAAATACTACGCTTATTCACACAACACGAAAGAAAAAAACATAAATAAAATATTTGGCTTGAAAACATTTTATTATATTCAAAACCAAGCAACCAACTTATGACTAGGAATTCTATGTTAGATGGTACAAGTACCATCTTAGTGACTATATAGATTTAATTTGTTGCCATTGAAATGTCTATGGAGCATTTGACCCATCAATTTATGCATCTTATAAGCACCATTATCCAATATGTTATGTATGATATATGATACCATCCAACTAATCTACAACTTACCTTGATGCCTGAGGTACTTAGAGTCATAATATAACAAGACTAGTGTACCTTCTATAAATACCTTACACTTGATATGCTTTTCATGCCATTACTTTTGGCATGCCTTTTCTATCTGTTGTCTCCATCATGCATGGGCACATATCTTGTCCAACCACTCTAAATATTAAAATTGTATGATTAAACACTCCTAATCATCCAATTAACTAATACACATGATAAGTAATTAGGGCACTAAGAACTCCATATGAAAAATGGCCTCTATGTTAAACACTAGTTGGAATGGTGTAGCCTTATTTAGGTACTTGTATGTTGTGAAATGGACCCATAACACTACTCACAAAAAATCATCCTAATCCTTATGACCAAAATCACATATTTTTTAAGGCACATCCCTAATATTTTATTTAATGCCTTTATCTTGCCATTATTTTTGGGGTGGTAGGGTGTCATGTTATGGTATGCCATCATATATTTAGTTAGTAGGTTTTGAATGGTTTCATTAATGAAGTGTGCACCATGACTACTAGTCAAGCTAAGTGGGCATGCATTAAAACTAATAATATTATCCCAAATGAATCATGATACTATGGTGGCTATACAATCTTTGGTTAGCATTACTTTGGCCCACTTGGTAAAGTAATCTATGGCTTCTAGAATGTACTGTACACCTATGTGCCTCACAATCTAGGTAATAGGCCTAACAAAATCAAGGGCCCATTTTTAAAATGGTACCTAGGAAAAGATGGGGATGAGGGGAATCAAAAATATGTGGTTTTTTTTCCAATGCACAGGTATACATCCCATTATTTTGTGTATTCTTTTATGTTGTGAAACAAAGTTAGCCACAACAAGCTTGATTATAATACTTTTCATGTCATAGTGTCTCTAGCACAATGGCCTTAAAAAATTGCCTCATGTACCTCTTATAGTATTGAGTCCCATTCATACTCTAGGATGGATCAGTGTATGACTTAATCATGGGTCAGCTTGTATAGTTCCTTACCAATGAGTTGGAAAGGGGTGGCATAAACTATGAGCTACTTCTTCTCTTTAGTTGTCATGGTTTGAGGCATAGATATATATCTTCAAAATGTAGTAATCTCTACCAAGTCTTCCAAGATGAATTGAACCATATAAATTTAAGTGTTAGTAATATAATATTTGGTTGTCACTACCACATCACTAGAGTTTATGCGAGATAGATGGTTTAGGCCTGACTTCTATTTTCTAGGCTTCACTACCATAACAAATTAGAATTCTTGAAATAAAAAATTTCATCAACAAGTGTGACAATGAAAAATGGGCTTGTTAACCAAGTACTTAAGTTACTCATGATCAGTGAATAATATGAAGAGGGTTACTATAAAATATTTTCAAATTTTTTTTAGGGTATATACCATGGCAAACATGTCACACTCAATTGTGGTGTAATTTTATTCTACCTTGGTTTGTTTCTTACTTGTAAAAGAAATAAGATGATCCATTTTACCTTTGCTTAGTTAATATTTAAATTTGGATTTAAAACCTTTGAGTAGATTCAAATCTCTCCTCATCCATGTGGCATAATGGAATTACCTCTAGGCTTGTGGGTAGCCTAAGGAATGAGGTAAGTTTCTAGGTAGGGATAGCTCCCTTGATGTACCACTTAGGATTGAACCTAAAACTAAACTTGGGGGGTGAAAAGGGAGAGAGATAAATAAATAAAATATAAAATAATGGGTTGATACATTACAAAAAATTTATGAATTCCAACCAATTTCATTCTACACTTGAGACCAAAAAACAAACTAAAACATACACTCCTTCAATCTTCATCTTCTCACATCAATGTTACATTGTGAGGTCATGGATGAATGCACAAGGATAAGAGGAATATAAAAAATTCATATTATTTAACTAATAAATATAAAAACTAACTTAAACCTTGAAATCTCCTAGAACACATCACATGCCCTGTAAGAAGAAGCTACAAATAGGTGAGAGAATGTGAAAACTTGTTAAGGAATCCATAGTCTTTACTAAAAAATTCAACATTCATGTCAATAAAAATATGAATAGTAATATAATAGGTAAAAATTAGTCATTTTATTGATAAAAAGGTATAAAAATGAGTAGGTATTAACCATACTCAAGTGGAGCATCCAATACAATACCAAAATGGTCAACTCTTATAGTGTTTGAGAGAGAGAGAGAGAGAGAGAGAAATAGAAGTACAAGGGTCATAAGGAAACTTTTAAAGCTAATAAAATAAGTTATACATGGATTATAAGAGTATATGGGTCAAAAAATGCAATGATAGGATCAAAAAGTGTCAATCTAAGTCACAAACTTGAAGAAAAGTGGCAATAAAGTCTTCATTTTGTACAAAAAAACTACCTTCATGATTGCCTTTATTTAGACATACCATAACTAATGAATTATAGTAATAATGATTATAATTAAAGGTAGGGACATAATAAAATAATATCCATTAATTTTTTTCATCCCTGATCTTATGGAATCAACTGGAAAAGGAGCCATCATCATCTGTAATCCTCAAAACTACCCTTCCATGCACCTTACAAACTTGGCTTCTAATTTGGATTTGGTTGATAATTAAAATATGTTTGAGGTATTTAGTTACAATTTTAAATACCCTAAATGGCCTTGGAATCATTGAGTTAACCTTAAAAATCCATCCACTTGAATTTTTCACACTTCACTCTAGCTTGTGTAATATGCCAGATTTGACTAGCTGAGTTGAAACACCTATTTGAGGCACTAAGGAACATTTTAAAGGAATGAAACATAAATTAAAAGTTATTTTAAGTCTCAATATTTCCATCCATGTGATTTTAATTTCTTTAAACTTCATAAAACCTACAACACAAACAAAATAATGAGAAAAATCTTGTTTCTACCCCCACCCGTACAAGTTTATACAACTAGCTAGCATGGGAAGGAGATTCGGTGAGTATTCCTAAACATATAATATTTTTCATGAGAAAAATATTCCATTTGATTAGATAACCAACTCCATTTTCACAAACTAGTCCTGGTTGAGGGTTTAGTAGGGTTTTAGGCTTGTTTTCACTCTTAAGGCTAGTTAATAAAGGTCTGACATCCAACCTACTAAAAAATTTTACAAATTAATTTTTAAATACCTATTATATCTTACCCTAACTTCTCTAGCCTCCATGAAAAGTGTCATGAATGATGTGAGCATTAAAACATGACCTATCATGCTTGTTGTCTTGTTTCCTGCAAGTATGAGTTGCTCTTGAGCCAAAAATGGCTTCTCCAAAGTTTCCTCTACACTCTAAAAGATTTTACACCTCAATAGTCATCCCATAAACATGTTTTAAGAGATTATAGAGTATATATCATCTTGGAAGTATGACTGGCTCCTTATTTGGATATTAGGTTTAGCCATGCTTAGCATGCTTAACTACAACCTTAGGTCAAAATGACCTTACTTGATGGTTTACCTTCAAAGTGAGAGTTATAACACACCTAGAATGACCTTATAATAGTTTTCAAATGAATTATAAGTCTCATTTCAAGGTGGAAGTGTAAATGACTCCTTATTTGGGCATTAGGCCTAATTATGCTTAAGGAGGTTTGACTACAAACCTAATGGTCTAAAAAACCCTATATGGTTAAAACATTATTGATTAGTTTCCTATGAAATTCTAGGTTTCATACTGATTTTTAAACTCAATTTAAAGTTTTTCTATATTCTAGTTCACCACTTCACCTCTTTTCTTGAAAACTACCAGTCTTATGCATAAGGGGAGTTCCCTTTGTTTGAGATAAAATAGAGGTAAATTATCCTATTTGTATCTATAAAATAACTAATATATGGTATTTTTAATGTCTTATAGAGGATTTTTACTAATTTTTATCTCTTGGTATGATGATTTGACCATCTAAACTCTTAAGACCCAAGATAGACTATTTGGAAGGCAAATTATGTGTGTATTTGGAGTATAGTTTGTGTGTTGATTGATTGGGATTATCCTCCTTAAATAATTAAATTTCCAAAGATTTTTGATGATATAATTATATTTATTTAGGTTTGCATATTCTCAGATTCATCAATTCATCATTTTATATGTTCATTAGACCCTTGCCTAGGTGACTAAGTCCTTATTTGATTATGCCTCCTGTTATGACTATGTATAGAGTCTTAGGATCCTATGTAGGCATTGTTATCCTTTTTTAAAATATCCATGACACTCATATTATTCCATTTAAGGTGTTCATCCATTTTTTTACCAAATTTTAACTCCATTCACCACACTAATACACCTCTTACCTCCAAAATTGGATCTCTATCTATCATGTACTATGACACTTTTTTGGGGTCTAATGTAGGTATTTATTGGCTTTATCTACTTGATCATGGTGCCCATGAACTCCTTTAAACACTATATAGAGCCATGCAATGTATATTTACTCTATACTCACATGTATGTCTCATTTGGACTCAAACAATGCCTTTCCCTCTTGACTGAGACACTTTTCTCTTTGAGACCCTATTGTAGGTGAAAAAGGGTCCCAAAAGGGGTAAGTGGGATTGTTTTATGACTAAAACATGCCTTTTTAGATTATTTTTGACACATAACAATGGTATAATCCCAAATTTATGTTTAATTTTATAAACACCAAAAGGCATCCACAAAACATAGCATCTTCACCCCAAAACTATATGATCCCTGTTTTGGACTGAGCCACTTTGCTCTCTATAGGTCATTATATTTCAAATGATTTGATTATTGTATTGGTAGATCTAATTGAAACTTATTGAATTCACAATTCACATTTCATGCTTGTATTCCACTTGAACATCCTCAAACTAACACCAAGCTTTATGTTTAGGTCATTGACTAGGACACCACTACCTGTAATTGTATTGTCTATATAAGGATACCTATAGGTCTCTTTATGAGTTTGAACACATTATAACCTCTTATTTTGGAAGTAATATATGATCCTTAGTTTTTAATTCACCTAAAAAGGTCATTCAAAACATGAAACAATAATTTTTCACTCCTTTAGTGCTAACGTCATTTTGTAATACAAACCCTATAAGATCTATTATATGCTTTCAGTCATAAAATGGCAAATTTAGCTCTTTTAATAACTACCCTCCTCTTAGTTTCTTGAACCCAAAATTAGTTTTATTTTCCTATGATAGGAATAGATGATCCAATCCTTATATCCATTTAAATATTTAGGGTGCATGTTTAAAAAGGTCACCAAAAACCTCTTGGGCCTTTATTTGCTCAAAATAGGGATTATGGGATTGAAATCTCAGTTATCACATGGATGTGATTTTCAAATTGCTTTTTCTAGATTTTTCCTTTTAAAAATTCAACCATGGTGAATTAACATGCCATGAATTCAAATAGGCTTTCCAATCATGCTTTAATGATTCAACATGTTATCTCCATCTCTCTACCATTACCACCTATAGGTGGTCTTTGTTCATATAGGCATAAAGCATGATATTGTAGGGAATAAGCATTAATTTGGGTCTTTTGAATATGAAAATACTCTTTAAATTTTTCTAAGAGTTTAATTTTCATAATTTTAAATTTTAAGGCAATTCAATACTCCTTGATTCAATGTTATTTTCTTTTGTAACCACTTGTATATGCATACTTCAATGGAAGACCATGTGCATGTGTAGTCCAAGCATACAAAATATGAATATTGCTAGGATAATAAGGTTTTAATATGGAGAGAGATATAATATAATATTTAAAACATGTATATGGGATTAAAACAACCCCTTATAACCATCCATAAAGCATGGAAACTCAAAAAATAATGGGAACCTGCTCATCAACATACAATACACTAGTCTAAAAATTTGAGATGAATTCCTCATCAAATAAAACTAAAACTTGAAACCAATAATGTGAGGAATTATGGGACATATCCAACATCTTCTATAGAAAATATGAGCAATCTTTTTGTATGGAACTATTCAAACCAAAGAAAAATTGATAGGGTGCATGGATGAGCAAACAAATTTGCATAGTCCACTTAAAATGGATGGTTCATGAAGAAAAATCGACCATTTATAAAAATTATTATATTTATTTTAAGGTCCCTGAGTGTAAAATAACCTACCAAAAACGTTTGACCTGAAACCCTTTGTGTTCTTCGTATCAAGTAAAAACCTGAGTCTCACTTCAATCTATCCAAAAAAAAAAAGAGGTGCATAATAGTTTTGGCATCAAAATGGTTGTTTAAAATCAAACCAAGTGTATATATGAGTTTTAGGAATCTGGATAGACATTCCATGACCTTCCCCCATGTGGCACACTTCCCAATAGGTTGTACAAGTGTCCTTTTCTTTAATAAAATTGACCTTTCTTTGAATGAATATGAAATTTTTTAGTTTTTTTAGTTTCCTAAGACTTATAGGGACACATGGATCATGAAATCACCTTATTACACATTCACATTTCCAAATAACCCATATAAAACATTGAATGCACTATTTTTGACCCTTAAAATGACCCAAAATGATAAATGGACCTAGAAACTAATTGACCAAAGCTATTACAACATTAATTGATGTTAAATGACCTATAAAACACATAATTACAATACATTATACCCCTTTATAGGCCAAAAAATCAAGCTTTTTACTAGGGGTTCCCCAATTTGACCTAAAAGTCAAATTTGGTTAACAGTTACATGAGAATGGTACCAATTATGGTACTAGAGGCATCAACATTGAAATGTAAGGGATTCACCTAGATAGGAAATTAAAATATCAAGGCGCTTACAAGTTTGAGCTTCAATGTATCAAATTTATCTTCCTACATTACACCCCAATATAATGGGACATCCTTTCACAAGAGTTCTTCTAATAGTACCACAATCCTGGCATAATTTCTTATGAACTTCCTATAGTACCTTCAATGTACAAGAAAGGAACGAATGTATTTCTACATTGATAGTGTTTGAAGTTGAAATATTATTACAATTTTGGCCAAATCAACAAATAGACTATCCTTGCATATGATGTGCCTGAGCAAAGTACCAAATAGTATTACAAAAAAAAGTTCAAAATAATTTACAATTGCTTGCAATATTTAAACATTAGGCACAAATTTTCATAGTGATACTTCACCAACCCATATACTATCCAATCATTTAAGTATACTTAGAGGAACTTGTGAATGAAGTATTTGAATGCAGTGATCGTCACTTAAGAGAACATAGATGGTACATTCTTTAGTCCAAAGGGCATCATGTTATATGAAAATTAATCCCATTCTATCATAAAGGTGGTTTTGGGATTATCCTCTTCTTTGATCTAGAATTGATGGTAACCTAAAAAGCCATTAGTGACTGTGTATATCTCATAACTTATGATTCTATCCAATACTTCATTGATGAATAGAGTTGGAAAGGGGTCAATCATGTAAGTGTCATTAAACAATCTATAGTCAACATAAATTTGGATGAACCCATCCTTTTTTATGTTAATTACCAAGGGTATAACCTATTCATATTCTTTCATGGGGTAGATGATGTTTATAGTTAGCATGTTGTCAATCTCAATCTTGACCTTGGTGTGAAGGTCTAGGTTCATCTTATAAGGCTGCTTCTCGATGGGTCTTGCATTGTTGAATAGTTTTGTGTTTATCTTCCCAAGGGATGGGTGTGTGCCTTTCATATAATTGTATTTTTATGGCAATAAGTCTTGAAATTCCTTCAAGATATCAATAATACATGCCAACTCTATGTCAGACTAATATGTGTTGAAAGTGGAAAATTTGGGTTCATGAATCCTCAACTTGTCTACTACCCTTTGTTATTTCTAACCAAAGATTTGTATGGTATTCTTATTATAGGATGTTATACTCAACTTGGTGCAC
Source organism: Torreya grandis (assembly GCA_037957365.1). Lineage (NCBI taxonomy): Eukaryota > Viridiplantae > Streptophyta > Pinopsida > Cupressales > Taxaceae > Torreya > Torreya grandis. The sequence continues at coordinate 738,058 of JARHVA010005133.1, read as the reverse complement.
TAAATTCCTTTTCCATGTCAAATTTTTCTAGTTTTTGCCTTCCATGTGTCATCATCTTCATCACTAGAGTCACTATTGAGAGTTTGATATTTGAATAATGTTAGGAGTGCTAACCCTTTTTTTTCAAACATGTCTTTTATGTGATACTATAATATAAAAGTGTCCTCAAACACTAAACTTCAAACTACCTATAATGGCTAAATCAATTTAATTTTTTTTGAAGAAAAAAAGAGTGTATGAACAAACTATTATTTAATGGCATCCCATTTGGTGGTTTCATAACACATCTCATTGATTACATACCACACCCACACATAAGTATTTAATTTTATGTATAAGGTATGAAACCATAAATTTTTTTGGGAATTTTCATCATAAATAGTCCATGTTTCTTTATAAATATGTACATGTGTGATGGGGTTAGAGTCACTAGAGTAGGCTAAAATGTCTAGGTCCTCATTGCTTTCTCTGAACTTAGTGTAAATAGTTTCCTTTACACCCTACCAATTTGGAAATATATGATTTTGTGTTTCCCACCAATGATAAATAATGCTCTTTAATATGTATATTAGCGTACCCATTCTCTCCATGTCTTTTGGTAGACATGACTCAAGGTTACATACATAGTATTCCACTGGATTACTCCCTTGATATCTTGGAAGCACTAAACATTTGTCCTTACTAAGGCAAAACACTCTATTCCCCCTTTTCTTAGCATAAGAGACCCTTATTTTATAAGCATGATCAATTTGTGCTCAACCTATCTTTACTAGCTTTGGTTCCTTTACATGCACCAAGCAACACCTTTGACTAGTAGTCTCATGTGCTTACTTGACCCATAAATTACAAGAAACATTGTTGGTGTTTGAGGTTTATTTTCCATCTTCCCAAGAGAGGATTCCATGATCATTCAAGTTGAGAGTCTCAATGCCTTGTGATGTGAAGTTATAGATATGGTTTATCTCACCCTTGATGTCCATGTTCTCAACATAGAGGGGTCTTTGGTTATTTGAGAGAGGTATAAATACCATCTCATTTCCATTATAAAATGTCATATATCACATTTTGAAGTGAATATATACATTATTTTCATAACACCATGGTCTCTCTATAAGTATCACGTAGTTGTCTTGCTCTACCAACTCTATGATTTTGAAGTTAGTGTATAATTTAGTGCCCATAATATCTACAACTATGATATTTAGTATTATGATAGGCTATTCCTTGGTCTTATTAGCCATGAATATCACATGAGGGGATGGTATTAAGGGTGGCCTACCTAATTTATCCTAGGCATTCTTGGTCAAGATGTTGACCTCAATGCTTATGTCTATAATAACCTCATAGATAGATCATCCATTAATCATGGCATCCACTAGGAATTTTTTGAAATATTCAAAATTTTGTGTATGTAGAGATTATTTTTCCCTCTCCATGTGTGTCATAGTGACCTCAACTTTATTTTTTCCTCCATGCTCTATGAGTAAATTCTTCAATAGAAACAACATTCCTTCTGTCTGTAGTAAGCACAAGATCTTAGTTAATTCTTGTACTTCAATTTCTTGGATATATTACTGATTATAAGAGATGGTAGCTTGTAATTTTATGTCTCATGATAATTGTATCTCTTCTTTTAGGTTTTGGATTACACTCATAGCCTATTTTAACATGTCTTTCTAGTGTATTGGGTCTAGGTACCATGTAGTTTTAGGTTCAGGCCATGTTATACACTCATTAAGACCCTTATCCCCATATTTGAGACATGACTTAGGTATTTGCATAAATATAATCTTAGTGGTGAATCCACTTTTCATATTTTCTTGTACCTTAACTTCTTATGTGCACGTAGGTTATGCCTTTAGGGTCTACTTTTTTTTCCTTTTGCTTGCACCTGATCATTCTTTCACCCTTGTCTATGCTAGGACTACCTTGAGTTAATGTTTTCAATAGGTTAGGGATTTATTTGAACTTATGGGGCCCTTAAAAATACCAACACATGGGATGTATAAGGTATTCACATTGATAATGCTCTGTTGAGCCATACTTATAACATGAGCATAGTGGGAACCTTCCACCACTATGTCTTCTACCTCTCATTCTAATTGGCTATATCCATAATTACCTTGGTTTATTTTCCCTCCAACTACTAATTTATCCTACCATTTTCCTCTTTTCAATTTCTCACACATTTCATCAATCACCTAATAATCAATAATTGTATGGGTGTAGGCATTACACAATCGATAATAGATCATTGTGTTGACTTGGATGGTGAATTCAAATAAAGTTTAGTTTCATATGTCATGAAATTCATTACATAATTTATAGCTTATAAATAGATCTCACACATTCCTTTATGGGAAGTTAGTTATATTATGGCTCTCTACTTTATAATCAGTGCACCATAGTCCACTTTGAGCCTCATGCAAAGAGCTGGTGGTGAGATTTAAGATATGGAAGGCCACATATGTAATATACACCTCCATAAATGGGTTGATCCTAGTATCTACAATTTTAACTACCTTGAATCTAATTATGGCCTCAAGTGCTTCTTGAGGGTCTATAAAGTCTTCATGGAGAGTGCTCTTTAGAATGGTATGAATAACCCCTGAATGAACCACTACATATACCTAGAAGGGTGAGTATAATATGGGAGATTTGATAGGAGATATTTTAATATTGCATCATAAAGGCACACACTCTTTGAGAGTCCTTGGGTAATCTCTTTTAGTGTAGTGATGCTTTATTTTTCAAATTCTATAATGTTAAATTCCTTTAAGAATGCATCCTTTAGGGTATCATAATAAAACATGACCTAGTTGGGATCAAATTTTTTGTACCAAGTATGGGTGTGATCAAGTAAAGTGGTAAAAACTGAGTAGTCTTGCACTCTTATTGGGTTATACCTTATGCATGCCATTATAGTTAACATTTTATCATATTTTCTATAGTATTTTACACACTATGATGCCCTAATAGGTGCATAGCCATTTTGCAACAAATTTGTAGTAAGGGGGGTAGTTTGTACTTGAGGAACTTATGCCCCTAATACATATCCTAGAGGAAATCCTCCAATTCCTCCATCTATAGGGTTAGGCACTAGTCCCATCATTAATGCTAGTGAAATTGATGTCATTGGTGTTGTGCTACTTGTTTATGGCACTAAAGCACTTCTTATAGGTTATTTACCACCTTGCATTACTGACATCAATTCAGTTGGTATGCTCACGTTTAAGTTTTTTTGTAACGATCTATCATCCAATGGTTTATAGGTAGTTTCACTCACCTCCTTATATGGAATAATATGTTCAATCATAAATTTGTAATCCAAGTCTACAAAATGTCTAAGATATAAGTTATTAGCAGAGTCAATAATTACTTTTATAATTTCTTCAAGTGGGAGATCTAGTGCATGATTATGTGTCATAGGTTTAAAGGGGGTAGGCACATCAGGCTATCTATAGTCACCAAATATTGTAGGAACCTACAAAATTACACCCCTATAAAGTGTTGAGATTGATTCATCACTTTATTATACCTCTCATATTTTCACCGTTGTATTTAAATATTCCTTCCCCATGCCCTTATTGTTTATTATGGGTCCTCTTATCACTTCTAGGTTCCATATCCTCCATTAATTTATGTTGTCTCTTATTATAGTTCTATCTTATAAGATCTCAGCTATCAATTTTCTCATCCCCTTCCATTACACCTCACTTACACATCCTTTTCCCCCCTTTTGTGCAACTCATATGTGAAAGGATTTTATCTTTCCATCCCCAAAGTTTAAAAACCATAATCCACCATTATATTTTTAAGCTTTGAATTGAACTCCTTCATGATCATTCCTCTCAAGTCTCACAAAAACTCACACTATACTTCCGTAGGTAACAAATATGTTGATACTAAAAACTCAAGTACATAGATATTTAGGGCTATTTCCACCATTTATCCACTGCTCTAGTCCAAGTAACATCCAAGGTCTCAAGCCTCTATAGGTGATCCTTTGTTAACTCATAAAATTGTCCATAGATTCATATTCTATGGGTTGAATATGCATAAAACCACCTATACACATGCTTAGGTAACTCATAGAAAAATACTTCATACAAATAAATATATAGGTTATCTTGAACCCATGTTTTTAGATTTTATCCTTTATAGGTTAAATTCTTCAGTTCAAAGCTATCTTCCACTTATTGTAGCCAATGCTTAATTTTTTCAAGATAAATTTAGTATATCATTCTATTTCACCATTACAACAACAAAATTCAACATGGGTCTTGCTAACAAAACCAAAATTATGTAGAGAAACTTGTCTAGTAGGTTCGTGGTTTAATACAACTAGGAGAAAGCATGGGATGTTTTCTTTATGATCAAAATTTGAACACTTTTTTGTTCCAATATCAATCCAAATTATGCATAGACCTAATGCACTCACCTAAATCACAACTAAGAACAAATCAGGGACCACATTGGGTTAGTTGTGCCATGGCATGATTCTTCAATTAGGGGACTTAAGAAATTTGAAAAAATTTAGGGTAGACCCATACACACAATCCTTTTATGGACTAAGCCTAGTGTCATATAGGCACTTAAGATGTCATAAGGCTAATTTTACTCCTTTTAGATAGATTTGAATTACATAAATATTGGGTTACTAGCATAGACTTATAGTCATCCATTATACTAAATAAAGGTGATGTCATGGAAGTTTACAAGGACTCCACTAAAATAGAAAAAATATAAAAATGTATGAACCCACACCATGCTTAGAACATTACTCCACCAAAATTAATTCAAAGGTATGCCATTATAAATATACATGTTCTATTAATAATATAAAGAAACAAGAAAACTAGACATAGTTTATGTAAATGCACAACACTCATCATTTGGTAAAAATACATAATAGAATTTATATTCATATCATAATATTAATAACCTAAAGGCCCATAGGTGAGCTTAGGCACATACAAATGGAGCCAAGTCGCCTACATACTATTTATCAAGCCTTCATGGTAGTTGAATCAATATATGTAGATAATTAATTTCACTATAACTCTACTATATTTATTCATCTTTCTTTGCCTCTTTTGTATTGATCTCCTTAAATAAGCCTTTAGGAGCATCTTTTCTAGGGTAAAAGTTGCATGTTGAGTGCAGAGATGAAAATCAATCATCATTACCACTAGATCCATGACTATGTGAAATTCATGGTACACCTTCCATATCTCTTAAAATATTTGAATATGCCCAAAAAATATGGAAGATTATTATCTATCTACTAGATGGCACAAGATAAGTGTTTCAACCTACCACTAGATACAAAAATCTTAAAGGCTATTCACTCAACAAAAATATCCTCTCACACCTTGGTGGATTCATGTTGATGTGAATCCTCTACTAATGGGTTAGGGGAACAATAATATACACTTAGAGATTGAGAAGTTAATAGAGGAGAGAGACAAATTACAAGAATGTCTAAGGTAATAAAAAGAGATTGGATACCAATCCCTTATCCATAAGTAAAGTAACCCTACAAATCAACAACTAGCCAAGGTGATTATTCTATCTCCTTTTCTTGCCTCTCTAATCATTGGAGACTTCTTAGTTCACAACTTATTATTTGATAAAAAGGTTATCAATTTAGTTATTCCTAAGTTAGTCATAGATAATCTAAATTTGGTGTATGATCCTACCTCTAACCTTGAATCACTGTGGAATGGATCTCCTATGAGGACATTTGGCTTTATCAGGGATCTACAAGTATCCCTTCATGCCTACCCCAAAATTTCAATTGTATAAGAATTAATTATTTCATACCTATTACCTTACTTTGTCCTATGTTTTTCTAGTTATTTTATCACCAATATTAGTGGATGCTTGTCTAGTGACTTATCTTATATGGTCTATAAATTTGGGTATGGTGTAAGGGTCAAAATCAAGTTTAGATTACTCTAGGTTTCATATCAATCCATACACACCAACCACCTCAAGTGTTGATTATATTCATACCTACACTCCTATTCAATATATATGTGTTCAAAACTCCTTTCAAGCTACCATGCCTTACTCAAGAGCCCATAGTAGCTTCAACTTAGAAGCCTTCATTGGATAAAACACCTGACTATGTGATGTTTTCCCTTAAAAGGGAGAGTAAGGAAGAAGGGGAAGGTATGAAGTATATTTAAAGGAGTCTCTCAAGTTATATAAGTGAATAATCCATTATCCATGTTTTAGCTACTCATGAGCATAAAACCATATAAGAATATGACAAGGTAACTAAAGGTTTCAATAACAAGAGTGTGGTTTCAAACCTTGATGATCCCAAAGCTCCAAGTTGGAAGAGTTTCCTCATAAAGGTAAATAAGGCTAGTGAAGTTCACTACCCACCGACCCCTTCCTCTTTGGAATATAAACTAAGTGCATTAAGGAAAAAATATGAACATGCGAGCATAAGAGATAATCTCTCAAAGTCAACTAGTGAAGTGGTAGTCCCTCAAGAGTTAAATCATATTATAGATGCTAATGAATTTTAAGAACACCTTGATGAGGACACCTCAAGTTTCTATCAAGAGGAAATTATGATTGGAACCCATGTTCATATGAATAGATCAAACTTGAAACATGAAAATAGATTAGATGATGTGGCATAGCCATAATGAAAATATGTTGGATCTAATGAATATTTAATACAAGCCACTCCTGTAGGATACAACCAAGAAGGAAAAATTAATGAGATCATTATTGAGGCCAAGAGTATCTCAAGTGAATTAGAATATCATTAATATAAATTATATATTGATTTCTTGGGTGAAATTAAATAAATTAGTATGACAGATTTGAATGATGGAGTAGGATAGCAAGCTAATGTTTCAAGTGAAGAAAGTAATGAAAATTGAGAGGTACTAAAAAAATAAATTTTTATTTAGTGGGTTGAGGAGATTCCATTTTACATTAAATATGAAGATGACCAAAGTATAGTAGATCAAAAAATTTACATTAACTTTGTCCAAGAGTTGGAAATGAGTGATCAAGATGATGTTTCACAAGAAAAAGGCAAGAATGGAATTGACCCTTATGTATTTTCAATTGATCATAATGAGATGTATTTTTGGTAATATTTAGAAAATTTTTGATTGAGTTTATAAACTCCAACTCTACCCCATTAGGAGCTTGAGGAAGATCTTGTAAATAACAATATGGTAGTTGATTGCTCTAAGTCTAATGGGCATAATCAGATATAGCTCATGACTAAAGTAGAAATCACATTGAATATGAAAGATATATGGATATGGGAAGAGTATGATTGGGTGCTTGAATCCCATAGTCTAGCTATGCACCTAGGGATAGAGCCAAAAGGTTGAGTCACTCTCCTATGAGACCATGTGCATGATGATGATTTTAGTTGAAAGTGGGGGTCCTAATCAACACATAATCATTTGACCTCATGTAGTTAACTTGATAAAAGGACTTTACATTTTAATATTGGATGATAAATGAGGTGTGATTTAGTTATTTATTTTTATTAGTTTGTTTTCATGGCTCAATAAGTGTGTTTTACACAAGTTTATAGATAGTTATCTCAATGCTTTAGTGTCTTGTTTTGTTATTTAGGTGTTAAGTTTGTTTCCTTTAGTTATTTTTTATGTCTTGTTATTTAATATAGTCCATGTGGTCATTAAGTCTTATTATTATGTTGATTCATGAGTATATTTTGGGTTCTCTTGACTAATAGGCTGGCCATCCCTCAAAGTTGTCAAAAATGTTGACATTTTGGCCTCATAGGCAAAATGTCAGCCCCCAAAATTAAATTTTTTTGGTGACAACCATCCTAGCCTAACTAAGGTGATATATTTCATGGTCATGTCATCATTGGTCTTGTTGAGAGTCTTTGAACCTTGTTAGGAGTATTATGGTGTGTCCTAAAGCATGCTTTAATCTATTATGTCACGAATGTCTTGAATCTTTTAGTAAGGTGATAATAATCATAGTGATCTTGGAGTGAAATATGACTATCAAAAATACTTAAAAATTCAAAATGAGTGGTTTTAGCCATTTTTGAGGAGTTTAAGGATCTTTTGGTAAAGTTAAGGTAGTTTGATAGGTTCATGGTCATTAGTTTACATGACATGAGCCTTTTCAAGTCATTTCATTTTGAGAGGATCTTTCTAAGGAAATATGAATAATGTTTAGCCTTGCTTCAGTTATGATATGAGGATTTATTGGTGTGTTGACGTTCATTGTCCATCATATACTCTTTCAATCTCAATTATCACCTCTAAATACCCCTTAAGCCTTCATTCACCTCATATATGCCTTATAATTTATAAGACCTAGAATAAAGGGAAGTGTTTTAATGGAAATTAAATTAAATAAAGTCTTGAAATGGTATTATTCACGTCATATTTCAACCACTATACATTTTATAACCTTAAAAGCCCATTTTGAGACCCATTTACACCTTTTCACTAGTCAAATGCCCTCCATACTAAATTGTGTCTCTTTCACTTCCTCCTACATGATTATTATTTGAAAAGGTCTATTAACTCATGTTACCTCTCATTTTTACCTAAAATGGTAGTTCCCAACCTCAAACATGGAGAAAATAGTGGAAAAGGATATTTTTTTGTGTTTTTTATAGTTGTACAAAACTATACAGACAGATCCATATAGAGGAAGTTACAAGATTTTAGGGTGGATTATATGTTATGTCTCAAACAAGTTTCATGGTAGAAGTATGTAAAATAGACTCAAAACTAGTCCTATTGCTTCATCTACCTTCTTTTCAGAGCAAGACAACCCTTTAGGTTTGTATTCAGACCATATGGATGAGAGATAATGGAGACCCAATCTCTTAGCTAGAGGAAGCATACTTTATTATATTTCATTCATGGGTATTTATTTGTAGATTGGTCCCTTGATCTCTATGAACATTCCTTAAGAACTTAAGGATCTAACCATCATCCATGTCTGCACTAGCCAAGTAAAACATAATGGTTTTTATGGGTTTCTGACTTGATTGGATAAACCAATGGTGTTTCCTATTTCCTTAGGTCTTGATTAAACTTCTCAAAGAATTTTTAGTGTTTGTCTTAGATGTGTGAGTTTTTAAAACCAATAAACATCCAAATTTGCATAATATATAGTTTGCAAGTAGATTTGGGTAGTGAACAGAGTGTTGAGTGCTCTTATCAGAAGGAGTTGATAATGTTGAAGGATTTGTTGAGTGATCCAAGCTTCCCCACACCTCTTTATTCAAGGTTGGTGTTCATAATATTATCTTATCATCTCAAAGGGTTTTTTCAAAGAAGGAGTTTATATACATCTAAGGTTCACTATCTAATATTACTATGTGTTTTTTAATGGTGCCATCAGAGCCTTCAAGCATAGTCAAAATTATGGAATGAGGTGTTGGGGTCATAATATGTCATCATCATATCCTTTGGATCAAGCCTATCAACCTTCATGATAGCCTTCTAGGCTTAAAAACCACCCTCCTTACTTCCAAATCTCACATAGTTAGTTTTAGAAAAAGTTAAGATTCTTAGCCAATGTTAAGTTTTCTTTTAGATTCTTAAGTTTATTCTTCTGACTAAATATGTATTTTCTTGATCTCCAAAGCATCATATTTTAAAAGGGATATGTTTCAAGGTATTTAAGGTACATGTAGGTTATCTTAGAATGGTTCTCATGTTCCATTTAATGTCATGTTTTTTCATTTATCATTTCATGTTGTTTTCACTACCATTATATGATGTTTCAACCATGTCTTCATGTTCCAACCCTCGATCACTACATAATCATCCCCATACACCCTTCCCTCCAAGTATAGACTATGTAAAATAGGCTTATAGACACCTTATAACCCTTAAGATATATAAGATAATGGAAGGTTAGATCTATATAGGTCATATACCCTACTAAAGTATCCAAATAACACCTACAATCATATCTATAAACACACTTAGTCATGAGCCCAAGAAGTGGGAAAAATAATATTTGAAGACTTTCAAGGTAAGTGGAACTGTAAATGAGGTCATGAACTACATAGAGACCACTGAAATCTAAAGAGTGGAGTCTCAAAAATCAAATGGAAAATATGAACTAACCTTCATGTTGAAAACTTCACCTATAGTCATATAATTTCCATAATGATCATTGAGATAGGAGGATCGAAGGTGACCTTGTGTTTGATATGTGATTTATGAATCATCAAATAGTGAAAATGGAAATATCATGGTTGTTAATGTTGGTAGATCCAAAGGCTTGATGAATTTGTTTATATCCTACATAGTCAAAAGTTACCTATAGGCCCCATCTTGTAGGTCCTTATTTTGATTAATACATCATCAAATTAGCATACAAACAAAGCTAAAGTGGCCAAAAAGGAGAGTGGATGTTTGAGAAATATGATGAGGTTAATACATTTTGGAATGATAATAACTTATATGGATATATAATCAATATGTAAATGTTTTTGGTAGATAAGGCAAATTCTAAATGTTAAAACATAGCTAAATAACTCTAATAGGCAACCTACAATCCTACTTAGAGGATCAATCATGCTCAGGCCTAAAAGGAAACAAAGGTAAGTGAATTAGGTTTGAATTTTTATTAAATATTGAAACTAGTCTAATGATTAAGATAATTCATAATATTTATGACAAGCCCAACAAACCTAAGAGACACTATCAACACTTATAGTCAATGCTTAAAATCCAATTTTGGAAGATTTTATAGTCTTGAGGCCTCTAAAAGTGTGATCACACCTTAAAACTTGTTACAAGTAGTCATTTTAACTATAGTAATATGCTCATTCTATCCTTAGGGTTATATAAATAGTGGAGACATTCACTATTTTGTCTCAGACAGACCCTAGTCTATTAACAATCTTGAAGAGGCCAAGTGAGAAAATTAGAGATTTGAGAACTAAATAGGGAGCTTAAGATTCATGGAGTCATAAGATAATTAAAAATTATGGTAGGTACTAATGTACTATGTGATATTTATGTCAATTAGATTTTAAATCAAAAGGCCTTGAGGACTAGTTAGGAAGATAGGCCTATGCATTATTGATTGATGGCATCCACATGTTTTAAGTGTTGTTTTAATATATTAGAGTAAATGATAGGAAAGTAAAATAAATTATAGAGGTAAAGAAAAATTTCATGATGATAAAAAACTCAAGTGAGGTATAAGTTCCTAAAACTTAGACCTTAGGGTTTCCTAGTCTTGTCTGCATACAAACCCTATGCCAAGTTGAGAGTACATATAAGAGTAGAGTCAGAAGTTGGTGATTGAAGAGAGTTGTATAAGGTTGGATATTTGTGTAAAATCCATTTTTTCATGATATTTAATACCCAATGTTAACTAAAGGTGACTTAAACATATAATACTTAGTCTAGGCCTATTTGGCCTAAAGGCCATAACTAGGCTCCAAACATCACACCATCATGGAAGCATAAGAATATCTCTCAAGAAAATATGAAACCATGATAATATATAAGTGGTGGTCTCTAGTCTTATGAGTGTGATTTCAAGTAGAGAAGAATATGGGAAAGGTTAATTCTAGTCTTAATAACCTATTCAAACTCCATAGTGTACATAGTCAATTTGAGTGGCCTATTTGGAGCCTCATATCTTTCATCACCAAGGGATTTAGAGTAAATGATTTTAGAGGGAAAAATATGGTGTGCATATATTTTTGATGTTGCTCTTAAGGTTGAATAGGTTGCTTAAATGATATTTAGGTCTTAGAGAAAGAGATAAAGTGATAAATTAAGGGAGTTAGCCCCAAAAAACTAAAGGGTTGAACTAGATAACAAGTAGCCCACAGCCTATAGGTCAATCCCATGCAAGTCAAAGTTTGGCGAGGGTTTGAAAAATAATTTTTAAGAGGGTTCAGCTTGGGTAGCTAACAATAACTATATAATTAATATCTATGATGATGATGAGTTTCAAAGTGTGATAGAGCATTATGATAAGGAAGATAATGCAATTCTACTTGTTCATGGATGTGACAAGCATGAATAAGAAAATGATTTATGGTAGCAATCCCATGCAATAGTTCAAGATTTTAAACAAGTGTGTAAGTCAACTCTACTTCCTAAGAATAATGATCTTGAAAGTGATATAATTTTTGAATCTAAGAAACATAAATATAAGGTTAAAATCATTGTCAAACAAGTTGTAGTATTGAAGGAGTGAAATGAAGTCAAGATATAAGTTTTTATGATTAAGGAGTAGTCCAAATCTCAGTTTGATGTTAAACCAGTTTCAGACATGTTTAAGTAGAAAGAAGACAAGCATGAAAGCTTTAGACATCAAGTGTGTTATATTATAGATAAAGGTGAAGTTAACCAAGCTCCCATGACTCCCAAGAATCAAAATGAACACCAAATGATCATGAAGGAGATAAAGTAGGTTGCACTATCAAATAATCCTAAAAGAGAGATAAGAGGGCCTTTCAATGAAGTTTGAAATGGTGTATTTGTAGATATCAAATAACCTATGATTGGTAAGTATTTTGATCATCCTCACATGTAAAATACTTTTAATAAACATCCATCATATGATGACATACTCTCATGGAGTAGTTGTGACTCAAGGAACATTATTTTTGATCTTAGTTAAATTAAGAATAAGTGTTTCATCACCTCAAACATGTTTTAAGGTTTTTATATAGTAGGTTAGGTGTGTTTTTTGAGTCTTTGTTGTGTGTTTTACCTAAATTATTTGAGCATAATGTGTGTTTCCTTTTTTTTGTGTTTTGTGTGATTTTGAAATATTTTGAATCCATATCAATTTTATATTAATCATAAGAGTGACTCCATATCCTAATAGAAGGAGAAAGATACTGGTCCATTAATATTGATAGAATTCTACCCTTGTGAATCACTAAAAATGTTGACCAAATTTGAATACCAGTCAAATTTGGGTCACTCCCTATCAGTTGAAACTCCATAGAGGTGTATAATGTTTTTCATGGTCTTTTCATGGTCTCTAGTGTTCTTAAATAGTCCCATATGGTTATATGTGTCCGTGTCTAGTATTGTCTAAGATCTAGTCTTATGTTCACTTATCTAAGTTTTCTGGTTAAGTACATGATCAAACATGGTAAATGGTCTAATATGGTATAAATAAATTTTAAAAGGTCATTTGGATGTTATTTATATCATATTATCATGCTTTAAACTTTATTTGGATTTTATATGCAAAAAAATCATAATTTGGTTGCCTTTTGGCCCATAAAGAAGAGTTGGACATGAAAAATCAAGGAGAGAAAATTTAAAGAATATTTATAACATATATGGTGTCATAAATATGTTATATAAGGTTTAGGAATAGTCAGGGTCTGATAGAATCTACATTTCAACTCCTAATCTTGGAAAAATGATGCTTTTCAAGAACTTATACGGCCTTAGAATATAAATTTTTAGTGGAAAATAATTTTAAAGGGTCCCTTGGAATATATAAGATCATTTTAAATTTCTTTACCAAGTTTATGTTCTAAATAACACTTCAGACAACTTTTCTCATCCATCACTACCTTCACAAGCTCAAGAAGGAAAATTTGCATTAAATGGTATGGCTAGGAGAGAGAGAGAGTTAAGAGTTGAAAATTTGGAAATTATTAAGGGCATCATTAAGCTTGAAATATTGGATTTTTTTTTATATTGATGACTTATTATTTATTAACAATCATTAAGAGTGACAATAGGTCACTATGGCCTATGCATCTAAGAGGGGTCTATTCTTGCACCTATTTCTCTAGATCATAATTTGATGGAGAGTAATGATTTTTAGGATGGTTTTTATAGGTCTTGTATCTAATTTTCATTTTATTTTCATTATTTTAATAATATCCATGAAGTAATTTTACTTTAAGGAAGAATGTCTTAGTGTACAAGTTGTTTTAGTGAATTCTACTGCAAGTCTCTATTTTATCTTCAAGGTAATGATTATAAAAGTTTTATAGTTATTAATTATCCATATAAAATCCCTAAATTTTATGTATTTCATGTTATCTTGTCTAAAATGTGTTTCTTATTTCTATATTCAATTATTCATTCTTTAAGAGACATAGTCTATGTTTAGATAGTATGATGGAGGTTTAATCACCAAATTAGTTCAAATACCAATAACACATCATGGTGTGAATTTATGAGATCATATTACACTATTTAATCTTGATAAAAGTGAATAAATAATTACAAATTCACACTTTAAATGAGAGGTCATAGGTGTCTCTTCAAGATGTAGTTGTAAAAACAATAGAGTGCATGAAAGATGCTCATTTATATGATGCAGGATTGATACATATCCTCATGTCCTCATATGGTCTTAAAAACATCACTATCCTCTTTAAATTTTATCAAACTAACTAGATTCTACATATAGTCATAAAGACCTTATTCACAATCTAATAGGCACCTACAGGTCTGTATAAGCCTGTAGGTGAAGTTGAAGATGGAAATGCCTTGTCATAAGCATCTCCAAGCCATTATAATAATGATAATAAGTGTGTGGTATTTTTAATACATTGATATGTTTAATAATTTCTTAAATAATGCATTTTGAGCATTAAATAATCAAAATGACCTATAGGTCATAGGCCTGAAGGCCCACATTTTGGACTAAGATCAACACGAGAATGAGCTTCAGATAGTGGCACCCAATCTCAAATAGATGAAACAAGCTAAAAGTCTTTGAGAATCAACTAGGCCACTTAAAATCTACTGAAGGCCAAATGGACTGATTTTATGGTGCAAGAGAGCACCTATAGTACCCTATAAGGAATGAGCAAGGACAAGTTGTTTGAAGTGTTAGTAGAGGTGTTGAGACATGTTTTAAGGGTTATTAAACTTAATTAGAGACCTTAATTAGATTCAAGAGTGTTAAAAACTTGAGGATACATGACATAGTGTAGCCATATAAAATGTGAAATTAGATGTCTTAGGCATGGCTAATAGCACCTAACCTATAGGTCTTCTCTCTTGCTCACATAACCCTTCTCAACTAGGTTTTCATTAATTCTTAATCATCCATAGCTTCCCAAAATTATCTCTTTGAGACTTAGGCAACTCTCTCAAACCAAAATCCATCCCCTCAAGTCTCATCCTTCTAGGACATTAGCACCAAATTTGGACACTAGAGCCAAAACCCAAGGTTCATGTTTCCAGTGCTATTGTCCAAATCCACTTTAGACTCATATGGTATAATTTTCCCAAATCCTTTCCTTTTCTATTGTTGGCCTAATATAGTCTCATCTAACCCATGAATATTAATTTCTATATAAAATGCCATTCATTGTCCGTTTAGAATGGTTGGTACTCATTCACAGGAAAGATGTAAGCACCCAAGAAACTACACTTACACACTCTTCCCTATTCTATTCATACAACATTCTAAGACTATTCGAAGCTCATTCAAGCATTCAAAATAGTCCCTAGTCATCCAAAGTACATCTAGTTTCACAATTAGTTACATACATCACACAATATTTTCACCAAGTTCTTCAATGGGAGAACTACACTAGCTTGATCCCTCTTTAGAGTGTTGGTATGTAGGCAACATACCCACACATGGGGTTTGAAGTGCATCCAATGTATCTTTTACACACTAAACCCCCCTCTCTTTTCCCAAGTTTACATTCAATTTTAAGTATCAAGATCTCTTAAGAGGATCAAAGGTTTAAATAGACACACAATGAGCTCTATGAGGTTCTAGACCCTAAAATTTTAGTGACAGGGTAACATAGACATTCCAAACAGAACCCAAAAAATTCTTACCCTCAAGACACTAGCATCGAAGGAATATAACACTAAATAAGAAGGTGTCCACTTTATAGTGCTACTATCTAGCTCAAAAAGGAATTTTATAGGCATGTTCCAACCTATTTCCCAATACTACTCCTCCAGTATCAAAAATCTTCTCAATCTAGAATATTTAAAAATAAGCTAAGTTGAATACTCTCTTTACTATTGCTATATTTGGAAAAAAGATAAAATACTATCTATTTCTAAAAATTAGTAGGTTAATCAAATCATATTTATTTACTAATTTACTATGTTTAGAACCTTTATTTAATTAGGAATTAAACAAATTAATTTCTTAAAAGGATAGAACATTTGGTGAACCTGACTTTGAAATTTACACAAAAACCATATAAACCCTAGGGCTAACTATTTTTAATTTTTTACAATATTTTATTAATTTTTCATAAAATTTAAAATTATAAAACTAAAATTTAATTTAAATATTTTTATATAAATTCACTCAAACCCTATTTTTCACATACTAGGTCCTTTCTGCACAAAACTAGTTTCAAATTGATAGGAAAAATATATTGTTAATTTTAAGAATATTTTTAGATTTTTTATCTATTTTTCAAAATTTAAACTATGAATTTTCTATAAATTTTTTGAATTACTGCACTAACTCTGAAAAAAATCATTCAAAGCCCTAGTTACATGTACTAGCTCCTAATCTAGTCTTTGAGGTATCACCTTACATCTGTAATTAGATTTCAAATGTGATACTCATTTATTTATGAACTTTTCTTACATTTCTTGCAAATAAAAAGGAAACCATAATGGGCCCTATCATGTACATGAATGATGAAGTATATCATATGTTATTACAAAGCTTCATCCTTTGAATTTCATGTTTATATTTCATTATATAGGATGATATTACAAAATTCATTGTCAAATATGCAAAAGATTCCAAAATTCTTTTTGCATATTCTCTTTTGCTCATATGGAACAATTACCAACTACATTTGGCTAAATGTATTTGAAATATCATGTTGCATATCAAAATTTTATGTCTTTATTCAAAATCACTTGCTTTCTATCTCTCATGTGGAATTTTTTTCAAGTTTATCATGATAAACACATTAGAAATGTCATAACACATATTAAAGTTCTAAAGGTATTTGTTCACAATGTCATGCTCTCTTTTAGATACCTTCTCTCTCATGAGAATTTTTTTCAATATTATCTTGCAAAACATCTTAGAAATTTCATGATTTAAGTCAAAGTCCTCTATGCATTAATGCACAATTCCATGCTCTCTATCCCTTATTTGATAGCTATCATGTGGAATGTTCTTTATAAACATATTGCTATACATGCTTTCTACTTAGATGTATCTAACTCTTTGGATAATTTTAAGTATCTCCCTATCACTACTAGACACAAGAAAACACTAGTGGTTATATCTATCCATCCTCTCTTCAAACTTGGTTCATTTAGATTTTATCCTACACCTACTACCAGATTTATGCCTTTAGTAGATTATGTGGTACATGCTATCACCCAAGTTTATGAAGATAGGTAGGTTGATTACACCCATGGTTATAACTTTATCACTCAGGTTATCACCCCTTTCGATCTAGTTTTACCTCATCCACCTACTATAGTTCTTCCTCCAGTTCATATTTAGCCATAGTCGAGACCTTCATCGCTATCAAAGAGAGTTCATACACCTACATAGCTTCAAGATTATAGATAGCTTTCAGATACCATATTCACACCCAAGGTAGTCTCATTGAGATATCATGCATCTACACATAGAGAAAATGTTTAGAGATCTTCTCTTACTACCAAATGGGTCCTTAAGAGCCCTATAGTTGCATCCATTTCTCAAAGTTACAAAGGGACCCCATAGTTTTTTTCCACTATAGATATTTCATAGAATTTACAACATATACAATTTTTAGAACCATAGTCTTAGCAATTCCATCATGCTTCATGATCATGCATGATCCTTCTTTTTGATGTAGGATAACATGAGAGGGATTCTCTCATGAGACTCATCGATTAATAACATTTCTTTGCAATATTAATTGTACATAGATTCTTTTTTCTTGATTGTACATAGTTCCTTTTCAATTTCTTATATATAGTCTCTCTTGATTAATTATACATAGTTTAAATATCTTTAAAAATACAAAAACAATACAAAAATATCAAAAACATCAAAAAGAAATTTTGATTATATGTATCATCCATGATTTACATTAATACTATCATGATAGGACTTACATTTGTTATTTCATGATATTTTATGTCAATTTTCTACATTACCATGCTTCCCTTGATCTCTTTGGAGTGTGTGCAGTGATATTCAGATACATGATTGCTTCATTCTACTCATAGAGGAGACATTATTACTTTTACATTTTGAGACACACAACAATATATAAACCCAATGGGGGCATATTCTACATGATTAAACCATATAGGTTATGTCATTATTACACTACACACTCTTTATCATGTTGATCTACATTACTTTATTACTTACACAAATATTTATATCAACATTTCATTAGTATCTAGCACTTGTGTGTCTCTTAGTATATACCTAGTCTTGTAATATACATGTTTTTCATACTTTCACATTTTATTATATTATTTAGATGTGTTTGTATTTATTCTTAGTTATTTACATGCTTTCTTTTCTTGCTTAGGATAGCTAGTGTGATTACATTTCCAATTCTAACTTGTCTCCTACTTGTACCTTAGGACATTTACCAATGTCCTTTTCTTATATTCATATGTGTGCATTAGGAAATTTTCTAATGTCCTTTGTTTGTACTCTTTCATGTGTTTGTGACCCTTTTGCCAACATTGTTTGCTTCACTTGTATGTGTATGTGGCATTTTAACATGACTTTCATTCTTGTCTTATAGTTTGAGTGACATGTGTCCATGTATATTATTTTCTTGGCCCATTCACCACTCTTTTATGTGCTTCTTTCTTCTTTATTCATGTTCTTTTTCTCTTGTTTATAGCTTAAAACGTGTGTAATGCCATGATCTATATCATGCATTTACCTTGCTTTCTTGGATGCCATGATGGACATCATGCTCCATCCCTCCAACTAAAAACTAACACCTAACTTTTGAAAATCTAGTTCAGTATCATGCACATACTTATACATTGTTATATCTATCTAGGAATACCCCTCTTGATCCAACAATCTATTAAATATAAACATTGTTATATCCAGAAAATGTCTTATCAAAATATCAATGTTGTATCTATATAAATTAACACACTTGTAGGAATCTTTTTCTTCTAAGGGAAGTCATTACAAGTTCATCATTCCTAACCTTAGAATAGGTGGCATAAAATAGGGGTTTTTCATAGAGACAAAAAATCCTAATAGTAAGAAAACAACATTCAAAACACTCAACCAGAATCTAGAGGTAAAACCGGTCAAACCAAAATAATAAAATAGTCATAGTTTTAGATCAATAGTTATATTTCACACAAGATAGTAACACCAAAAATAGGGGTGTCCAAATTTTAGTGATTATATATATGTAAAAAAATTCTTAGGGTTTCTATAAATAGGGAAAAATTTTAGTTTAGGGACAGTTTTTGCACTTTTAGATCAGTAAAATTCAATAGTTTCAAATACATTTTTCTCAGACACAGGGGGTTATCATGTGCAACATGATGGTTCTCACTTATAATTTAGATTAGGTAGATTTAATAACTTTTAGATCAGAATCCATGTTCTAGACATCATTAATTAGGGTAATGTGTGTGGCACATTGTTCTTCTCTCTCATTTCTATGTTTATTCTATTCTAGGCATTCTCAATAGTTACATGCCTTACTCTATCTACAGGTGGTTGGAATCACATACAAGTTAAAATTTCATAAATGTTTAGCTTTTTGAGTGCCTAATTTATCTATTTGGATTTCATATAAGCCTATTACATTAGTTTTAGAGTGGATTTCATACAAGCCTAACCTCCATCTTTCAAAATGGCCAAGACTGGCCTAGTTTTTAGTATACATTCAAGTTATCTAGGCCATATTGTTAGATCATAATACATTAATGGGATTCAAGATCCATATCATATGACATCCAATATATACCATTATTACTTCATGAAAAAATTCACATCATAGGGCAATGATGGAGGCAAAGGTCTAACTAACCTTTGTATTATTAAGCCACCTATTCGAAGGGATTGGCCACATAGTATAAACATTAATTATCACATGCAAGATCATCTAGATTAACTTAGTGGATGATGATGGAGCCAAAGGGATAGACTTTTCATTATTGAGCCACTGTAAAGGGAATTAAACACTCATATATATTCATGATATAACTTTTGGTACAATATCACTTAGCACATCCAACATTAATTAACCTTACTTAGCATCACAACAGATTTGGTATTAGTTCATGTACCTGGTGAGGTTTATTCATTCCTTTATCTATCCTTACTTAGATTTTATACATTCTTATTTTAGATAAATTGTAGCTAATAATAACTATTATACTCTATGTTTTCATTTTTAGATTCACACTTCACACTGTGCTCTCTCTATGCACATCCAACATCACACAAGCTTCATGAACTTCTCCCTTGACAAGTAAGTTCAAGTATGATTTTATTTTTCCTTTATCCTAGTATTTTTATTTTTTTAATCACTACAAAAAATGGGGGGGGGGGGTAAATTTAGTCATATAAAATGTGAAATTGGATGACTTAGGCATGGCTAATACCACCTAGCCTATAGGTCCGCTCTCTTGCTCACACAACCCTTCTTAGCTAGGTTTTCACTAATTTTTAGTCATCCATAGCTTCCCAAAATTAGTTCTTTAAGACCTAGGAAACCCTCTTAGACCTAGATCCATCCCCCCAGGTCTCATCTTTCTAGGAAATTAGTGTCAAAGTTGGGCACTAGCACCAAAACCTAGGGTGTCTTATTTCTTGTGCTATTGTCCAAATCCACTTTAGACTCAAACAGTTGAATTTTATTGAACCCTTATATTTTCCCCTATTAGCCTAATACAAGATCATTTAACCCATGAAAATTATTTTCCATATAAAATGCCATTCATTATCCTTTTAGAAGGGTTGGCACTCATTCATAGGAAAGAAATTAAGCATGTAAGTAATTAAACTTAAGCACTCTTCCCTATTATCTGCATATAGCCTTCTAAGACTATTCCAAGCTAATTCAAGAATTAAAACTAATCCCTAGTCATCCAATGTACATCTAGTTTCACATCTATTTCAATACATCACATAATATTTTCACTAGGCACTTTAATGGGAGAACTACATTAGCTTGATCCCTCTTCAAAGTATTGGTATGTAGGCAGTGTGCCCACACACAGGGTGTGAAGTGCATCCAGTGTATCTTTTACACACTAACCCCCCTTCTTTTTTCCTAAGTTTACATTCAAGTTAAAGTATCATCAGCTCTCAAGAGGATCAAATATTGAAATGGGCACATAATGAGCTCCATGGCACATAATGAGCTCCATGAGGTCCTAAACCCTAAAATTTGAGTGACAAGGTAACACAAACATTCTGAACAGAACCTAGAAACATCTTACCCTTAAGACACTAGCACTAGAGAAGGACTATAGCACTAAAAATAATCCATAAACCATTAAAAGGGATATTGGTATCACTATGAGGTCACAAGCGCAATAAATGTAGTCATGACTCCAAAATAGACCCTAATAGGTAGCTACATGCCTATTTAAGGGACAAATTAGTTACATACGTAAAGATAAGGGTTGTAGTGTGTGAACCAACCATAAGTTTGATTTTAATTCTATAAATAATTAAAATTTTATTGGGAATATGGTATATATAAGATGAGGTCCATACTCATATGAACACAATCAAGTAACCAATCAAGCATTTATAGGTTATAAAGAGAAACAAAGCTTAGTTTAAACCTAAAGGAAAAGGTAGAGCATGTTTAAAGGAACTTGAATATAAATTGAGATCCTAAACCAAGTTCAAAGATTCATATTCAAGATCATTGAGGTATGGTGAGGTCTAAACTCAAAAGACACAGTTAAACCTTCTAAAGACACCTATAGGTGGCTAATGAGGGTCAATCCAATTTAAAGATTAAAATTTAAGATAATAGTAGTGTTTAAAGATGTTTTGAACCATTTTAAGAATAAAAATATGTTTAGGATCATTCAAAAGGTCTAGATGTTAGTGGAGAGGGTTTAAACCAAAAGGATAAAGTCAAACCCTAAATAAACACCTACAAGCTACATAACCCAAGTTGGTCTTAAAGCATTGAGTAAGACCCAACATGGTGAAGAGACACTAAGGTTTATATTAGTAAATATAATTTTTTTTAGGGTTTTGTTCATATAAAATCACATAAATATGGAATATGAACCAAAATTGTTTGTAAACCTCATACATGGTCATACCAAAACCCTATACACAGTCACAATCATGTTATAACTAGTCTTGAGAAATTGGTGTTTTAATGCCCCCATAGGTATGATCAGGGTTTTTAAATTGATGTAAATGATGTTTGTGGGTTGAAAAATATTTTAATGGCAATTTCATGGTCACACAAATAGTGGAGATATCAATTGTTTTATCTCAGACCCTACCCACTCCTTTGGTAAGGGGCAATCTTGAGATTAAGTAGTCTCTTTAAACTCCAAAGGCATAAAACAATTTACAAAAATTCATGAAGAGTCATATAGGTAGTGTATAGTCATGAAATATGTATCCATAAACTCTTAGGTCATAATACATCTTAGTTTCCATCTAAATTCCCTTAAGGAATATCAAGAAGGTGACAACCTAGAGACCCCAAGTACACTGATCAATGTACTAATTTCATATAAAGGGGTAATGAGCACTTACAAAGAATTTAGAATAATTTAAAGGAATATTATATAGGTTTTTGAGTCTCTCAAATTAATGGTAATGACTTATAGGACACAAAACTCAGATTAGACCCTTCTTGAGCTTAAGAAACATTAAACAAACCACTCAAAGAGAAAATTTAGATGCTTATACCATATCTCACACTTTGCATGGGAGTATAATAAATTTAAGATAATTTAATGGGTTTTATGAGATTTTTTTCCAAGTTTAAGGAGTTCATTTAATGATCTATTCTTTATAAATAATGGTTAAGACCCCAAACTGGTCTTAAACCCTGATAGTGACTAGTGAAGGATAAAAGAGCTCAAATTCATATATAATGAAATATTTTACTATAAAAAAAAAATTATGTTGTTGAGGAATAAAATTATATTACCCACATGAAATTTTATACTAACATCACTTGTATAGATTTTAATAAATGCCTTATTTTTGCATGTTTTTAGTGTTTTGCAAGTGTTCTAAGAAAGGTAAAGCTTCAAAATTATGATATGAGGTAATTTTTTAGTTTTAATAGGAATTAAATTCCAAAAAATAAAAAAATAGATTATGGAGGTGATAAAATTAGGCCTATTTTCCAAGACAGTCTCAAATAAGCTCAAAATGAGACTAGGTGGTAAGGCCATTTATTGGTTTGCATACTTCTATAGGGTCTCAAGGCCCCAAAATTGACATGGAAGTTGGATATGTCCTATTTAAATTTAATCACACACTTTTTTATTATTTAATTTTTTTTTATAAGTTTGGAGCAATAAAATAAGGTCCCAAGAAAGGAGGCCTAATTCAAGAGAGGGAAAGACCAAAGAGATGTTCCTCTCATAATATGAAGATTAAATTTGGTATGGATATTTAAGGCCATAATAGGTCCTATAATATTCAATATTTTTCTAAATATCATCTATATAACTCCATATAAAAGGAGGTTTATAATTTTTGGGGATTAGAAGGAAACTAGGCGTAGTGAAGGCTTAATTAGAAAAAAAATTCTTGGGAGTTGTTCAAACACTCAAAATGGTGTTTTTTAGACCTGATAAAATATTTAAATATCATTTAGATAGTTTTAATGAGTTTAAGAAGATGCACTTGAGTTTTTGGCCACTTGGACCAATCTAGGAATGGGAAATGAAGAGTTTCAAGACACCTATATACTTGAATGAAGGAAAGGAAGGAAATAGGATTTGATTAAGGAATTAAAAATTTTAAATGAGTGGTTTTAGATAATTTCAATTCGAATTCATGGTTTAATGTTCCATTTTTCAATTCCTTCATGCAAATCAGGGTAGTTTTCATGGAGTTAGTGAAGATGTCAAGCCCATTTGTAACCCCAATGCCACTTGGAATGATGTAAATAATTTAGTTTTGAGACACATAGAATTATATTTATTTTTATATTATATTATAACTCTCCTTGTTGTAAATCATGTACACTTGTTAATTATTCTCTACTATGCCTCTCTCTCTCTCTCTCTCTCTCTCTCTCTCTCTCTCTCTCTCTCTCTCTCTCTCTCTCTCTCTCTCTCTCTCTCTCTCTCTCTCTCTCTCTCTCTCTCTCTCTCTCTCTCTCTCTCTCTCTCTCTCTCTCTCTCTCTCTCCACCATTCTCTATAAGAGCAACAACTTTTGATTAAGTTTTAAAGATCCACACCTAGTATGGTGAAGCCCTAATGGTTTTAATAATATTTATGCCTTTTAATATATATTTTAAATCTATTTTTGAGTTCATAACTTATTTTTTAAGTGTGTGAAGTAGTGCATAGTGTAATGACAAGTGATAATCATCTATCCTTATGTTCACTTTGCTCTTTGATGTTTTATGCAAGTAGTATGCTCTCTAACAAGTCACATGAAGTGTAGTTAGTGTCTTTGTCTATATATAAGTTTAATTAATAACATTAGTGTCTAAAATCATACCTTTTGTTCATTCACCTTGAGAATTGAATTGCATATCACCTTCATCTTTGAAATACTTATGTTAGAGAAACCTTGGATGTTGAAGCTAGTTTTGTGAGTTATCTTTCATAGTCCAAGTTAATGGTAGTAGAGTGGATATAAATTTTTTACATCACCTCATTATAATAGTTTAATTTCATGTTCCTTCTATCTCTTTTCAGCCCCAAGCAAATAAGTAATATAGGTGATGAGCTACAATGAATATATCTAGGGAGTTAACCCTTTAATCTAGAGGTTTACCTCTAATATAAGCAACCTATAATATTATATGTGATCCAATATTTCACTTAATCTAGAAGATGCTTGAACTACCTCTCCAAGGGTTAAAAATTTAGTCATAATGATAACCCTTTTGATTCTCCTTTTGTAGGTATAAAGTTATTAGCTTATGATCTGAACCAATCCTCAAAAGAGCATAGGTTAGACATTAGATTAAATATTCAACCAATTGATAATAAATATTAACTAGATTAACTTATCTCTTAATATTATATTCGATCATGTGAACATAGAACCATTGATATATATATATATATATATATATATATATATATATACATACACACTAGACCAATCTCTAAAATTAAATCTTAAAATCCCCTAGACTATTAGAAAACTATTGAGATCTCCCCATATTTTCTAAGGGTGATGTATAAGGATATTCATCTCCCTTAAAATCATCCAATTCTAATATTTATAATTAATCTTGAATATATTTAGTTTCATCCAGAAATGTATTCTTCTTGTTCTTGAGTTGAGTTCATAGATATTAGAGATAATACACACCTTACTATACTCATTATTAGTAAAAAATATCAATGTGGTTATTATTATTTAGAATAACTTATCTTTTAACAACTTGGGAATTCCAAAACATAGGTAGACCACCTAAATCCCCTATGATACTTACTCCAAAATAATTATAATTCCTATGAACCTTATCCTTTCCCTAAGATAACCTACTCTCAGACATTTGTGTTTATTGTAAAATCATAATAATTGGAACATTATTCTTTCTAAGAATTTTTAATATCATAATCTTGTTAGGGTTATTAAGCCCTATCACATTCCATGAAATAATTTGTATTTTTATGTTTATAATAAAACCTAATAACCTAAAAGGTTTTATAAGTTCTATTCACCACATCCCTAGAAATTTACTTGACTTAGACTTCCTTCAAGGTGGGTCTTTTAGTTTCATTATCATCTCCCACATAATCTTTA
This sequence comes from Torreya grandis, assembly GCA_037957365.1. NCBI lineage: Eukaryota > Viridiplantae > Streptophyta > Pinopsida > Cupressales > Taxaceae > Torreya > Torreya grandis. The sequence continues at coordinate 712,181 of JARHVA010005133.1, read as the reverse complement.
TTTTTATTTACTCATTATATTTATAAAAATAAAAGACTAATTTAAACTTGAAAATTTGTTTTATAAGTCATGTGGAAGATTTAATGAGTAAGGGACGAACTCATTTAACTTTGAAAATCCATCTTTAATATCCTCCTTTGAAACAATTTCCCCTTCATCTGATTCTTATTTCATTGAGGTTTCTCTTTATACCTCATTCATATCCTTGGATATAAAAAAATTTGTACTTATTTTTTCTTTTTTTATTACTCATTCTTCCTTTATAGTATCTTATATCTTTCCTTCCAATAAAGGCACATATGTTAGGGTCCTTAGGGTCTCTCCTCTATCCTCAATTATTCTTTCCTTATTAATATCTTGTCCTAGATTTTGTTCTTCTATGATCTAGTTATATATATATATATATACATATATATATATATATATATATATATATATATATATACATACATATATATATATATATCTTATTCTCTCTCTCTTCTTTTAATGGTATTATCTGAATATTCCATTATCCTCCATATTTCTTTTCTCTCCTATTTTCAAGATATCATTTCAGTTCATGTCATAACTTTGTGCACTTATATCATATCTCATTTTCTCTTTCATAATCAATTTCCTAATTCTAATCCCTATATATTTCATCAATATTTAGGTTGGGAAAACTTTCTAAAATGAAACATTGACATAAATTATGGCATAAAATAATATTTTCCTTGAGTTTTTCACCAAATCAAGAGCTATACACTATCTAATAGATTTACCTATCCATATTATAACTTCTTCCAAAAATTACATAGGTAAGCCTAGAATATTGACCCACATAGGGACTTCATAAAATAACTCACTATGTGGATTTAACTAGAGTTTCCATTTATTAAGAGAAATAATTTTATTCCTTATAAACTAATGTCCTTCTACAAAATTCTTAGTAAAGTCTTATGGATTTGAGAAGGTAATTAAGATTAAATCTCCAACTAGATTAGCAATATCTATTTGGCCTTTTGGTTTCCTCTTACAATTTTCTCATTCTTTAAAATGTCAATTTTGGGTTTATTTCCATTAAACTTACCAATAATATAATTTTCCATCCTCTAGTTTTATCTTTACAAAACCTTATCTACTACGTCCAATAATAATTCTTCCTCGTCCATTATTGGATAAAATGTTTGACTCCTTCAAGTTAATGGATACTTTATTTTACCTACTAACCTTTATTCTTGGGATGTTTTATCATTAAGTAATTGACCATATATCCTGTCTCCTTAAATACATGGGTCCCCTAATCATCCGTTATTTCATTTTACCAAAATGACACCATTACCTATTGGATATTATGGATACCCTTTGTTTTGATCCTTATCTAAACATTCCTACCTAAGTCTCCATTTGAATTTGATTTCAGACAACACAACATTAGAAATGTCTCCAAAAAGACATAACGAACCTATTATTTTCAATGAAATTATATACAAATATTAATGTGTATATTTAGACATTATAATACTTATGTATAATATATTATTTATGATAAATATGTAATGATATAAAATAGTTTTTATATAATGTTTTTTTAATTATGATTTTGTAATTATACACAATAGTCCTCATATATATCACCCTAGTAAAACAAATATGCTTGTAGAATATTAGAGTATAAGTAAATCTCATCATAAACACATGTCACAACAATGAATTATGTATGTCATAGAATAATAATAAGATGCAGTCTCATGGAAAATAATTATTGTATAATATTTCTTATGTGTTCTATTTATAACAATCCATTCAATTGTAGTGGAAGAGGGTTAAAAATAATTTACACTATGCCTATGTTAATGGATCCCATATATTTATAAAATTATTTGTTGTAATCTCTAAAATTCGTATTTAAAAAGAATCAAACATATGGTAGTTGCAAAAAAGTTCTTGATTTTTCACTATTTATATCATAATTATATCCCTCACCTAATGGCCTCTCATTGAATCATGAAAATATGAGACTAGATCTATGTGTAAACTGGTGACCACACACAAAAAAATTCATAATCAATACATAAAAAATTCACAAATATACATTTAATAGGCATCCCATAAGCTTTAAAATAATAATAAATAAAGGCATTTATTTTGAAAAACAATATTCATAAACTTTTTATTTGTTTTGAATGCCAAATCATCTCCCAAACTAAATTAAATTCCATGTATGATTTCATTTAATTCCTTTTTTAGATTATCCCTTGAGATGAAATTTAATTCCAAATAGAGATTAATAGATAACTTTGAGTCATCTTCATTTTTATTTCCTTTTAGTTATTTCAATTTCCTCTTAATAATTTGATGGTGACTAATATAAATAATAATGTTAAATTTTGTTTCACTTCACTCACACAAAATTAAATAAGAGAGGCCATATCCTTTTAATCTTAAATCCAATATTTGTGTTCAAATAGATCTATAACTAACATTAAAAACAAGATTTTAAGAATGAGATTAATAATATTTTACTAGTACCTTTTACTTAACTACGATCAAAAATTTAAAATGTAGTTCACCTATTCATGGAAATTTGGTAGGAATGCAATTAATGTTTGAAATTTTTTCAATTAAAAGTAAAACAATTCAAGTTCTATACCAAGGTCTAAATTTTCAACCCCTAAAACAACTTCAAGTATATGCCACCTATTATATATTATTAAGACTTAGTTTAACTACCCTTGGAATAGTTAATTTTTCATATCATCTTTGTGAATAGTTAGATTTTTTTTCTTTAAAAATAGTTTTTTTTAGATTGTAAAACATGTGATTTTGAGTTTTTAGTCCATCATTACACATTAAAATTATAATATTATACAAAAATATGATTTATATTAGATATGGGTACGCTTTGTGAAACACTGTGAAACCCTACACTTAAAGAACCAATAAATGCCATAGTTACTTATTGGAATAATATATTAATGGCTATTAAAAATCATAGGAGTCCATTTTGGAGAAATACATAAAATTACTTGTCTCCTACTTGATTATTTTTCACATTGCTTCATGAGATTAATATTCATTATTAATTATTCTAATTCAGTTGATATTTGTTCCAACTATAGCCAAGGAGAAACATGAAAAATAATGTTTGATCACATGTCTGAGCACATTTTACAGTTATCTAGGATGGAGAGAAACTTTGATACCACAAATTAAAAACATATTGTGCTTGCCTATCATATAATTTACATACACTTTCTCATTACAAAATATATATGTAAACCTTAATTAGGTTATAAATTCTCACTTTATACTTTGAATGGGTGTAACACACAAACTAGTCAATTTTATTATTCATTTTTTTAGGGCTCCACGTCAACCAGATGTTATATATTTTACTCTATATGATATTTATCATTCAAAATAGACCTAGTTATTATTTAGTAACATGGAATGAGTATTTTAACATTCACCTTGGGTTCTTATGTACCTTTTTATTCACATATAAGGGTGGTAGAATGGTAGTTCTTATTATAAGGAACAAAAGCTTCAAGTGGACCTAAATTTTAAGGTTATGGAATATATTTTTTAATTCTTACCAATGTATGATTTACACCAATTACAGTGAAATTATAAATCTAAATGTAAATGTTAAATATTTTTACAAATAAAAATATATGATTTAAGTATATCCCATGTAAAATAAATGATATTTGAAAAAATAATTATTTACTATAGCAACAGGGTTTAACATAGATTTTGTAGCAATTTTGGAAAAGAATTCATGTACCAATGGTATGCTTACAGATTTATATACATTTTATGTTTTATTTTTAATAAAAATTAAATATTTATTGGTATCAACACTCAAATTTAATCAGTAAGTTCTTGAGAATGTTTAATATTGACATCCTTACCCTATTTGGTCTATTCTCCATTCTATTAACTTGCAATCTGAATGAGATATTTCATTATTAAATTTATCATATTGTAATTATTGGTAACATTATTTTGGCATCCATATTCTTATTATAGGTTCTTTTTAACTAGATTTCAATAGTCTATGTATTTATGGGACAAGACATCACTAGGAATATTGGGCCTAAGTGCACCCTTGTCCACTAGTGTGGCCTTGTCCCCCACACTCTAATGGTAACTTTTCAAATTGAAGACAATTCATATTATCCCTCTTAGAAATTTATCAATTTTAATTAATATAAATATTCTAAATATTATAATATATAATAACATCATGGCTTCTTAAAACATCATCTATTAATCACTTTGTAATTCTACTACACATTGAGCAAAAGAGTATTATTCTTTCTAGTTCTAATTTTTATTCAATCTAACATTAATATGAAAAGTCTCAAGTTATTTTATTAAAAGTCAAGGGCATTAATTTTAAATCATTCAAATCAATATATCTATTTTTCACTTATATATAATTTATCAAGATTCACCTACTCATTCTAGGAGTGAGAACTACACTGTCCTAAGGCCATTTTAGGATATGTAGGAAACATTAAAACTACATGGGATATTATGAAGATAGATCATCTATTACAATTAATTCATTCCTATATTTGTATTTGTTCTAAAAGTTTCTTATTATTTAGGAACTAGGGTTTTGATTTTTCATATTTTCCATGCATTAAATCAACACATGCAAATAATTAGTAAACCCTCTCAAATAGGCACTAGTAGTCAAGGTGAAAAATCAAGTGTATATTCAACTATGATGTGACTATAATCAAAACACAAGGATACAATATGTATATGTACTCCTAATGTAACATTTTATTGACACTTCTTAAAATTATGCTTTCAGATGTGGCATATTTTAGGAATCATTAGAGTTAGTTTTGATTCATAGTCAACATACATAGTCAGTTCAAGTTTAGTTTCAGATAGGTTTGCATATACATTTTTTAATTTAATATTTATAACTCATTTTAAATTATATAAATTACTATATTATAAATTTAATATTTTTATATTCTATAGATATAAATTAGTTTCAATAGTTTGTTTATTTATTTATATCATTTAATTTTCAAAGAAAAAATAGATTAAACATTTTGGTGAACCTGTAATTTTATTTGAACATAACATGCTATTTTATTGAATTTTGTCCTAATATTTCATATATATTTTTGTAAATTACTAAAATTTAAATAAAATAATTTTGACCTTGGATATAAATATAAAACTATGATTCAATCTTATTTGACCTTGGATTTAATCCAACACTGAATGAATTATCTTGTCATCTTTGATAAAATCTGACACTAAAGCATTTTATTTTCACCTTAGGTTGAAATTTGTTTATATATATACACAAAAATATTTAGAATTTCATTCTATTCATTTTATTTTCTTGTTAATTGTTATTAGAAACTATGTTTTGGGATTTGTAAAAATACATAGTGTTTGTCATTATGGGCTAAGTGGTGATCTATTTAACAAGCATCATGGTGTGAGGGGTACTTCCCCAATACTCAATATAATTGTAGTCACTCAATTTTTCACACTTACATAGGTAGTTCAAGCCTACTCCAATTGATTGAAATAATGGGATTACCCCTAGACCCATGGGTTGTCTATAGTATGGGAAAACCTATAGATTGAAAGGCTAGTTCCCTTGATATGTCTATTCAAGATCATCACCTATGATATTAACTTGTTGGGATGGAAATGGAGAGCTAAAAATGAAATAAAACTAAAATAATGAGGTGATTCAAAAATTTTAATTCAAAATTAATACCATGAACTTTCAATATGAAAGGTGATTCAGAAAACTAATCTAAACATCCAAGGTTTCTCTAACATAAGTATTTCAATATGGAGGTAAGATGCAATGCATTTCTCAAGGTGGATGAATAAGAGATATGATTGTAGACACTAGTAATCTTCCATAAACTTAAATAAATAAAATAATAATAAATACACTTCATGTGACCTATTAAAGAGTAGATTACTTGCACAAAATATGAAAGAGTAAGATGAAAGCAAGGATAAAGGATTATCACTTGTCATTCAACTATGCACTACTTCACACACTTAGAAAATAAGTTAAGAACTAAAAATAAGTTTTAAAATTTTTATTCAAAGGTAAAAATAATAATCAAAGTAGTATGGATTCACCATACCATATGTGCATTTTTTATAAAGCTAAAAGTGACTACTTATATAGAGAATTATGTAGAGAGAAAGAGGGGTGTAGTAGGAGAAGATTGACAAGTATCCTGATGAGTTAAAATAAAAAATGGGGATATGAAAAATTAATTAATATACCTCCATATCCATGTGTCTCACTCTTAAATATTATTTAACCATCCATGTGGTGTAGGAGTTAGAACTTGGCTTGACACCTTGACTAGCTTCTTAAAAATTGCCCTTCTTTACATATAAAGAGTTAACAATCAGATTATAAATCATGAATTTGACATGAATACCTTAATACCAACCAATTAGACACATATAAATCCTTAATAAACTCCTCTAATCTTACATTTCATCATTCATGTGTACAGGTGTCTTGAAACTCTTCATTTCCCATGTCTAGCTTGGTCCAATTGGCCCAAAACTGAAGTTCATCTTATTCAAGTCAATAATTATCCATGGATGGTATTAAAATATATTATCATACCTGAAAAAAATAATTTTTTTTCTTTTAACAACTCTAAATAATCCATTTTGTTATTCAAGCCCTCACTAAGCCTAGTTTCCTTGTAACCCAAAAAACCTATAAACCTCCTTTTTTATGATAATGTATGAAGTTTAATGAAAAAAATGCATATTATAGGACACATTATGGCCTTATATACTCATGTAAATTTTAATTTTCTGAATCTTAGTGGAAGTCCATTTTTTCTACCTTTCTCTATCTTCAATTAGGCCTCCTTGCCTAAAACCTTGTTTTCCTACTCTAGAATTCTGCCACACATTTGAAATAACCCAAAAGGATGTAATTAAGTTTTCATATGATAAAAATAACCTTTTTTTCAATTTTGAGGTCCTGATATGCTACAAAAGAATGAGAATGATGAAATGACCTTGCTACCTAGTCTCATTTTAGTCCTATTTGAGATTGCCTTAGAAAATGAACCTTGTTTGACCACCTACAGAATATAATGTGCATATTTTATGAATTAAATAGTTAGGAAAGATTAAAAATGACCTAATTAAATGGTTTTTAATTTCTCTTTTTCTCGACACCCCTATAAAACACCAAAAAACATGAAAAATAGGGAGTTTATTGTAGTCCATCAACTACAAGTACCAAAAAGTAAATGTGGATAACTTACTTTGAATCCTAAAAAAATTAAAATATATTTTAGCATAAAAATATGGTATTAAATTTTCTTTATAGGTTTATTTATTCTACCTAGTCAATATCAGGGTTTTATGAGGGTTTAAGACCTGTTTGGGGTTTTAAGGATTTTTCATAAAGCACCATCCATTAATTAACCTCATTCCACTTGTAGATAATTATTTAATAACCACAAAAAATATTCCAAATTCATCATTTTACCATGAAAAGTTTGAGAGATGGTGTGAGTGTAAAGTTACTCTTTGGGTGGTAGACTTAGCTCTTTTGAACTCGACAGAGGTCTAATTTGGATTTTGGGCCTCAAAAATCAATATCATTAATGAGAGATATTTAAAAACATACAAAAAAATATTCCTCATGTTTATACATTCTCTTTAAATTATTATTAGTCCACTATATGCATTTGGTGCACTGGTCAGGGGACTTGAGGTTTAAGGCCTGTCACCTTCTTGCAAGCCCTCAAGGGCATTTGGATTAAAAACTAAGTTTTTATGCAACATAAAAGTTTATTGATACCATATATATTTATATGTATCACTTAAAATTACTTACATGGGATTTTACATGATTATTTTATGTTTTAGGTTTAAATAAACCCCTTGGTCTTAAGACTGTCCCTTGATAATGGAGTGAACAAGGTTTGAGGTGGGATGGTGAGTATGCATGATACTTGTATGGATTTTATGTTACCATGTATATATTTTAAAATTTATAACCATCCTCCATGCTCATATTAAAAGTGTAAATATTCTTATGTAGGCTTCAAAACATCAATCTCTCTCATGACTTTATTTGGATTTCCCTGTGTATCTTAGGCTTCATTAGGTCTAGACTGAGTTTTTAACTCTTTCACATTTGTTATCAGGTTAAAGTGGTTCAAATAATAATTTAATTTAATTATTAAACCATTCATAAAAAAAAATCATTATTTTAGGCATGTCATAGTCCTTTACCCTTCTCAAACCAAGTAAAAGTTCTCATGAAGAGCAATATGACTTGTAGGTTACCCTTTGATTATGTATGGGGTTTAGAACTCATATTTAATCAACCTTATTAATTTTTAATTTGGTATAAAAATTAACTTATGACCTATTTGTTTATTTGAGATAGACCTCATAGCCTCTCATACACCTTTATTCTTACATTTGGGCTTAGAACAAACCTATCTTCATTATAGCATGTAGGTGTCTTTAAGGTGTTTTGACCATATTTTTGTGTGAGATATCATTCCCACCTCAATGATCCTCTTTTGTATTTTTAAATTTTATTATATCTCAAATTAATCTTAGAGCATATTTCATGCATACTCTACCCCTTCATTGTAAGCACTTTTAGCTCACACCTTTCAAAACATGGTTATAGGTGGTCATTAGGACTAAATTTGAGCATAAGGTCTTGAAATTAGTATTTTACAACAATTTCATGATATTTAAGTTTTCTAAACCTTATATAATATTATTTATCACTATCTTATAAGGTTTTTTAGCTTCTTACTCACACTTTCAACCTTTTTACCTTATTCATTCTGTATATAGCCATATAGGTGATTAGTTGACTATGAATTCAGTCCCATTTAACACTCATTATATTTTCATGAATAATTAGGTGCTTTAATATTATTTTGAGATATCTCATCTTACCTTGTATTCAATTCTTCTATTTTTCTTATTCTATTTTGGATAGTAATGTTGATTTGATCCAAAATAAGGACATGCATGCTTAGGGCCTATAGATCTCTATTTACTTATCTAGGGTACAAAGCCACTTCCTTAAGTTAACAAACCTTTCAACACTATCAATTCCATTACACCTCCTTTTCATTATTTGAATGGTTTATATTCCTTATTATAGTACATCATGTCATCTTCAACTCACCTTATAGTCCATATACACCTGTAGGTATAGTCAACCCATACATAAGGTTTGCATGTTGTTTGAGATTATGATTTGATTTCATCTATCCACAACATAAACTTAAAATCTCCTCAAACATATCAAAATTTATTTTATCATAAGCATCCAGATCAAACATGATACTCATACTAGTGGGAGACCATTTATGAACTATATTATGCATTTCAAGAGCAAACCATATGACATTTCTTAAAGAATAACAACAAGGAGATTATTATCAAGAGATGAAACATGAAATATTGGAGAGTTAGGATATTTTATGTGATAAATAGTTTTTTTCTAAACCCCTAAAAGTGAACAACATCTTAGATAAACAAAAATTGCAATAGGAGTGAGTGAAACACTTTATACATCAAGACATTTTATTCAAAGTGAATATAGTTCAAGGAGATGAGTTGGCTGATGAAACCACCATTAAAATTAAATCCTTGACATATAAAAACATCCATCAAAACCATTATTCTCCATTTATTTTTGATGTGGATAAAGACATGCCATAGTAGACCCTACTCAGATGGATACGACATAATGACCTATTATCACTCTTAGTGATTGTTCATAAACAAGAGGCCATCAATATGAAAAACAATTAAACTTATTTCAAGATTACTAGTAACCCTAACAATTTTTAAAGTTTCATCTTTTAAATCTCTCTCTTTCTTGGCCATACCATTCATTTCAAATTTTCCTTCCTGACCTTGTGAAGATAGTGATGGAGGAGAAAGAGTGCTTGAAGTGTTATTTTAACCTAAAACTTATTTCAAATATATAACATGATCTAATCCATCCCAAGGGATACTTAAAAATCATTTCAACTAAAATGTTATCTTTCAAGGCCATACAAGTGCCCAAAAGTGCTTATAAAGTGTCATTTTGCTTAATTTAGGTGTTGAACAGTAGATGTTGTTAGCCTCTAACTATCCCTAAACATTTTCTAACATATTTTTTACATTAAGTAAATTTGGATTATCTTAAAACATTTTATTTTTTTAATGGTACATGTAACTACTCCTTATAGGCCAAATTGTGATTTTTGAATATGAGAGTCAAATAAAAGGTTAGTTCATAATATTGTGATCTGAATGTCACCTCAATAACATTTTACAATGAAATTAAACCATAATAAACCTTTGATCATGTTTGAAAATCTCAAGACCTTGAAATTGACCCCAAGGACTAGACAAGTGTACACAAGACCAAATTTTGGAGAATGCTAGACAAAAACAAATATGACAATATAAAACTATTTAAGACCATTTAAGACCATGACAAGACCATAAATTTTTTTAACAACCTTATGATGTTTTTACCTGTAGGAAGTTACCAATTTTGACTTGAGATCAAAATTTAGTCAAAAATATTGGTGATTCACATGGGTAGCATGACTACAATGTTAATAGACTAGTAACCTTATCCTTCCATTAGGAAACAGAGTCACTCTGATGCTACAATATGAACTAATATGACTTATAAATGATTCAAACTCACATCAAATACAAAACAAGGAATAAAAACAATATGTTTAAATAATCTAGGGAAAAATACTCAAAATAATGCACCTAACCTGATATGTACATGCCTCAAAACATGTTTGAAGTGATGAAACAATTCTTCTTGCTTCAACCAAGATCAAAAAGAATCTTTCTTGAGTCACAAGTAATCCATGAGAGTAAGTCACCATATGATAGATGTTTATCAAAGACAATTTTCTTTTGAAGGTGATTAAAGGAGTTACCACTCATGGGGCCTCTACTTATTATAAATGAATAGCTTGAATCCTTTTAATGGTCCTTTTTGCTCTACTTGAGGCTTGCTTAACAATACATCCCACTTGATTCCCTTCTTGTTCATTTGATTTTTGTCAATCTACTTCTTATGAGTCATGAATTTTTTTAAAACTTTACCTTCATATATACCATGATGTACTTGATGTCTAGGACCATCATACTTGCCTTATTACTAGGAAACCATGTCTGTAAGTGATTCACTATTAGATTGAGGCCTAGGTTGCTCCTCAATCACATAAAATATTGCCTTGGTATGATTTCATTCTTTTAATATTTAATATTTATTGATGATGATTTTACACTCTTCTTCATGTTCATTAAGTCCACTAATGACCTTACTATCAAGCTCATGTTTCATTTGAAGGAGAGATGCCATACTTGTTCAAATTATTAAACTATAGCATGAAACTACTACTATATATCATCACAATCTTCATGACTACCACACTCATGATCTTATTCATTTTGATTAGGAAAAATTGTACCATATTCATTACAATGTTTTAATACACTTTTAAACTCATCATCATCATCTATATGAAGATAGTAGTTACTCGTTACTGCTTGTGTGAGGGAGTTATCAAGACTTACCTCAATATGTTTATCATGAATAATGTATGTGTTAATGCTTTTCTATTCAATAAAATTATATGGATCATACTCATAAGTCTTAATACCATATTCATATAATAATAGATTATAAATACCTTAAATTTTGGAAGATGATCCATCATCTATGGCATGTTCTTCTTCCTCATTGATAATGAAATTTAGATTAGAACTAGTTTCCACATATGGTTAAATGTGTAAATTTTCCAATGGATATGTTTTTATTATTTTTATCAACCCAAGTTACACCCTACTAAAGTATATTTATTATATCTCTTTGAAAACTATACTAATATTGGATTGGTCTATAGGCTATGGGATACCTATATCTTAGACCAATCCTCTAGATTATGAGGCTAGCTCCTCTAATGTATCAAATTTGAATAGTTTAATAAAACCTAATTTACTTTGGGGGTGGAAAGAGTTATAAATATAACTAAAAGGGAAATTATATTCTAATGATGCTGATATACCTATATTACTAGTTCATCCACTCAATTTTGTACTTATACAATGCTAATGAACCACAAAGTAACTAAGAGACTATATCTAAGGTTTATTTTGCAATAGTGTTTCATATAGAGGTCTTGATGTATGACTATAGCTTGACGGTAAAGGGAGAGAGGTCTAATTTGAGACACTATTCAATATTTTTAAACTATAAATTTGATTACTAACCTTTGACACTTCATATAACCTGCAAAAGATAATTCATCAACATATAGGTGTGGAAAGAACATGCTTAGGGAATATTCATACCACTTATACACATATAAATAATCATATAAACACTATAATTATATCATAGATAAGATGTAGTCCATTCTATTTATTTAAGAGGTTACAAAGCTCAATCTTGGTAGAGTTTCATCATGCCCAAGAGAGGGATACTAAAAAAACCCTAAAATCTTGAATATATAGAAAAATCAATAGAGAAGAATCCAAAAGAATGACATAGTGGAGAGAATAAAGAGGAATATGATCATTAATTCAAAAAAAAAACTTTAGTTACAACTTACTACAAATAGACCTCAATACATCTCTCTATGTTTAGTGCCTTGCATGCTCCTTGAATGAACTCTTTGTCGTTGAATACAAGGTGATGGGCCATCATAACCATATAGATAATTATCATTAATTTATGACAAGAGAAAGTTAAGTGAGTAACTAATTGCATAAATATGATGTAATATACATTAATTATTAGTTAAGGATTAGTAAACTTAGAGTGATTGTCACTTAAGATTAGTTAACTCACTCATTAACACTTCAGACTAGTTATACATGGAATTTACCACTTGAAGACTAGTTATGCATGTGGTTGGTAGTTAAAGGATAGTTATGTGGTGTGAGGCTTAGTTATGCCTTGATTATCACTTAATTTAACCCTCTCAATAGTCTTCTACACCATCCTTAACTTCATTTGATTGATCAAGTATGTTTACTAGGCCAATTAGGCCTAGTATCCTCACTACTTGTACTTGATGGCTATGAAATCCTACATGAAACCATTAGAACCTACAAATATAGTGAGTTTTAGAAATGAATAAATTCCTCATATCATGAAATAGGTTCTATTATGACATTAATGTGCACCTTTAGAGTGGTTTTTTTAGGCTCTCTCCCATTAAGTCATAATATTGGGATAACCCTAGGTTATGGGTCACCTATGGTGGAGTTGAACCTCAGGAGTAGGTTAGATTACTATTTGATGCTCACCTAAACTAATTATAAAATAATGGTTCATGTTAAAATGGATATAAAGGGGATAAGGTCTCCTAATAAAGTTAACCAGACAATGCCCCAAATTTAAAAAGGAAAATTCCATAAGGTTGAACCCACACTAGATCTATAAAAGACAATACTAGATTACACAACCTCAAGATCAAGATAATTTCATAAGTATTTCATAGAAAGGTTTATAGTATATTACTAATTTATACATACAATAAAAATTAAAAACTCCCTAAACAAGATCAGAATGGAGGCTCATGGATGAAGAATATTCTGCTTCACATAATGCCATAGTGCATAGCTCACCAAACTAGATCCAAGGAAAGAGATAGGAAAAGAAAGTCTTATATTGCATCCAGATGTAGTTATTAAAAATTATTTATATTTTTGAGCCTAATCAAGTTGATCATACTTTACAATATCTCAAGGAATATCCCTATCTCATAGAAAGATGAAAAAGGGTCTAAAATTTGAGAAACCTTTACAAATGGAAAGATTAAGATAATATAGAGGAAGTGAGAAAAGAGAATATATCAATGATCCATTTGATAATAATCAATGGGATACCACCTATCCATAGATACTCCATCATGCTTTGGTCCCATTGAGATCTGGTTCATCATCAATAGTTATCTCGAATCAGCTTTAATAGCCTTCAAACTCTTCTCATTAGCTGAGAGAGAGGCACTAGAAGATAAGAATTAGTTTTGCATGATGATTGGGTCATGGTACTTTCAAGGATAAAATGTCCCTAAATGTACTAATCAAAATTATATGTTCTAATTACTTATATAATTCCCTAATCTAATCCTTAAACCTCACCATCCTGCACTTGATTTTATGATGATGACGAAATCCTCGTATCTTTGATCCTGACGGAGCCATGACTAAATCTAATTGAGTGGATATTTATCAAGAGCATGGCCTAAGATGCTTCTTAATTAATTACACATATCTAATCCTATTTTAAAACCTATACTTGGATTAACTATGGATGAAAACCAATCTAAGATTATTATTTTTCATATAGTCCATATGGATATGATACTTTGTTTGATTCCTAGTCCCATTTAGCCACCAACTTGCTGACCTTTGATCAATATTAGGTTTAAAATAATTAAAATATATTTAAAAATATTTAATGGTGGAACTTGGTCTCAAAATATTCATTTTGGTTCCACTAAGATCCATATCAAACTTGGTTCCATGTATTTCCACCAACTCAGGTCAAACTAGAGCTTGGTTCCTTATATTTGTTTACCTAGGGTTGAAAACTGGCACATGACCTCTATAAAAATGTCTCAATCTCAATCCTATTCACATTGGTTATCATTTATTTGACTCAAATCCATTAACTCCTTGACCTTTGCTCACACCATTAGATCTAAGATATAATTGATTGCATACCATAGATATTTGGAATCCATTGTCTCAATATTGGCCTCATATTCATCTGTAGGAATTACTAACTATTTAAAACTTGATCATACCTTTAATATATTCTAATAATTTAAACATGTGCCATTAGATCTTCTACCAGATTCATGCACTGTTGACACTTGGCATGTTCATCTACTCTTTGGATCCTCTAACTTGTTGACTTTCTTGTGTACCATCAATATTAGATGCATGATCAAATATGAACCATTGATCAACTGATACCCTCTATTTAAAAGCCAATAGCTAGTTCACAAGGCTTAAAATTGATGTTCGTGTGTCTATCACTTGACATCCATGTGACCATATTTAACATCTACATGACCATCAAGTTTAATTTCATGAAATAGTTATTTTTCATGAGCTTAAATTTGACATATACATGAACATCAATTATTTTCACATGATCATCAAATACATCTATGAGACCATCACCTTTTAAACATGAAAGGTTTAACTATTGAGATTGATTTTAACACTTTGGGCCCATCACTATTTTCTTCTAATGTATTTTGCCTAAGCTATTTCCTTTGGATATTTTATCGAGCATTTATTTTGGACCAATTTTTATTGGACACTTTTTTTGAAAAATACCATTTGGTATTTTTATTTAGTCCACTTTTTCAAAGAATGATCATTTAGGAAAAGTGTTTCAGACTTTTTATTTAACTAAAATTCCCTTTGGATTTTTTGCATAGAAACTTTTCTTGAAAGAAACAAGTCTTTAAAAAAAAATTAAGACACTTTATCTAAAATAATTCCATCTTGAAAATTTTCTTTTCTATAATTTTTTTGAAAGAATTCCAATGCTTAGCTAAATACCTAAAACAAAATACCTAAAAGAAATCTTAACACTTAGCCAAATAAACTTTGAAATATTTCCCAAGTATAAACTTAGATTTTAGGCCTGTAGGCTCTTCTGAACTTATTCTAGTAGTTGATTACTTGATATTTGAAAGTTTCAAATGGAATTTAGAAGATTGTACAAACTTTTCCCAAACCTTGAATTGTGTAGACACCATAATGACCCTATTTCCATATGAACTCTTCTTAGCTATTCAAAGCTTTGTATGTTGATAAAATTGGCCAACATTTTTGGTGACTCATAGGGAAGTATGCTTACTATGCTTGAGAACCCAAACCATTCTACTTTGATTAGTATATTAGGCATGGAGTTACCTCTTTGATTATCAAGGTTGACCCTTTTTAGAACTTCCTCTTGAAGCAACAAGGACCAAAATAAATGAAACAAATTAATGTGCACAAGGCACTCAATAAAAAATAAACAATAGAAGAGAAAGGAAATGTACCCAAGTCACATAGATGAAAGCATGGAACCTACCTACCCTAAACTAACTAATCAAAATGGGACTATACAAAACCATTGACTAGTTGTACAAAATAGGTACCCTTTTTCACTAGTACATTATACTTTACATGCTTGAGGGCTGATAAACAAGATATAGGAGTGGATATTTAACATATTATTGATACACATCTCCAATAAATATAACAAAAATAAATGTACCCACCCAATCTGGTTGATTGGACATACAAGCATCTTAGAGTGGATAGGCAAGATGATCTTACTCTTTTTGATGCTCAAATTTATGCTATGAATTAAGCCCAACCTGTGATGGATTTTCCTTTTCATGTTCCAACCAAGCTAGGTGCCTAATAGGACATCCTCTTGTCAATACAAATGTTGAGAAATCAAATTTTACCTCACTTTTACACTTTATTTGTTCATCATTATGGTCTTCAAGCATAGGTAGATCATAGTATATTTAAAGAACATTATAATATTGAAACCTTTGTTCATCCTCAAGGTTTTTCTCCATCACACAAAGTGGTGGTTCTTCAATTTGCATTTCTTGAGCACTCAAGATGTCCTCTTCATCAACCTCACTCAAGATTTCATCTTGTTCCCCAATTGAAAATGAGGGTTGATATGACCAACCAAGGTCCAAAAAGGCACCTTTGTCTTGCTCAAGGTCTAATTTCCCTTCATCTAACTCTAATTTATTTGGGTTACCTCCATTTGACAACCCATATTAAATTGAACCAACCTTTGGTTCTTGATTCTAATCCTCTTCTTGATCTCTATAGAATGTACTTTCAGTAGTCCAATCAAAATCTATTTTATTTTCAACTTGATAATTATCCTCACCAAGATATAGTTCATTAGTGTCAAAGTCATACCAAGAAGGTTGGTTCAAAAATGTTTCTTCCCCTTTTGAATGAATTCAGCTACCTTATATGATATCTTTATCATAGACACTTGCATTATCTTGTTAAGGTTAATCTATGACTCTAATCTCTTCCTCTATCCTTTGTAGACTAGGTTCCTCCTTTATAAGGGAGATGGTGGGAAGGTGATGAAGTTCACCTTTATTGTAACTTAGGATGGTATCCTTCTAGATAGGGACATTGAATGATTTTTTTGGTATCTTTTGAGGGAAGGAGAGAGAGTCTCAAACCTCTTGTAGACCAGACTCATTAAGCTAAACTATGGTTGTTTGATCTAATTTTAGCATAATTGACTCCTCCTCCAAGACTACTTGTTGGATTTCCTCAACTAGTACCTCCTCTTTTTAAAAACCTTTCTAAATTTACTTCTATGAGGGAAAATTATAAGGATCATCCCCTTTTTCTTGAACCTATTCTTGGACCTTCATCACTAATACGTCTTATTTTTTCTTCAATCCTTCCCTGAATGATTTCCATGAGGGGAATTTGTAGGAAGCATCTACTTTTTATTTATTTTTACTCACCTCCTCTTTCCTCATATTTAGTTCCAACTCTTTGATCTGTCTATCTATATTATCTTTGAAAATCCTGTATTGAGGTTGGTCAGTGGACTCATGAAGATACGAAACACAAGAGGGTTAGTATGAGATACAAGATGATGCTTAAGGAAGATAAGTGGGATATTAGATATCAACAATATGTTATTATATAGTAGTATCCTTTATTTGAGGGCTTTCTTAGATTGAATTCTAAGAAGGAAAAGTCTGAGGAACACATGAAGAACTTGGAACATAAGAGGGGTCACTTAGAATAGTTCTTTGGGGGAGGGTGGGTGGCATACATTAGGGCTGAGGTGGTGTATATGAAGATACACAAGGTCTATGGAGTGGGACCTAATGTTTTTCAAGGTTCCTTAGCTCATCCTTGATGATTTGAATGTAACCACTTACATCCAAAATCTCACTTGAGAGGTTTTTCCATTTTCTCTCTTAATAGACATCCATTTATCTTTCATTAGTTACAATGTACCTCTTATGTCATGAATGATGTGATTAGGGATATCTTGACCATATCCCCTCTAAATATTAAGGCTTATCATGTACTTTTTATATCCTGAGAACATTTGCCTCCAACTTGAAATGGATTGGTTTAAGTAAAAATTATGGACACTTTGAGCCTAAAAAGGCTACTACAATAAATATTGAGAACCACATGGGGTGAAGCCATAAACACTCTTAAGCTAATATGAAGGATATTTAGGTAGATAATAAGAATTTTGATCAAAATATGATTGATTTTACATATTAGATAATGATGATTAGGTACTTGGACAACTTAAACTAGATGATAGATATTCAGAGTCACCATTGATATTTGTAAAATGCCTCTAAAGGTTGATATGTATAAGAACACCAATAATCCTTCTATTAATTTGGACCTTAGTCCCGCTGGGCATGCCATAAATAATTATGACATTAATGTGCACCCTTGGAAAGGGTTCTTTAGGATCTCTCCCATTAAGTCATAATATTGGGACAACCCCAGGCTGTGGGTCACATATGGTGGAGTTAAACCTCTGGAGTAAGTCACATTCCTCTTTGATGCTCACCTAAACTAATGCTAAACTAATACTTCAAGAGAAAAGGGTTAGAAATGGGATAAGGGATCCTAATAAATTTAACTAAGTAATGCACTAAATTTAAAAAGGAAAGTCCCATAAGTTTGAACCCACACTAGATGTGTAGAAGATATTACTAGTTACACAAGCTCAATATCAAGCTAATTGCATAAATATTTCGTAGAAGAGGTTTAGAGTATAACACTAATCTAGACCTATAAGAAGCATTGAAAACTCCCTAAACAAGGTCAAAAAGGATGACTATAGATAAGGAAGATTCTCCCTCACACAATGCCATAGTGCACAACTCACCAAAATAGATCCAAGGCATGAGATAGGCAAAAAAAGTCTTATATTGCATCAAGAGGTATTTTATTACAAATGCGTGATAGGGTCAAGCCAAATCAAGTTGAGCATACTTTGCAATATCTCAAGGAATATCCCTATCTCCTAGAAAGATGAAAAAGGTATAAAATATGAGAAACCTTTACAAATGAAAAGATTGAGATAACATAGAGGAAGGGAAAAGAGAGAAGAAAGAGGCGAGCCATCCAAAAATAATCAATGCATTGCCACCTATCTAAGGATGCCCCATCATGTTTTGGTCCCATCAAGAATTAGTCCATCATCAATAGTTAACTCTAATTATCTCTAATAGTCTTCAATCTCCTCTCATTAGCTAAGAGAAAGGCACTAGAAGACAAGAATTAGTTTTACATGATGAGTGGGCCATGGTCCTTTCAAAGATAAAAGGTCCCCAAAGGCACTGATTAGAATTAAATGTTCTAACTACTTCTATAATTCCCTAATCTACTCTATGAACCTTGCCATCCTCCACTTGACTTCATTATGAGGAAAAAATCTTCATATCTTTGATCTTGATTAACATGACTAAATATTCTTGAGCATCTATTTGTCAAGAGCATGGCCTGGGATGCTTATTCATTAATTACACATATCTACTCCTTTGAAATCTTGACCTAGATTAACTATAAATGAAAACAAATCTAAGATTATTAGTTTTCCTATAATCCATATAGATACAATACTTTTCTCAATTCTTGGTCCCATTTATCCACCAACTTGCCAACCTTTGATCTATATTAGGTCTAAAAGATCTAAACTATCTTTGTAGAGCCTTAATGGTGGAACATGATCTCAAAATATTAATTTTGGTTCTACCAGGATCCATATCAAACTTGGTTCCATGTATTTCCACCAACTTATTTTGAACTTGAGGTTGGTTCCTTATAGTTATTTGCCTAGGGTCAAAAACTAGCTCATTAACCTCTATCAAAAATATCCCAAATTTGATCATTTTCCCATTAGTTGTCAACAATATGACTTAGCTCCATTGACTCCTTGACCTTCACTTGCACCATTAGATATAAAATTTGATTGAATAAGGAATATAGATATTTAGAACACATTAACTTGAGCTCAACCTTGTATTTCTCCCCAAGATTCATTAACTATTTGACCTTTGCTCACATCATTGATCTCCTTTGACAAGTTGAATGTGTGTTATTATATATTCTACTAGATTCACATGCTATTGACACTTGGAACTTGTCCATCTGCTCTTTAAATCCTCTAAATTTTTGATTTGATTATGTAATATCAATCTTAAGTGCATGATCAAAAATGAATGATTGATCTATAGGGACCCTTTATTTGAAAGCCAATGACTAGTTTATGAGGCTAAAAATTGACATCCACATACCTCTCACTTGACATCCACATGACTATATTTTCCATTCATACTATTGTCAAATTTAATCTCATGAAATAGTTATTTATCATGAGCTTAAATTTGAAATCTGTATAAATTTTAATGATGTTCACATGACCATCAAAGACATACATGATACTTTCACCTTTTAAACACTAAATATTTAACTATTGAGTTCAATTTTGACACTATGATCCCATCACTATTTGCTTCCCATGTATTTTCCCAGGTCTATTTCCTTCAGATCTTTTGTCGAGAATTTATATTGGACCACTTTGTATTATACACTTTGCTTGAAAAATACCCTTTAGTATTTTTTTTTGGTCCACTTTTTCAAAGAATGATCCTTCAAGAAAAGTGTTTTAGACTTTTATTTTTACCAAAATGTCCTTTGGGTTTTTTGCATAGACACTTTTCTTGAAAGAAACAAGCCTTTAAAAAAATTGTTAAGACATTTTCCATGAAAGAATTACATCTTCAAAAAAATTCTTTGAAACAATTTATTCAAAATAATTTCAACACTTAGATAAATACTCAAAACAAAATCCCTAAAATAAATCTTAGCACTTAGCCATATAAACTTTGAAATATTTCCCAATTATAAACTTAGCTTTTAGGCTTATAGGATCTTATAGACTTGTTCTAGTAGCTAATTACTTGATCTTTGAAAGTTTGAAATGAAATTTTAAATATTCTGCAAACTTATCTTAGACCTTGAATTGATTAGAGACCATAAATATCCTCGTTCCATATGAACTCTACTCAACTCTTCAAATTTTTGTATGTGGGCCAAAATTTGCCAACAGGTCCTCTTAGGCAAGCAACACCTACAAATTAGTCAAAATTACTGACTAAGTCACCTTGTCCTTCACATTTATGAATTTTTTTATTATAATTATCTCATAGAGGAATTTGTAGGCATGGTTTTGAGCATGTGATGTCTTGATAAGGTGAAACAAGTGATAAAATTCACTCTCCATTGATTGGAATCATCTTAAACTACCTTATATCTCTATTTTTGCACTTTTTCCTCAAAAAAACTTGTTTTATGACAAGTCCATATAGTTCAATACACCACATTACCATTATCAAGACCCTTTATGAGTGTACTTCATGTTTCTAGTGGTTATCTAGTGATGCATGGGTGTTTGGATGCAATAAACTTCATTTTTCTCAAAATCTGTCAATAGGAGGGTTTAGGGAGGGTTTTGGAGGTGAACCTTCTTAATAATGGTTCATAAAGTATGGAACTTCAAATCAAAACTTCTTTCCATGTATATTTATTCCATAAACCCCTTCAAATTTCTTGATAATCTTGGGTTCCCATGCAAAAGGTGTGCAAAAATACGTATGTAGAGATGTTTGCTTATTGGGTTTTCCATGCATGTCACCAAATTCTAAGGCATGAACATGTGGTGTTAACATGTTACATAAAACCTTTAATGTTTCAAAGAAAATTCTAAGTGATTTTAGTCTCTAGGACTTAAATGTGGCATTTTTTATTACATAAAACCCTATGAACTTTGAAAGTAAAGAAAATTCTAATAGTTCTAAGTTCTAATAGTCTAATGGTTTAGAGCTTTTGAGTTCTAAGGATTTTACATTTTGGATATATTTTTTAATCTATAACCACTAAAGGATTAACACATTCTAATGTTTTGAGTTCATGCATTCTAATGACTCTAAACTTTTGAGTTTTGAGTATTCAACACTTGGCACATTTTCCTTTACCTAAAAATATGGAAATATTACATAGATATAAAGGTCTTAAAGCCCTAAATTTTAATACCTATAATATTCTAAGATCTGATAAAATAAAAACTAGAAAATTATATTGGCCCAAACCTTTAAATAAGATATACTTATTCAATGAACTAATGGTCCAATGACTCTATGTCTCCATGCCTCCAAGGCCTCATGATCATGCCACATGTCAAAATTCTATTACACAAAACATTTACATGGATTTAGACATTTTAAAAGACTCAAATGAACATTCTCTCATGCCTCCAAGTCCCTATAGGCATGAGGTTAATCCACATGGCATAGTCACATTAATTTATGACCTTGGAGTATATAAAGAGAATATGTAAGTATAAAATCTTGAGTGAACAACACTTGGACGTGTTATAATCTAAGAGATGTAGGCTCAAATTACACATAAATGAGTTCTATATAATTATATTGAAGTGGGTAAGTAAGAATTTGACATCTATCTATAACATTATGATTAGACACATAAAGTTAATGAATAGTTTCCATTTGGAAAACAAGTAAACTTGCTAAAGTTGATTAAAAAAATCAAATTAAAATGGGAACAAAATAAAAAGGCCATTATTTGCATTAATGAAACATAAAGTCATGCAAGAATCATATTTTTTATATATATGTGAAATTAAATTGAATGTTATTTATTTTGTCATCAAGCTATAAATCAAACTTTATAATTCTAAACCCTTGAGCATCCAAAGAGCCCTAGTTTTTCTAGTGATCTTGAAAGAACAAACTAGATGATTTGTAAAATAAATTACATAGTTAAAGATTGACAGAATGGCATCCTATTCAAATCAAGTCTACATTTTACCCCCTTTAGTGTACTCTTGTGATAAGAGCAGAAAATAAAGAGACATAATGTTTCACAAAGATGCCCTCAAATTTAGCCTCCTCTACTATTTGGTGATCTAAATTGTTATTGAGTCTATAGCTCCCTAATTTGCATAACATGAATTGGATCCATACTCTACATAATATGTATTATCTATATATGAGAAATAGTATATCAATGACCTACTACCCATCAGGTCACAAGATCTCCATCTATAAATGGTAAACCCAAAGGTAATGCCTTGCATATACCTACTTAGAGTTTTATTTTTCAATGGAACATTTTATAGAGTTTCTTTGCATCCTAGGAAAATCAAAAATGTAGTTGTGATTATTTTTTAGAGGATTTTCTAAAGGTATTTTGGAATTCCATGGCCTGAGACTACCTATAACAAAGTCTTGTCCAATGTTTGGCTCGAGCACAAAAAATATAGATGAAAAACTAAAATATTGGTTAGTTAAGGGCCAAGGACTAAATCCCAAGGGAGGCATTTCCTCTAATTGCATTATCAAATTCAAACCTAGGATTAGGATATTTATGGCCCTCATAAATATACTATATAGTTTTGAAAGAACAACTTAGGTACATGTGTAATGAGTCTCTTTGGTGGACATTCTTTTAAATTCAAATAAGTTAGTTGCCCTAGGGGAAGTCATAAGTGCAAGATTGGAAAAATAGACGTGTTATCTTGAATAAAGGCCAATTGATGGAAATTTTTATATGATGTCATATCTATTGGATGTAATATTAGGCACACTTCATGGGACACATGGAGATATATGGAAACTCTCAAAAGAATATTTAGGTAATATAATTTATGAAGATTATTATTTCACGTATGTATACATATTAAAAAATTAAATTCAAAGGATATGTGAAGAAATATATAATCTAGTATATTATTTCATTCATGGCACCTAGATGCCTAAGTTATCTAAAAAGCATAATAAGAAGCATTGGTAAAATGGGGAATTATTGGTATTACCCTAACTACATAATCATTTTAATTAAAGAGATAAGGAAAGCTCCTCTATTTATACCATGCCACATCCCAAACAAAATTATAGATCATGAGGTGGATTTTCATCTCTACAACAATGTTTATGAATAACTTGGCACTAAACATTAGGCCTATTATTATAAAAATCATATGAGTGTTAGATAAATTTAATTTTTAATTAGGCCACATTTAAACCAAGTTGGGAAAAATAGACCCCCCTACAATTTAAAGGTGGCCTAATTCAAGGAATATGGCCTCAATAAGAAAACTAAGACATACCTCAAGAACCTCAAGGAAAAGAAGAAGGTGAACATTTAATGTGGTCACTAATAATATGAACATGATGTTATTATTATGAATGCATAAGATGATATTGAGGTGTGGACAATGATGAGAGATAAATATATGTCTATGATATTTTCTTAGGATCTTCATTACAATCCTCAGATCAATAAAGAAAAAGATAAGGAGATGCAAGAATAATAATAGAGATATTAGAGCCATCATCGACCTCCAACTCAAACACAAGATTCAAAAGGGTAGGGCCAACCTCCCTCCCCTATAAGAGAATATATAAATTTATAAGAGGAAGAGTTTACTATCCATAAGGAGTCTAATAACCAAATAAAAAATTAAATTCTAAGAGCTATTCCCCCTCCTCAACTACCCTCTACATCTATAGATACTATTTTTACAATTTTGGGAATATCCACTACAAAGGAGAAAGTTAAACCTCTTCCAAACCTTCAAAATAACACATTGTCTATGACACCACTATCACCACTTACAACAATCACCTATCTTAGTCTTGTCAAGTTTCTATAGGCTCCTTTCTTGACTATTCCAATATATTATTTTCTTCATGTTCCCTTGGTAAGTCTACCTCCATCTACTGCCATCAGTGAGGAGACATCTTCTCAAGCACTCCCTCCCATGTCAACCTCTACTCCATTCACCCTTCCTTACACCACTATTGTCCTTCTAACCATTCCTTCACCACATCCTTTAGTGATACTTTCCACCATTGTAACTCTTATAATCATTTCACCATCTCCATTTCCTTCTACTTCCCTTTTGGTCACTTACCAAAGGAAATATAAGGGTCCTTACACCTCCTCAAAGGGAAAAAAAATATAATAAATGGCATCTTTTAGTCTACCCATCATATAATAATTCATTGATGATGAGGAAGCAAGATAAAAATATCCTACACATGTAATATCTTTAGTTGGATATTTAATTGATGAATTTAGATAATATTTATAAATAATGAATGGGTCAAGACCTATAATAAGTGAAGAGGTAGCACCAGATGATGAGGAAGTAGAGTTGGAAAGGGCTAAAGCTATGAACTTTGAAGGCCTACAAGAATAAGAAACTTTGGTTGGCTCTTTGGATCATAAATTTCTCATGTAAGAGAAAAGATAAAACATAAATGAGGTAGTCTCTTATCTTTCATCTATTTCCAATGTAGATATTATAGTTGTGGATTTGCCTCCAATTATTCTGAATATTCTTTTTTCCAATTCTATTGACCATCCCATTATTTTAACTTCAAAGAAAATAAAGGCTCCAAGGAAATGAGTTTGTTTTTAGAATAAGGTTATAGTTTCTACTTACAACCCTATAAGTCCACCAACCCTTAATAAAAATTAATCTCAACTAGAGTTCATTGTGCCATAATATTAACCCATATATTTAGCCACTATGACTATGGAAAAAACTCAAGGATTGACCAAGTATATGGTTGAAGTCACTCTCTTGAGACAACTTTCACCATGGGATATAATTCTCTATTGGCCTCTCTATTTCCAAATACAAATAGGTACATCATTGGATTTCCAAATAATAACACCTCCTATAATGAATCTTCCACCTTCCATATCTAAAGACCCAATCCCAAAAGATGTAGAAACAAGGAAACTTGTTATTTCCCAATGGGAAAAAGAGATGCAAAATACAATGGATGAGAGATAGAACCTAGTTGTCATAGAGTTACCTATAGTCTCTACATGGTTAGAAAAAAAGAGTGGAATAATCTAAAGGGTAAAGAAGAGGAAGGCATTGAATTTGGATACAAGGGAAGAAATAAAATTTTAACAAAGAGAATATGTATTTCCCTTGTCAAAGAAAGCCAAAAAGGATATAAATGATCCTAATTAATATACTAAAGATTTTTATGCTTTTGTGGACTCAACTAGTGAATCTATGAAATAAGTATATAAAATAAAAGAGGAGGCACATCAGAGGCTAAAATAGAGATAGACTATACATTATCCTTGAGAGATTATTGATAATGTGCATACTATAGCTACTAAGATGTACAACATTTTGTATAATATTTGGGTTTTTAGATTAGGTATTTAGTCACATAAAATAAATGTGATTAAACTTTGGCATCAATTTAAATAACTATATAAAATATTGAGTTTATGGGTTCAGTGATGTAAAACTAGTGACTTCAATAAATTAAATTTAATGTCTAGCATGGATGCATCATGGTGCCTCAATTATCTAATTTCAAAAAGGAATGCTTCCCAAAATTGACATACATATCTGAAAATGCTATTGAAATATTTTATAAATCATAAAAGTGAGGCCTTGGAAATTATGAAAGACATGAGGGTTAGTAAAGTGATTATCCCTATAGGTGAATCAATCAACAGGCCAATTTTTAATATCCTCCTCCAAGAAGCTACAAAAAACATCAAAGAAGAAGTTGAATGCACAATACATAAGACCAATGATGAAATTTTTTGCTTGGTAAATTTTTCCAAGGATATGGTGACAAGAGTGGAGCATCTAGGAGTGGAGTTCAATAAATTTAAAGTTGAATAAACAAGGTTTATGGATGAGGCCATCAAACTCTTCAAAGCTTACTTTCTCAATTTTGACATCATTAATAAGGATTTCAAAGTTGAACATGGTTATTCTAAGAACTCAAGATAAAATAAATTGCTTCAAGGTTAGTGCCAAACATGCATCCAACTACTATTATGGCCACATCATCTCAAGGTTCCCAATTTGTAGAATTTATAATCATGTAAACTACAAGTGGGACCATATTGATCCTACAAGGAACAATATTGGTTACTTCAGTTCCTATAGCTATCAATCCATCATCTTCTTTGGTTATCAATGCCAATTCATCACCTTGATAAATATAAATATCTAATTACATGTTTTGTTAACTCAAAACTTTGGTTCCAAATTTACATTACATTTATATATATTGTATTTTTATGTGTGAAATTCTATTTTGGGTTTACTATTATATATGCATCCTTTCCATTAGATTTGGATGTAGGTATTATTTTATAAATTTATTTCTAGAATTTACTTGAGAGATGATGTCCTACCCATCCCAACATATTTATACTTATATCCTCATAGTCCCAAAGGGAAGATAATTTTGGTTGTTGTGATTAATAGGCTGTAATTTTAGTCTTGATGTGAAAATATTGATTCTTCTCCAACTTGTGTTTTGTGTAAGAAGAGATATCATTATAGTTTCTTAGTATTTTAGTTCTATATGAGTTATTTATTTTATATAAATCTACTCATATTAAGTCTTATATGTTCTAAATACCTTTTACATATAAATCATAATCCCCCATGTAGATGTGTTATTACAATCTATAACAAACATGCCAACCTTTGATTTCATGTGTTTAAGTATGTGATATTTTTTTTCCTTTTGAATCCTAAAAATATTTGAATTTTGATTTTATATGTTATTCTATATCGAATATTGATTTATGATTTATTGTCTAACCTACAGTTTAATTTCTAGTCTTGGAAAGTTTCATCTAGTATAGTCCACAAGCCTCCTTTTATGCCCTACTTTTCCCTCCTTTTTGAGTTTCATTTGAAGTTATATGCATATTAAATTAGAACCATCATCATTCCAACAATTTCAAGTATATTTATATTCATCCAAAACCGACCCATCCATGGTAAAAAAACTACCTAACTCATCATTAATCCACTAGGTTATTTACAAAACCCAATACTAGGAAACTCATGCCTTTGAGTGAATATTATTAACCAATCCTACAACATTAGCATCTAACTCATAAGTTTATGATCATAAAACCCACATAAATAGGTAAATTATTTTAGTGATATAAGGAGGGGTTTAATATATTCATTTATTTTATTTATAAATAATAACTTGAGTTGCACTAAAAGCACCTAAAATATTAACAATTTCAACTTCAGATTTACTATTCCCACATTTGGAAATTCATATAAAAGTTAGGTATAATAAAGGATTTAAGAGAGATAATTAGGACAAATCATTCTATTAAAGAAGATAACCCAATCTATTATTATGCTTGATATCCCATCTTCAGCCTCAACCACATCCCTAAATCCAAGATCCAATTCAAGATCCAACCTAAGTAACTGGTTTTGCTATCAATGTTTCTAGAGCTATCCATGACTTATCCAAATAGTCTTGATAAATATGTGCCTTTGTTTTCTCCCTTGATTAAAGGACATTATATGAACATATTAATCCCTTCAAAACTACTTTGGAAATCTTTAATTTAACCTAAAAAGACATGGCATGTAGACTATTTCCCTTCACATTACTATATGTAGCCTATGACTAGTCTCTTAATTCCCTAGAAGTTTTTATTACCTCTTGGGAAGAGTGTCAACACACTTTTTTGGCATAATTTGGTTAATTCACTAGTGCAAGTGTTTTTTTATCGACACTTTACAAGCATGAAAAAAGATCCAAATGAGCTAATCTAAACCTTCAATGCTATATTTTATTATATGTATATGATACTTGAGACTACTTATGAACCCAATAAGGTGTTGGCTTTGGAGATGTAAAAGAGTGCTCTAGACCTAGTGATTGTTGTCTTTATATGTAAAGTTATTGGTATTGATACAATACCTTTGGCTTATGTTGAAATATCAATGGAGACAAGTAACTGAATCATCGAATGTAATCTTTGGTCCCACTCAGTCTTTGCCCTTTTTTGACTTTTAGTCCAATTTTAAAAATAAACTAGAATATTATGGCCCAAAACCATAATTATGTGTATGATCAGTTGCTTTAATGCAATCTCTACTAAATTTGCATCTCAACTTTCTGAATAATTCTACACATAACCCAAAAATTGGAATTAATAATTGATACTAGTCAATATTTCTACAACACAAGGTACCAATTCTAAATCTACAAAATCAAAATTGGAATCAATCCAAAGGATGGTCCTATTGGCCAATTTTGGCCTACATATAGAAATTTGCCTAAATGGACTAGTTTTTAAAGGCCTTGGTATGGAGTGATCAATTGAGTAGAGTTATGTATGGAATGAGTGGACCCAAAAAATGAATAAAAATATCATATTTCTCACAAATATTTTAAAACACTTTAAGCAAGCTTAAAATGTGCTTTATTGATCTATAAGAAGTAGATCTTGAAATAGTTCTAGGATTGTAAAATGAAAAAGACCAAAAAAATTTCATGATGTTTCGAACATTAAAGAGAATGAATTAGGTTGAACAAAAGGCTTATAAATTCATTGGATCCTTCCAAAGGGACACCAACTTCTTTCACAAGCCCCAAAAGAACTAGACCATCAAAAGCATGTCATGCAAAAATATATAGGATAACTTACTTGTACATTTTATAGGTTCACTAAAGATGACTCATGGATCCAAAAGATCACATGGAATAAACATCCTTAATGAAAATATATTTATTTGTAAATTTCATGTCGTGATAAGTTCTCTATCTTGAGATATAGGTCTTTAAATTTTATCTTGTAAAATGAAACATTTGCATGAATGTCTAATTTAGTACATGATAAATAACCATTTGGATTTAAAAATCCTTATACATTCATGTAGACATCAATTAAATTCATATGTATCTCAAATGACAGGTGCATGGATGTCAAAATAGAGCTTGGGAATTAAATCACTAGGGTTTAAATTGTGATGGGCTCATAGATATCAATGATAGTCATGTAGACATCAAATGATGGATGTGTGGACATCAAATTTAAGCCATGAAAAATAATCATTGGGTTTAAAAAATTACTAAGAAATTCATTCATATGGAAAAAATGGTCATGTGGACATCAAATATAGGCATGAAAACATCAAATTTGGGCCTCATGAATTAGCCATTTTAGTTTAAATGGTATGTCCTAAAAAGATCAATGGTACACATTCACTCATACATCTTCATTCAATAGTATGAGTGAAATACAAAGAGTTAGAGGATATATATCAAAGAATATAATTAATTTGTACCAATAAGATATATAGTGTGTAGGAGGTCAAAAAGTCAAGGATCTAACAGTAGGAATCCATGAGACTAATAAAAACAAAGATAGTATGATATAATCTGATTGGTCTAAATCATTATTTTATGAGCAAAGTTAAACCAAAATATTTTCTCATTGGAGATCAAAGGAGCCATTTTTAATAAAATAAATAAAGTTCCACAAAGCATCATCCCATTTATATTAGAGATAGATTTAATGCCATGAAGTAGACATATTCATGTAGTTAGGTTAGAAGACATAAAGGGGCACCATTGAAGATCAATATATACCTCTCATTCATATATTTATAACATACAAGGTCCATCTTTTGAAGCTTAAAATATTATCTTGTAACTGTGTTTTCTATTCTTAAAAGAAAGATCTATGCATATGGTGAATTCTCAATTCCTGTAAATATATAATGGGTCTATTTAGATCTAATATAGTCCAAAATGAGGCTTTTGTTAGGTTGTGGAGCTAAAAGCTTCACTGATGCAAACATGGAGGAGGTTGTTGAGAGGTTGTTGAGTTGCAAAGCAACCAACATCGGTCTGATCAACTGACATCGGTCATATCTAGTGAGCAGAGAAACTGACATCGGTCAGGTTACCAACATCGGTCATCTCCAGCCAGACAGGGACCAACGTCAGTCGCCTATGTGGTTCTAGAACTGCTAGTTGACAAATAGTTAGTTTGACAAACCGATTGTTTGCATGTTAAAGGCTAATTTTAGTCTTGATCTACAGATCTAATTATTGTAATTGGATGTCTAATTATTATTTTCATGGGATCTATATAATAGACTCATGGGCTGTATTGTAAAGTGTGAGCGATCAAAGCAGGGATTCCCAGGGTGCTAGATAGAGAGAGCAAGGTTGGCTGCTCATAGTGCCTTAGTGCCAAGTGTGTATGATCAGGTAGATTTGTAGGAGTGTAAGGTCTGGTAGAAGATCCACAGGGGTGCTGGTTTGGAGGACAAGGGTTCTTCATGGTATGTAAGATTAGGCTGGTCTACAGGTGTGCAAGATCAAGAAGGAGATCTACATGTGTAAGTAAGGTCGGTTGATCTACAAGTGTGTGTGTGTGTGAGAGAGATCTAGGTTTATAGGTGTGCAGAACTAGGTTGATTTGTAAGTGTGCAAGATTAGGGAGGTCAGCAACACAATAGGTAGCAAGATCAGGTGAGATATACTTGGAGTATGTGTGTATACTCAGACCTAGAGTACTTTGAGTACTTGGTTGGTACTAAAAATAGTGTTACTAGCTAGTGGAGGTGAACAACAACTCTGTGTTTGAGTTGTTTATTGTGACCGTAATTAAGAGAGTGAGCTCTTGAAGAGATTTACTGTTTATGCCCTAGAGGTGTGGGAGCCCTAGAGGAGTGTAAGGAAGAAGACTGTGGCATCTTCTTTGTTGTATTTCCTTCTGGAAGAGTATTAATACAATTGGGTATTATCTCTCATATTATGTGTTATTTCTGAATTCTAGTTACTATTTACTTCTGGTTAAATTTTGTATTTAGTTGCTTATACAAAGGTAATCAATTGTGCTCTTGTGTCCTGACAAGTGGTATCAGAGCTAAGGTTGTAGGAAGTAGGTTTGTGTTTGATTATAGGTCACTCTCAAGGGTTTCTGATTGGGTGGGAGTATAGCAATGGCAGAAGAAGTAAGCTAAGAATGGAGGAATTTAAAGGCACGAATGGTCAATTACGGTGTTATGGAAAGAAAGAGTAGGAAAAGAAAGATTGTTGGTTGGTAGCAGATTAGCATGAAGTAAATAAAGAAGCAGGTATTATTGCATGGATTGTTACACTGGTTGCTCTTATATGTTCCTTGGATAAAGTAGAATCTTGGTTTATAGATTCTGTTGCCTCTTTCCATGCAGCCCCAAATAGAGTAGTTTTCCATGTTAAGGTCCATAAAGACTTTGGAAAGATTTATTTAGGGGTTGGTGAGCCTTGTCAAAGTATTGGCAAAGGGGAAGTGTAGTTGAAATTCTAGACTGCCAACACATGGGTGTTGAAGGAGGTCATGTAGGTCCTGGTCTTGAAGATGTGGCTAATTTCTATAAGAAAGTTGGGTGATGAGAGATGCACAATAACTCTCATAGTGGATGCACTTGAATTAGCATGTGGTAAGAAAGTAGGTACCCTTTATCTACCTGCTTGTATTACTAATTCCACTTCTATTGCCAAGATGTGGCTTTGTAGGCTTGGTCACATAAGTGAGAAGGGAATGGATGTTCTTAAGTCAAATGGTAAGAATTCAGATTCAGAGAGCATAGACTGAGATTTCTGTGAGCAGTGGGATGCTACAAGAAAGGATTGGACTTATTATAGGAAAAGGAAGTCTGATGTATTTGACAAACTTAAGAACTAGAAAGCCTTGGTGTTCATAGAGGAGATGATGGATAGAGATCAGTGAATGGGGCTGGATACTTCTAAGCAGGGCAGTTTGGATAGGGTTTTGATTTAAAGTAAGCTCGTGGGTAAGAAGTCATCACTCATAAGAGAACACAGGTACCAATGTTAGTTAGGGGGAACCAACGTTGAATAGGTAGGCACCGATGTTGGCCATGTGCAGACCAGAGAAGTCAGTGGTGTCAAGCAGGTAGACATTGATGTCAATCAAATAACTAGCATCGATAGTTAGGTTAGTCACATGGAACTGATGTCAGTCAGGTGCAGACTAGGAGGTGATCAACATCGGTCACTATCAGAATGGATTTTGGGTGGACAACAAACTGTCCAAGAGTCTCAAACGCCCATGTGGAGGACTGAAAGGGTAATTAAGACTCAAATTCATTATTCCCCTTCTTTATATTTTTTTCTCACTACAGAGTAGGTAGGATCTAGGAAACAATGGGAGCATGGCATGAATTCTTTGGAGAAGAACCAGATGGGAGATTTGGTAGAGTTTCCAGCTGGTATGAAAGCACTGAGAGATGAATGGATTCCTTGGTTAAAGAAGAGAAGGAATGGACATGTGAGATGGAAGGCCAGGTCATATGGTCTTGAGAAAGCTGTAGGATAGTGGTACAGGTTTGACAAGTGTATGACAAATCATGGCTTTAGTCAATGTCATTATAACCACTGTGTTTACTTTACCAAGTTGGATGATGATTGCAACATTATCCTGTTACTGCATGTTGTGTGTATGCTTGTTGTAGGGTCACACATGCAGGGAGTTTCTACACTAAAGGTAAAGTTAGTTCAGTGGTATGTCATGAAGAATTTGGGAGCAACAAAATTCTTTGGCATGAGTATTCCTAGAGATAGGGAAGATCACAGGTTGATGTTATCTCAGGATGATTGTGTGAAGGTAGTGTAGGATGCAAAAACTACAAGTGCACCTATGGATGGATAGTTCACAAAATAGGGTCCCCAATCACATGATGAGGTTGAGTACATGTGTACTCCCTGATATTGCCCCAATAGTGGGAGTTGTCAGCAGGTTTGTGGCCAATCCAAGAAGGAAGCACTAGAAAGCAGTGCAATGGATTCTCAGGGATCTGAGAGGGACCAGCAGTAGGTTAACATGCTATGCAGGGTTAGGCACTTTGGATATGATAAGTTACTTGGATGATAGGTGTTGCACCATAGGATGTGTGGTGGTTGGTCTTTAATATTGAGCTTGAAGAGGGATACAAGCCAAGAAACAAATTAGATGGTGTACAGGTATAGGTACAGTGTAGCTATTTATCTCCAAGTCGGAGATTGTTAGGTTATGGAGCTAAAAGCTTCACTAATGCAAACATGGAGGAGGTTGCTGAGAGGTTGCTAAGTTGTAGAGCAACTGACATCAGTCTGATCAACCAATGTCGGTCATATCTAGTGAGCATATAAACCAACATTGGTCAGGTTTGGCTGATGTCAGTCATCTCCAGCCAGACATGGACTGACATCGACCACCTGTGCATTTCTAGAGCTGCTAGTTGATGAATAGTTAGTTTGACAAACTAGTTTTTTGCATGTTAAAGGCTAATTTTAGTCTTGAGCTATGGATCTAATTATTGTTTTCATGGGATCTATATAATAGACTCATGGGCTGTATTGTAAAGTGTGAGGGATCAAAGCAGGGATTCCCAGGGTGCTAGATAGAGAGAGCAAGGTTGGATCCTCATAGTGCCTTAGTGCCAAGTGCATATGATCAGCTAGATCTATAAGAGTGCAAGGTCTGGTAGAAGATCCACAGGGGTGCTAGTTTGGAGGACAAGGGTTCTTCATGGTATGTAAGATCAGGTTGGTCTCCAAGTGTGCAAGATCAGGAAGGAGATCTACATGTGTAAGTAAGGTCAGTTGATGTACAAGTGTGTGTGTGTGTGTGTGTGTGCAAGATCTAGGTTTGTAGGTGTGCATAACCAAGTTGATTTTCAAGTGTGTAAGATCAAGGAGGTCACCAACACAATAGGTAACAAGATCAGGTGATATCTACTTGGAGTATGTGTGTATACTCAGACTTGGAGTACTTCGAGTACTCGATTGGTATTGGCAGTAGTGTTACTGGCTGGTGGAAGTGAACAACAACTCTGTGTTTGAGTTGTTTGTTGTGACTGTAATTGAGAGAGTGAGCTCTTGAAGAGATTTGTTGTTTATGCCCTAGAGGTGTGGGAGCCCTAGAGGAGTCTAAGGAAGAAAACTGTGGCATCTTCTTTGTTGTATTTCCTTCTGGAAGAGTATTAATACAATTGGGTATTGTCTCTCGTATTCTATGTTATTTTTGAATTCTAGTTACTATTTACTTCTGGTTAAATTCCACATTTAGTTGCTTATACAAAGGTAATCAATTGGGTTCCCTGATCCTGACAGCTTTGCAATCTATAGGTCTGCATCGAGATAATGACTATAGGAAAACCAATAATCTATATTAATTTTCTATCTATAGTGGACCTATGATCATAGGTAAAATATTAATGGTTATGGAGAGGTGTCTCATCTTTCAATATGGTCCCATCTCTAAACAATAGCCATAAAAATAAACTTGGGCATGGCTCTATCAAGTACATGGATATAAGGACCTTTCCTTTATAATGAATCAATTAGAGATGGTTTGGAAGATCATAAAAAAATGATATAGGGATTGGAGTAGAAGAATGGAACATTTAATTCTATTTAGAATCCTTGAGGATATTCCCTCCTATTAAGAATCATGATTCATCATGAAAAATTGATTCATGTATTCTAGTGGATCTCTTAGCCAATGAGAATAAATTGAAGACTACTGGAGCTAAGGCAAGTTAATGTGTGATGATGGACTAGTATTTATTGGACAAAAATATGGTGGAGCATGCATTAAAAGGTAACAGCTCATTGATTGATGTGTACTCCCTCTTCTCTCTCTCCCTTCTCCTATATGACCCCATTCTCTTCTCCATGAAAAAGGTTCTCAAATTTTAGAATTTTGATCTTTTTGGGAGATAAAGATACTCATTGACACTTTTGAAAAAGAGTGCTCATTTGATAAGTTAGACCCTATCAAAACTTATATGAAATACCTCTTGAAGATAATAAATATTTCCTTTACCTATCTCTTAATTTTGAACTATTTTAGTAAGCTTATGCATGATGGCATTATGAAGGAGAATCTTTCATGCCCATTGTCCTTCTTTGACTATTTTAGGGTGTTATCTAGTTTATTATAGGTCTAAAATTATGTTTTTTATGCCACTAATATAAGCTTAATGTGATTCTTATAATTTTTCTTAGCTTCATTCATTGCTTCTTGAACCTAGTGTATGAAATACTTATGCAATTAGCTAAATTTTGAGATTGTGTGAGCTAGTGATATCTTATGCTTCTTTAGTGTATATTTCATTCTTTTGTGAGTTCTCATTTAATTTTGTGCATCACCTTTTTATCCACTTTATGAGACATTTCCTCCTTATAACCCTTTTCCCTATCCAAGCATTAGTTTAGGTGAGCATCAAGAGGAAATTGACCTTTTATAAAGGTACAACCCCATAATAGGTGACCCATAAACTAGGGTTCTCCCAATAATATATCTCAATTAGAAGGGGACTAAATAACCCTCTCCAAGGGTGTAGATTGATGCTATAATAGTTTTGGGCATGCTCAGTGGGACATAATTTGAATAAAATATTGATCAAGTTTGAATTTGGTTTGATCATTTTGCAATAGTTATAACTTCACACAACAACATTTGATGATTCTAAAATAATGATCAACACTTTAGTGCATAAAATTAGCTATTTCTCATACCAAATGTGATAACAAGGTCAACTTCAATAGGTATTCCCTTTGAATTTGTGGAATTTCATTTAAATTCAATCAAAAGGATTAAGGTTTGTTAACACACACCCATATAAAGGTAACTTTGCTCCTAAATCACTTTCAAGGCCTAACCCTGTAAGAAGTTATTAAACCCTTTCATAACCATGACAATCCTTAGAGATTTTATGACTTTTAATGGCCAAATTCCTCTAGTCCTCCTTCACTATGATCTTATTCCAATATCAGCCCTGAAAAGTGTCCCTTATTTTATAGGAGACCAAGCTACAACCCCTTTTAAGAACCTCATGAATATAGCCAAATTTTACAACATTCATGACATCAATGAAGAAAACATAGAAATTAGGTTATTGGCCATATCTTTTAAAGGTAAGGCCTTAGACTAGTATAAAATCCTTGCTACTAATTCTATTTCCACATGAGACCAAATGGGATAGGCCTTTTGTAAAATATTTGAGGATAAAAGTGACCATTTATCACTTGTAGAGAATTTTACCATAATAAAAAGAGCCCCTCATGAAGTCATGAAAGACTTCAACATGAGGTTTCAAAAGACTTGAGATAGGATCCCAATCTTTATTAGGCTTACCCCTAACTTTTCCTTTTTAAAGGCCCTTAATAGTTACATTGCAGTAATGATCCAATCTATGGGATGGAACACATTTCCAAATGTCTATGAGGTGGTAATTAGATCAAAAACTTATCTAGTATAGGATGGCAACCTTACACCTATACCACCAATGCCTCTATTCCCTAAGATTAGACCATCCCATTCTTTTATTCTTGTCCTTAATGTCATTATTCATATGCCTAAAATTACTTATATACCCTCACCCAAGAAATAAAAGGCCTCCATTAGTGGTTCTAGTGATTCCTAAGAACATAATCTCTTTCAAGAGCTTAAGAACATGTTTCAATCCTTGGGAAATGAGCTAGTGAATGTTAAGAGGCAAAAAGATTTTAATAGGCCTTATTACCCTAACAAATAGCTATAAAAAATGGAGTTGGGCATAGATATATCAAGTACATGGATATACGAACCTTTCCCTCATAATGAAGCAAGTGGAGATGGTGTGGAAGATCATAATGAAGAGATATGGGGATTAAAGTAGAATAACAGATCATTTAAATTTTTTTTAAAATCTTTGAGGATCTTCCCTCTTATTAAGAATCATGACTCATCATGAAAAAATAATTCTTGTCTTTTAGTTGAACTCTCAGTTAATGTTAATAAATTGAAGACTAATGGAGCTAGGTTAGGTTAATGTGTGCTGATGGACTAGTCTTGATTGGAAAAAAATATGGTGGATCATGCATTAAAAGGAGACAACTCATTTATTTATGTGGTCTCCCTCTTTTCTCTCTCCCTTCTCTTATATGACCCCATTCTCTTCTCCATGAAAAAGGTTTTCAGATTTAGTAATTTTGATATTTCTAGGTGACAAAGATACTCAGTGAAACTCTTGCAAAAGGGTACTCATTTGATAAGGCTAGACCTTATCAAAACTTATATGAAAGACCTATTGAAGATAATAAATATTTCCTTTACCTATAATTTTCTTTTGAACTGTATTTAGTAAGCTTATGCATGATAGCACTATGAAGGAGAATCTTGCATGCCCATCATCCTTCTTCCTTGATTATTTTTAGGTCTTCTCTAGTTGATTATAGGTCTACATTTGTGTTCTTTTTGACCTTAATGTAAGGTTGGTGTGAGTCTTATAATTCCTATTAGCTTCATTAATTACTTCTTGAACCTAGTTTATGAAATACTTATGTAATTATCAAAAAAATTAGATTATGTGAGCTAGTACTATATTTTGCTTCTTCAGTGTATATTTCATGGTTATGTGGGTGCTCATTTAATTTAGTGCATCAGAATTTTATCCTTATTAGTATCCATTTTACCCCTTTTAACCATTTTCCTTATGCAAGCATTAGTATAGGTGATCATCAAGAAAAATCCAACCTTCTTTGAAGGTTCATCCCCATCATAGGTGACCCACATGTTGGGGTACTCCCAATATTATATCTTAATTGGAAGGGGCCTGAAGAACCATCTCTAAGGGTTCATTTTGATGCTATAACAGGTCTATAAATTGATAAATGAGTTTCTAAACATTCATAAATGCATAAAAATAATAGAAGATAGAATACCAACCATAGATTTGGATTTTAGAGGAAAAAAAGGCTTTTAAATAGGTATAAAAACCATAGATAACAACATCCACTTAACAAGATACTAGATATCAACATCATAGAAGCATACCCTATTAATTAGAAAACTACACAACATGGTGAGTTTGAATACATTGAGTTATACATAGCCTTAGAGTCATTTCAAAAGGAGATGGATAGGCAAGAAGGCTCTACACATAAAATTGAACCTTCTTTCTCTATCGATCCTAAAAACTCTAGTATAACAATAATCTTTGATACATATGATCTCCTATATATGAAAGAGAATGACAATGAACAAAATTACAATATAGATGAGATCCTTGCATTCCAATATTTAAAAGGAATAATTATAATCTAAAGAGCAAGTAGATAATTGCTCCTCTATATTCTTGAGCTAATAACAATCCACCTCCCCCTAGGAGAAATGAGTAGTTATAGAATGTAAAACCATAAATTAGGGTTGAGTACAACATTATTGAAGACATAAAGATTATCAAGGCCAATATCACCCTAAATGAAGTAACTTAGATCACCAAACAAATAGAATTGTTGCTAAAATCCCTAACCAAGATATCCTCTACCTTGGAAAAATATAAAGTTATGCATGCAAATGTGATGGTATTTATATAAAAAATAGAAGTACCATCATTTATTTTAAATATATTAATGTTTGGAAAGAACATTCATAATTATCTAGTTGACTCAAGTTCTTCAGACAATTTGATGCTGATAAATGTATGCCAAAAGCTAGTCTTGACACTTAATAAGTCAAAAAGAGTGGTCTTACAATTGGAAAATACTTCAATCCCATAAGTTAGATAATTAACAAACATGTACATTTAGTTGGCATCTTACCCAATGTGCATCAAACCATCAACATCTTGTTCAGTGATATTATATAATCCTATAATCTATTGTTGAGATGAGATTGGTCCAAGACATTCAATGAGACATGGACACCAACTATTCACACATGTAGTTTCCTTGGAAGTGGGTAGCCAAATAAATGAGTGGATTATCATCCAAATATGAAACACATTATTAAAAGTATATTTACAATAATGAATAAAGTGGAATTAATGTCTTCACATGCATTTGTATACACATTTAGCACTAGATAATAACATGCATTACATGAAAAAAAATTTAAAGATCCATCTTAATTATGGACCCTCCATTTTAAAAAAGCTAGATCAAAACAAGGTTCTAGTATGGGCATAGCCTTGGTAGATCCATATGAAAAGAATTACCTTACTACTAATAATTTGAGTTTCACCTAAACCAAAAAATAGATCAAATTATGAATCTCTAACCCTCAGCTTGTAGTTTACTCTCAAGCACAATGTTAAATGATTGTAGCTCATTAATGATTATGAACTAGTGGTTAATTAAATTAGGAATAAGTATCAATTTAATTTCACTTACTTAAAGAAGCATAAACATAAAGCCTATGACATGATTGATTCATTTAAAGGATTCAACATCAAATCCATCCCTAGAGAGTATAACCATACAACCAATTTGATAGCATCTTCAACTACTAATCTAGCACCACTTCAAGAGTCTAAGATGCAAAAGTTCATAGTGGAGCTAGTTTCATGACCCTCTATGCCAAATAATGTGGATAACTTCCAAGTATTTAAGGATGACCAACAGATTGTATAATTCATAAACATATATGGATATTTATAATCTTAGATAATATATGATAAATATGTCCAACCCATGCATGATGAGGACCTAGGAGAGGATGAAATTTTGAAATTGAAGGAAAATCACATTCCTCTGGGTATGGTCTCCTTAGATCAAGATTTTGATCTATACCCCCAAGCTCAAAATCATAAACCACCAAGATCATCTAAATAATATTTTTCCAAATAAAATTTATGCATTAACAAACACCCTTAGTAGGTGAATGTAAGCTTAATTTGTTCTCAATTTGAGAAACATAAGCTACAAGACCCACTGGTATAATACAAAATTATGATAGCTTAGACACATAAATACCTTAAAGTATTCAAAACCATATTCATTACACACACTATACCATTAAATCTAGATCATAATACTTTAAGGAAGATATAGATGTGATTTAATCCAATTCTATAACTTCTAATTCAAATAGAAGTTTAAAAGCTACTGGAGGGAAACGATGTCTTCCCAATTAGAAACTCTACTTTGGTAGCCAATTTGGTACCACTCAAGAAAAATAGTGGAAAAATCAAACTATGTGTTGAATTCAAGAATTAAAATTAAATAAATATAACTAACTACTACCTTCATTGGATGAGGTAATTCATATGGTAAGTTGATAAGAGATGATGTCCTTCTTGGATAGATTTTATGGTTACAATCAAGTACTAGTAGAGGCAAAGGATCAGATGAAGACTACCTTCACCAAAAAGTGGGGGAATTTTGCATATAATAGGATTTAATTTTGCTTAATTAATGTAGGTTCCATTTTCCAAAGGGTCATGGATTTTGATTTCTAATTACTAGTTGGCAAGTGCATCATCATATACATGGATGACCTCACTATATTCTCCAAAGATAGAGTTGATCACATGGACCATCTCCAAAAGGTTATTTATAGATGCATAAGGTATGGAGTCTCATTTAATATGAATAAAATCATATTTGGAGTTACCAAATGTAATCTATTAGTCCATTTCATCACAAAAAATAGGATCTCCATTGATCTCGATTAAGTTCAAGACATATCCAAGTTGACACCTCCAAGCAATAAGAATGAGTTGAAATCCTTCTTTGGTAAGATAAAATTTGTGAAAAAAATAATTTATGGATTTTTAAATATTTTCAAACCA
Source organism: Torreya grandis (assembly GCA_037957365.1). NCBI lineage: Eukaryota > Viridiplantae > Streptophyta > Pinopsida > Cupressales > Taxaceae > Torreya > Torreya grandis. The sequence goes on along the minus strand of JARHVA010005133.1, from coordinate 670,630 downwards.
TTAAATGCTATGCTAAATAAATATTATAAGATATAATGGATGGTATAAGCCCATAGAGCTTCCCAAGACATAAAAATTACCATTTTACAAGCTTTGGTTTTAATTACTCTATACTTTAGTAAGGATTTATATCTACATTCACTTTCTTTATAACATACTATAGTTTTTGTGCTTACACAAAAGTTAGAAGACAATAAACATCACATTACCTTCATGAGTATAAATTTTAAGGATGCAGAGTTGAAATACTCTATGATAGACAAGTAGAATTATGCTTTGATAAAAGTGGTGAAAATATTTATGAACTTTATCCTTAGATAAAACATATGTCATGGTCCAATATATTATTGTCAATATCACACTTGGATAGAATTAGTTAGGTGAAATAAGAGGCAAATGGATGGACAAAATCTAGGAGTTTAACCTTAAGATCAGGCCAACCAAGACGATAAGATGTCAAGGGATCATACAACTGATGATTAATATTGATATATAGAGTAGTATTGAGAAAATTAATGAGACTCAGGTAACTGATGGTGAGTGGTATACTCAAATCATCCATTATCTACTCATAGAAACCTATCCCCCTAAACTAAATAGAGATCAAAGATGAGCACTCATGATCAAATTATTTCATTACATGATCAAGAAAGGAGTATTATATATAATTAATTATGAGGGAATCTATCTGAGATGAATTTCAAAAGAAGAGGCTACATATATCCTAAATAACCCACATCAAAATATAAACATTAGCCATACCTATGGAAATATAAAAGGTCATAAAAATAAGGATTAGATACTAATGGCTTATAATTTTCAATCATGTTGATAATTATGTCTGGACCTACCATGCGTGCCAAGTAATTTTAAAAATATAAGTGAATGTTTTAATGCCATTATAGCCAGTCATTGAAGGACCTCCTTTTGTGAAATGGGGCCTTGATTTTATTTGGGTGATAAACCCAAAATCTTAAAGAGGGCATAAGGTTATCCTAATAGATACTAAGTAATGTACCAAGAGGATAAAAGCTATTGCAAAAATAAATTCCAAAGTAATTGATGCCATCAAGTTTATAGAGGAAAATATATTGACTAGGTTTGACACTTCCATTTCCTTAGTCTGTGGAATGGGTCCATCTCTTCAATCCTTTTAATTCATAGAATGGTCTTATGATAATCAAATCACAATAAAGTTCTCTTCTAAATATTATCCAAAAGATAATGGAGTATCTGAGTCTCACAATAAGAATCTAATGGATTCCATTAAGAATTTGACACAAGACAAACCAAGAGAATGGTATCTCTTATTGAAATATGCACTATGGGTAGATAGAACAAATCAAAAGCAAGCCCTCAAGGCTTTACCTTTTTTACTAGTGTATGGACAATAACCAATCATCCTTATTACTCTAAAAATACCAACATACCATTTCATGTAGGATTATATGAGAGAAAAAAAAAGAGTACAATATAGACTATTACATATATTGCATATGGATGACATAAGAACCAAAGCACTATATATATTTAGTAAACATCACAATATTTTCAAAATATGGTTTGATTAAAGATCTAATATTAAAGCCTTTAGAATCTAAAACTTAGTGCTTCTATAGGATAAAACACATGATAAGAAAGGACAACATGCTAAGTTCACTCATTTATGGATTGGATCGTATCATATATCATAAATCCTAGGTAATAATGCCTTCTAATCAAAATATCTTCAAGGTAATGACTTCACATTTCTAGTTAATGGACAGTTTTTGAATAACTATTTCAAGGGTACTCTAACTAGAGATGCCTCAAGATAAATATAAGTATTTATTGTAGATGCAATATTAGAGTAGATTTCTTATTTTATAGGTTATATTTCCTACTTTATAGAATATTTTATATGATTTCTAGTATTCTTATTTCCTTATTTGTACTTTTGATTTTAGTATATAAGTTGTTTTGCTTTTAGTAAGTTAGTTGTTATACCTTCTAGATTAGTTTTATAAAACAATAGAATAGACCTCCTAATTTACTACATGGAAACTACAAAAGAACTAACAAAAATAAGGTGTTAATTCACAAAGATGCACCATTGAAACTCGTAAGGATTTATTTTAATACTACTAGATCTTCTGGAGTCAAAGTATTTATTATGACTAAATGAGGTCCCAATTTCATTGGCTATGTTTATTGGACCTCTGGGTTTTACTCTAATATACTCATGTAGAGTATATAAATACTTTCCATTTATAAATATCAATTGCAATATGTCATGCAAAAACTTGGATGAGTGATAATAAACATAGAAATTGATATACAATAGGGACATATTGTTTTTAAAAAAGTTCTTATAAATACACCTAGCCAATGGTGCCCAACATTGCTTCTATTTATGTTTCAAATATATGTATGAGTGTATGATTTTATGAATTCAATTTTATCTTGTTATGAGGGTTTTGAAAAAATCCTAGATATATGTTGTTGGTTTCATTTTCATCTTAAATTTTGTATCCAATTAGTAAATAAATCTTGGGTATTACTCTACTACTAGTAAAGCATCCATAGCCCTAATAGAGATACCTCTAATTACACTCAAATCCTTGCTCTACTACCATCCAGGCATCCATATCCCTATATATAGTACCTGAATCACCCATTTATATCAATTTGTATTATATATATGTATATATATATATATATATATATATAATACAAACTAATATAATATTATATCATTTTGTATTATGTATATGTATATATATACATATATATAATACAAACTGATATAAATGGGTGATTCAAGTACTATCTATAGGTATATGGATGTTTAAATGGTAGTAGAGCAAGGATTTGAGTGGAATCAGAGGTATTTCTATTAGGGCTATGGATGCTTTGCTGGTAGTAGAGTAATCGCCAAGATTTATTTACCAATTGGATACAAAACTTGAAATGAAAATGAAACCTACAACATATATCTAAGATTTTTTCAAAACCCTCATAACAAGATAAAATTGAATTCACAAAATCACACACTCACATCCAATGAATGGAAAGGGTTAGTATGTTACATGAAAAAGTAAGAGTTTGTTTCAAAGTCTAGTTTATTTGTTTAATTCTTGGTAGTTCTAAAGTTTGGTTATGCTAGATTACATATATTTTGGGTTCTTAAAATACTCAATATTATTTTACCTTGTGAGTCCCCATTTTTTTTTCCCTCTCTCTCTCTCTCTCTCTCTCTCTCTCTCTCTCTCTCTCTCTCTCTCTCTCTCTCTCTCTCTCTCTCTCTCTCTCTCTCTCTCTCACACACACACACACACACACACACACACACACACACACACACACACACACACACACACACACACACACACACACCAATTAAAAAAAACAAATGGGGACCCATTATTATGGAAAATATTTATTTTGGGTCTTATAAACCTTAGGAATCAATGATATTAATTTAATCATGAAAAATTTTAAGGATGTATTCAGAAGTATAAAGTTATAAGAGCTCAAACTATGAAAATCAAATATTGAATGAATATTTTGAATCATTTTAACCTTAGGTTTTCATATTTCCCTTTAAAAAATTGGTGCTTTAATTTATGGACTAACATAACTAACTTTTTCATCCTAATTTTCTTAGGGTTTTTTTAAATAATCATATGGTTATTGGTAAAGACTTTTTAAACATTCACAATAAATCCCTACCATAATTACAAAAAGTGAAGAAAGGTGGCATAATTACATTATTTAGAGCCTTTAGCTTTCATGAAAAGTTTCTAGGTCTTTGAGGTCCTTGAGTTATGAGACATGGAAAAGTGGCATTACCATGTTACATGAAATTTTTCATGATTAAAATAAAATTATAATTTATTTAAGTGTCTAATCCTTGAGAGCATGCCATGCAATCTTTTTCATTACATGGAACCCTAAGAGCTGTGAAAGTAAAGAAAATTCTAATGGTTCTATTATCACTTAGAAGTGTACCCTATTGAGAATGTGTGCCTATTATTAATTTTGTTGATACAATAGAAAATATAAAAGGTTTCAGACTTATAACTTGAGACAATTTATAGATGAAGGGTTGGTTTCATTTGTTACACTCACCTAATTCTATCTAAACTATTTTTGTGTGCTTTCTTGACTAGGAAAAGGGTAGAAGGAGCTATGTTAAAGCTGAAAATGGAATTAAAAACTAAAAATTGGGGTATGCAACAATATTTAAGTCAATAATGCCTATATTTGACACACTTTATAATCTAAATAACTTTTAAATATTCACTTCACCTTAATACAATGACTCTTGCATAAGTATTTCACATAGAGGTCTTGACAAACACCAACACTAGCTTGGGAGGAATGAACAATGACTTAATTCACTTTCAGATTAGGTAGAAATAAAACTTAGACACTTTATATGATATAAAATAATTATAATTTTATTCATAAATGTGACATATTTATACATAAACATATGAAAAATAATCATTCACTAATTTATATCAATTAATTAAGAACACACTTCATGAACAACTTGAAGATAGAGGAAAAATCATCTCTTTATTGCTTCAAAGGTGAGGCCGTAAAAATTTTGGTAGAGTTTTTGTTCTTAAAATTAATAATAATCCCTTAAAATAATTAAAAATAAATGTACATAAACAAAATAATAAGAGAGAGAGAGAAGACAAGAAGTTCCAGATGAGTCCACATGCAAGTCCTAGTTCACTCCTGCTTCAACTAGAAATTCAACTCAAAATTGAAATCCACCTTTAAAGACACTTATTTTTCCACATATTATCCCATATATAATTTAATTTTAAACATTATTTCATTTAATATGTCATGGTATTATATATGGATACTATTCTTGTATGTTTTAAAAGTCAAACACTCTTTATGCATCTTGAATCTCGAGTTAACTTGTTGTGATCTTGTATGTAGCTTTTCATCTTATTTATTTAAATATTTTTGGTATTTATTTAAATAATATTTTTATTTAATTAATAATAAATTTATAATCTATTTACCTCCACTTTAATATAAATTTGACGGAAATTATCTTGACTTCACATCTAGAGTTTAACTTCACTTATCTTGACTTGGAAGTTGACTTTTTGACTTTTCTAAATTTAGCCCAAAAGGGGGAATAGTAAGAGAAATATTTAATTATGATGATATAATAAGTATTTCTCATGAAAATATGGCTTGAAATATTTACCAAAACTCAAAATTAACTTGTCTATTTTTGCATGTTTTGAACTTTACTTATCCTGACTTGCAACTTTGACAAGCTTCTTAAATGCACTGTGAGAGCTAGAAACTTTATGTATATTATTAATTATAATTTATAATGAGAAAAAATATGATTTTATAATAATAAACATGTTTTCATATATCTTAAAATAAAATTGGAGCTCCAAACTCCATGTACAATTTCAAAAAACACCATTTTATGGTCTGTAATGCTCTCTTGTTCTCAAGAAACCTTGATTTGGATTATGGAGTCTAAATTGAGTTCCAAGCCTAAAAAAACACTAAAAATATTATTATTTTTATATTTATATATTTTTAATACCTATAAAATTTTAAAAATCTCTAAAATTATTCACCAAACTCCCTAAGAAAATTCATAAAAAACTGCATGTTTACTGCCCTATGAATGTCATAGAGATGTTTTTTAATGATATGAGCCTATTTTAAATTGGTTTTAATTTAATTATAATTTATTTAGACCTTTAAATTAATTATTAACACTCTAAAATTAAAATTTTCACTTGAAAGTACTTGAAACACACATTTCCAACTCTCTTTGTGAGCAAAAAAATGAAGAAACCTTCATTCCCTTCATGGTCAGACCTATATATTATAATTTTATCTCTCATAATTTATATTAAATAAATTAAAAAAAATTAAATATTAAAATACATAAAAATAAATATACATATAAAATTTCAATATTTTTCATTTAATAAAAGTCAAAATATGCACCTTTTGGTGTCGCCTAGCTTGCCCCATTTCATTTATGAATGCCTGTAGGTCTATATTTTGAAATTTTATTGAGTTTTATGAGGATTATATATATAATTATTTTTTAATTATTATATTTAATAATTAATATTACAATTATAATAATTTTATGTGATCAAACAATCACTTAAACCTCTCAAAAATTATCCATTTTGACTGTCTCTCTTGCTTGCTTAAAATCTTAATACTTGATCCTTTGACTTTACTCATCATTTTCAATGAAATTGTTATTTATTAATGTGTATAAATGTATTATATTCTACATAATATCTCACACAACATTTATGTTTCAAAAAATAACTCAAAAATTTAGACATGCTGCTTAAAACCAAGCAAATAAGGGTTTTATAACACATGTTCCTCTTAATTATTGTTCATAAATTTAAGAAACTATAACCTAAAAAAAATGGATGTAATATTTCATAAATATTTGAATAAAAATACTCCTAATACCTTTTTTATCAAAATCCTCTTCACCTTTATGTACTGAGCATCTACAAATTGCCTTCACTAGCTTGCAAATAGCTAGTTAGAGGAATAAAAAAAAACCTCTCTCGAAATTTGGACTTGTGAGTTGTTACTAAGAATTATTTTGACATGATTAATTTTTTATGATGATTTTAATACCTTTTTTACCTTTAATACATGAATTTATTCTTATTGAAAACTTTCACATAAGCAACTTTGACCATTGGTGGTAAAATTATCAACAAGTTCCAAGTTCATGTAGTTTATGGTTCCATGATTTTGAGTTCTGAGGGCTTGAAACTTGGAATATTTTTTTAATATATAAACATGGAATTATTAACATAGTATAATGGTTCTAAGTTTTGATATCCTAATAGATTTAAGCTTTTTAATTTTGATCATTTGACACTTGGAATATTTTCATTTACCTAAAATTATAGAAAGATTAAGTAGGTTTAATGGTCCTAAGGCCCCACAATCTAATACCTATGAGCTTCCAAATTTTGAAAATATGAAAAATGACATAATTTTAATTGTCTTTAACTTAAAATAATATATGCTTAGTCAATGAGCTATTGGTCATATGACTTTGAGTCTCTATGCCTCCATGACCCCAACATCATGCCACATGTTGACATTTTATTACACAAAACATTTGCATATATGTACATATTTAAAAATTTTATAGTGATCATACTCATGTGCCTTTGATTACTCATAGTAATGATGTTTCTCTACATGGTATATTTACATTAAATCATTCCCCCAAAGCAGATAAAGTGAATATGCAAATCTAAAGACCTGAGCAAATTACAATTGGACAAGTGTTAAAATCTAGGAGATGCAGGCTTAAAGTACACATAAATTAGTTTGACAAAAATTTAGATAAGCAGGTAGTCAATAATTTTATATCTATCTAGAATGTGATAATTAGACACATAAAGTTAACAAATAGTTTCCATTTAACAAATAAGTAAACCCACAAAATCTGATTGGCACATTTAGATCAAAATAGGAAAAAAAATAAAAAGGTCTTTATTTGCATTGATGGCATATGAATGCATTAAAAACTTAGACTTTTGGGCACTATATGAGAAATATAAGTGAAGGTTGTTCATTTCACCATCAATCTATCAATATAACTTTTCAATTTTGATCCCTCAAACATCTAAAGAGCATAAGGTTTTTTAGTGAACTTTCATAAACAAAACATATGATTTGAAAAATAAATTACATAGTTAAATATTGATATAATGTCCTCCTCTTAAAATAAAATACATGTTCAACCCACCTAAGCATATTCTTATTTTGGAAACATAGAATACAAGGACATAGTGTTTGATAAAGGTGCCCTTGAATTTAACTGCTTCCACTTTTCAATGCTTTAGAATGTTGTAGAGTCTTTGTCACCCTACTCTATGCAAAATAAATTCTATTTAGATGAGAAATAATATATGAACAACTTCTTTCCCATCAATATACAAGGTCTCTATCTAGTAACAACAAAATTATAGGTAATTCCTTGTATATAACTACTTATAGGTTTACCTTTAAATGGAACATTTTCTGGGGATTGCTTGCATCTTAGGAGAAGCAAAAATGTAGTTAATTTTTTTTCTATGAGTGATTTCCAAAGGTATCCTAGACTTTCATGGTTTCAAACCACCTATAACCAAGTCTCAGCTAATGTTTTACTTGAGAAAAACATAATAGATGGAAAACTAAAATAATAGTTGGTTAATGGACAAATTCTAAATCCCTAGGAGGCATTTCCTCCAATTGAATTATCAAATATAGACCTAAGATTAAGATAAATATGACCATCCTAAATAAATTATATCATTTTTAAATCATAACTTATGTACAAATGGAATAGGTCCCTTTTATGGACACTCTTTAACTTCAAAAAAGTTAGTTCCCATGGGTGAAGTCATAAGTGGAAAATTGAAAACATAGATGTTCTATTTTGAACAAAGGCTAACTAATGGTAATTTTTATAAGATTTCATATCTATTGGATGTAATATTAGGAAAAATTCACAAGAAACATGGGGAGATATGCAAACCCTCAATATAATATTTAGGTAATATAATCTATGAATATGTGTATATATAAATTATAAAAAAAAATTCATAGGATATGTGACTAAATCTATCCTATAGTATATATGGTGATTCATGGAACCCAAATGCCTAGGTTGTCTAAAAAACTAACAAGAAAAGTTGGTAAAATGGGGGATTATTGGTATTAACCTTACTACATAGTCATATAAATTTAAGGGAAAAGGGAAACTCCTCTATTTTTTTCATGCCATGTCTAGATAAAATTGTATGCTAGGAGGTTTTTTTTTAAAATTTACAATAACATTGACAAAAAACTTGGCCTTAAACATTAGGACTATTATTATAAAATTACTCTAAGTATTTGATATCTTCAATTTGTAATTAGGTCACATTTATAGTAGGTTATAAATCTAGATCCCACTATAATTTAAAAGTTTCCCAATTTAGGGAATGGGATGCCAAGAATAAAATCAGGACATCCCTCAAGTAGCTCAATAAAAATAATAAGGTGAACATTTCATATGTTCACCAGGAATATGATCATGATGATATTTTTTGAAATGCATTAAATGATACTGAGGTGTGGATAAGGATGAAAGATAAATAAATGTCTATGATATTTGGTGAAGATCTTCAGTACAATCTTAAAATTATTAAAGAACAAGATAAAGATATGGAAGAACAAGAACAAAGAGCATGGAGCCATCAGTGGCCTCCAACTCAATGAAGATATTCATAATGGAAAGACAAACCTCCTTACCCTATAGGATAATAGAAAAATTTATATGAGGGAAAGTCTATCGTCTAGAGGGAGTCTAATCCACAAATAAGGATGGAAATTATAAGAGGTATTCCCCATCCTTATCTACCATATACATCTATAGATATTAATACTATATTTTTGGGTATAGATATTATAAAGGATAAACCTAGACCTCCTCCATATCAATATAGTATCACATTTTTTGTGACACTATTGTCACCACTTACAATAGTCACCCATGTTAGTCTCCCAACTTTCTAAAAGTTTATTTCTTATCTATTCCAATTTCTTCTTATTCTCCTCATTTACCCCTAGTAAGTCCACCTCCATTCACTACCATCAATGAGGAGGCATATTATCAATAACTCCCTACCATACCATCCCACACTCCATTCAACCCTACTTACACCATTGTTGTCCATCTAACCATTCCTTCAACATCACATACAATGATACTTTCCACCATTTTAACTCCTCCATTCATTTCAAAATCTCCCTAACCTTTCACTCCCACTATGGTCACTTACCATAGGAAATATAAGGGTCATTATACCTCATCTAAGGGTAAAAAATTAGAATAAAGGCCATATTTTTCTTCCCATCATAGAGGAATGATTTTGATTTAACCTATTAGGGTCTTAAATGAGTAATTCCTAGTTTTGGTTAAAGGTCTAAGATGTCTAAATTAGTTAAATAAATTTCAATAATTAACCTACTAATTTGTAAATTATTTTGAACTTCTTTGAATTTCTATAAATAAAAAAATAGGGATAAATAGAAACTTAGCTGAAAACTAACTGTCATAGATGACTTAGGTTTCATAATTTGAGATCTAAGTAGTTCTGAGTGTCACCAAAATGATTTTGATGTTTATTTATTCAATGGTTAATAACACTCAGTATGGATAGTATCAACATCTATGTGTAGTGTCCCAAATGTGGTGTTAATGTCACCTTTATGAGATTGTTTCTATTTTAAAGGAGTACATACACCTATATCTATATGTTTTATTTTTGCATGATTGAAACTTGTAGTTGTCTATTATACTTGGAAAACTTGATTTCATGTGCAATTCCTAGTTCTCTTTGAAAGTATCATATAAGAAATAATTTATTATGTTAATAATATGGACTAAACATCCTCAACACCCCATTGTGTAGAGAGTTGCTTACAAGCCAATATTCCAAAGAGGGATCAAGTCTAATGTAGTTCTCCCACCTATTTATTTATATATATACAAGTGAATAATAGAATGAGAGTGGACTTAGATGCCTTGAATGCACTTGATACTTGGAAGGCTTAAAATTGGACTTAGGTATTTTTAGATCATAGTATGTAAAAATTAGGGAAAAATATGGATAATGTACCTTGATTTTTCATAACATTACCTTTAGTTTGAATAGATTTTTGCATCTATTTTCCATCTAGTGAATAGAGGTGTATAAGACTTGTATTTATAGGGTTATTTCTCTTTTTCAAATAATAAAATGAGTTTAGGCAAACCATAGGATGGGTACACATTTGAATAATTATAAGTTGGGAAGAGCTAGGGATACATATAGTAACACCTAGTTAGGTAAACTAGCACCATGTGGCTATAGTGTCCAAAATATGGTGCTAATGTCCTTTTGGTAAACTACTAAGAAATTTGGATTAGAGTTAGGGGTGAAATTTCAAGGACTATGTCTTGAATAGATATAAATTATTGTGGTCTATTGAATGGATAGAAATGTATGTCTAAGGATCTAGAATAGGTCTATGGAAAGCCTAGGGATAGGGTAACTCAAGAAACACGTTTAGCATCTAATTACCAATTTCAAGTGATTACATTTTTTCCCCATTTATGATAGTGTATCAAAGTGAAATGAGTAGTGTAAATGAAAAATAAACATACCTAGACTTACCTTAGAAGTGAAGCCTATGTAGGTGAGTTTAAATTTGTGAATCTATGTATACGTATGTGAAAAATAATCCCAAAAAATGTCCTAAAATTAAACATGAAAAAAGTAGTCCTTACTAGTGAGATAATCAAAATCAAAAGACTATGTTGAAATGAAATAATTGAGTAAAGAGAGAGGAAAGGAATAAATACACACTATTAGGTATGCAAACCAATACATGAACTTTGTGACAACATGTGTGTCGATGTGCATAGTGATCATATCATTGAATAACTTAAATTGAGTTAATGGTTTTCTCAATCCTCATTTGGGTGGTTCAATAACTCAATCTATTTTTGACTCCATCATTACCCACCCTTGCTTGGTGGATCATGATCTCTATAAATAACTTGGATAAGACTTTAAGGATGACAAACCCTCTCATGTAAGTGGCTCAAGAACTCAAGTAGTCCATGAATACATCATTTCCCTCTATGTGAAGTAGATACATGTATAAATATATTATTTAGACTGATTAAAGTATCTAAGTAATCTAATTATGTGTTTGACTCCATTATCACTCAGGTATATTAGGTAGTTCTAGGCCACTTAGGAATGACAAACACTATAAATGGAGTAAGGAATGAATATGGTGATAAACTAGAATGTGATATAAATTTTATATACCATATAGAATGACATGGATTTTTCAATTCCATCTGATCAACATGTCTAAAGTTGAGTACATGGAAACTATGTGCCACACACATGCCCCTAATCTTGTATTTGATTATAATGAATATGAATATAGTATGTAATAGTTGAATCTATATAACTGATATGAATGTATGATTGATCATGTCACATATGATGCTCCAAATTTTGATTAATTGGTATGAATATAAATTGAAATGATTGAATCTCAACTAAATTTGAACATAGATTCCAAACATATGATTGGATCTATGCAAATATGTATTGTGCCTAGTGTACTCATCTGAATGATCTATAATATCCTAAATTTGGGGCTACTAGAAAATATTTTATTATAGTGGAAAGTAGTTCTCTATGGCAATAGTCTCCCAAATTAGGTACTAATGGCTTCCCAATTTGATCTCTATATGGTCTAAATAAACTATTAAACATTTATTCTATTCTATGGTTTCCTTGATTTTGATCTTTGTATCTAATCCTATGTGAAAAAATGTATCTATGAAAAGTAAAATAAGAGCATGATCTATGTGAAAACCCTTTTAAATTACCCATCTTTTGAGGGTAGTTTTGAAATTTATGGAAAAAATACCCTCTAAAGAAGTAGCTTTGTAAAACATGTTAGCTAGAGCATGAAATTCCAATATAATTTATAAACATATCATAACAATGTAAATATATCTAAGAAAAAGTAATAAATATAAGATGTATGTTGTAATATATTATTAGACAATGGTGTTAAGATAGATATATGTATTGTGTAACAGTAGTAAATCTGAGTAACTACCTAGGGGGATGGGCATTATGTCCATCAAGGATCCCAAGTAGGATAGGGAGATGCATTAGATCTATCATGACATAAAAAATGTGTGTGTGTGTTTGTGTGTGTGTGTGTGTGTGTGTGTGTGTGTGTGTGTGTGTGTGTGTGTGTGTGTGTACATAAAATCAGATGAGGCACACAAAAACTAGGTCAATGGGTATAATAAAAGGGACATGGGCACATGTCACTAAATTTGAGAATGCAGATATATAAGGACATGTTCAAATGTCCACATATGAAAAAATAAACAATTTGGTGCAGAGCCACATATAATGAAATGTTTAAATGTTTAAATATAAAAGCATGAAATATCACACACAAGGGACATGGGCAAATGTCCAAGGCATATAAACATAGAAGTGGTGTAGAAGCCAAGGAATAATGACATATTTAAATGCCCTTGAAGATGTTAGAATCATAGAAACACAATAAATTATAACCTAAGAACTATAAATGAAACAATTTATAACTATGTAATATGAATCTATGTAAATGATAGGGTGCATATATATTGAGGCTAACTAATAACAGTCATAAAAATATGATCAATGAATAACAATGATCAATATCAATATAAATCAATGCATAAATGGAATGTATAATATGTAAATATAAAACCTAGTTATAGTAATTATGTAGGAGATTCCCCCAAGTGGGTATATGTAGTAATATATAAATTTGGATTGGTGTAAATACCCCTAATGGGTAAATGATAGCTATTCTAGATCAATTTAGTGGACTAGAGTCTTATCTAGAATCTACAAACACTCGACAAGAACAATTGAATCATATGTGTATGATAAGACCAACTACACTAGGATAGATAACAATATGTAATATCTAAAAAGTAATATAAATACAAAAAAAACAATGCATACAATCTTTAAAAAAAAATTATTTTTCAAATATTTGAATGTTTTTATATTTTGACATATTATATTATTTTTGTGTTTTCTAAGTATAATCTATGTACAAGCATAGGAAAATAAACTATGTATAAGGAGTAATAGAGAGAAGTTATTATATTCAAGGGTATGAACCATACTAACCAATGAGTCTCATGAGAGACTCACTATCACTATGGCTTGTGGTGAATATAGGAATGATAATCTCTCATGTAGTGTGATTTCTATATTGTAGTTGAATATTGTTGCAGTATGAATTTGAGTATTGTTTTTCATCAGCATCATAATATTGTTCCCCATTAGAATCATAATAACCTATTGTGATGGAGGGAATTGCATCATACTATGGAGTTGACATTTTTAAACTATGATTTTTAATATTGATTGTGATTTTTTCCTTTGAAACTATGCTTATTGTAGATATATTGTGTTGTAGAGGTTCCTTGCCTAGAAAACCTATTTTGAGGATGTTTGTGGGTTGAGCATGATTTTGACTTTACAACTGAAGATCTTACTCTTTTGTAATATTTCATGTGTATCTATCTATTTTTACTTGATAAATTGTATCTATGACTAATGTGCCTTTGGATGCTCAATAAACCCTAAACCTTGTTGATAAATATTATCAACTACTAGAATAGGAGAAGTGATGACTTAGGCCTATTTGTCTAAACCTTGACCATTAAAATCGTACTATTGTAGATAATTTTAACCAAAAACATACCATATTAAATGTTGAGCATCCTTTTCGAGAGGGATATTTTCTAGATTTATTTGTGTTTGTTTTACTATTTCTTTTTTTTTTATTGTGCTTTTGGAACCTTTTGTTGTTCTAAACTATGTTTTGGTAAGCATTTATATATTGTATCTAAATTTGACCCTTTTTGAATTCATAGATGTGCCATTGTATATTGTTTGGATGAAGTGTCACTATGTGAGTCATTTATATCAATATATGTTGTATTTTCCTTTTCAATGACAACATGAATCAATGTGGTGCCCATGTATTCTATGATATGCATAAAAATATCTAGATCTCCTCATTATGTGTAGAGGAGGTAGATTGACTAGCTTAGCTTTAATCATTTCCTTGAGTATCTCACTAGAGCTCTTATTTGATCTATGAATGTTTTTTGAATCACTAGTTATATATTTATTTTATTATTATTTCATGTTATGATATGTAATATTATTTTCCACAAGTTGAATATTTGAATATGTATAAACATTATTTACACTATTGTGCCCTGGAGGAATTCATCTTGTAAATTATTTTTCCATTGTTGAAATATTTTAATGTAATATCTGATTCTAATTTCATAAAATGGAAATAATCTTATTCATACTAATGATTTGATACCTTAGAGTTTCACAAGTTCAAACCCTAGATATTTTAATTTGAACATGTAGGCACATACCCTGTATGGAATAAGTGTGAATAGGTTGAGTAGGGGGATTAATGACAGTGTTATAATTTGCTTCATCTCATGAAGGAATGATAGCATGGACCTCGTTAGAGGTACATTAGATATCACCTTCATGAATATGAGGAGGAGAAAGAGATTTCTTCTTGTGCATAATATATGAAATTGAAACTTGAAACATAGTGGTTAGTTAATGTGTTAATTATACTATGTGTATATGGGTTTGATTTTTAGTGAAATTCCACATAGGAGAAAGATAACATGTAAAATAAATAAATCAACATGAAATATATTTTAGTTGATTTTAAACATCATATATGCATATGCATATGTATATGTCATTAAATAATAATGTCTTAATTATTTTGTACATAGAAGAAAGATAACATGCTATGGAAAGAATGCAACATGAAAGATATTTTAGCTGATGTGAAACATCATGTATGCATATGTCTATGTGATTGAGAAATAATGTATTAATTATTTTTCACATAGAAGATAGATAGCATGCTATGTAATATGATTAATATTGTATTATATAGTAAGCATCATCTATACATGTATTGATGTCTTTTTTTAGTTCATTGTGAATTAAAGGGAATAAGCATAGGAAAGTATGAAACTTTAAAATAAAAAAAGTAATTTATTTATTCTATCATTATAATCATAATGATATGAATTATAATATATATAAATATAAAATATGAATTTTTGGAAATAAAATTTGAGTATAAATATAAAAGCATACAAGCCCTAAGTGTGCCTAGGGTTAGATTTTGTAAATCTAGGGTTTTCTTTGTAAAAATTTAAATTAAATGTAAAATTAATTAAAAACCTAATACAAATTTGAATTTAATTAGCCAGGTTATCTAAAAAAAAATTAGAAATAATAAATATTCATCCCTAAATTTATTTCACAAAAATAATAATTAATGCAATCTAGGGTTTGAAACAATATTTGAAGTAATAGGGGTTCACCAAATGATTTAACCTTTTAAGGTTTTACATGACTAATTTCTAGTTTTTGTTAAAGGAATAAGATCTCTAAATCAATTAAATAAATTAAAATAACTAATTTGCTAATTTATAAATGATTTTATCCTTGTTTGAATTTCTATAAATAAAAACAAATTGGAATAAATATATACTTAGCTGAAAATTGATTATCATGGATGACCTAAGTTTTAAAATTCAAGATCTAAGTAGTTTTGAAGGTCACTAATAGGATTATGATGCTCATTTATTCACTAGACATTAGTTCCTAGTATGGATAGTAGTGTTATCTATGTTTAGTGTCCGAAATGTGGTGATATTATCCCCTTTATGAGACTATTATGATTTTTGGGGAATACATGTGCCTATGCCTGTATGCTCTTTTCCTATATGACCAAAACCTATAGCTCTATATTATACCTAGAAAACATGATTTAATATGTAAACCCTTATTTTATTTTCATGTATGATATGATAAAGAATTAAATATGTTAGTAGGATGTTCTAGACATCCTCAACACCTCATTATGTAGAAATTTGCCTACATACCAATACTTTGAAAAAGGATCAAGACCAATGTAGTTCTCCAACCTAGTGCCTGATATATGTATAAGTGAATTATATAATGAGAGTGACCTTGGATGCCTTGAATGTGCTCTAGATTTAGAATTCATAAAAATGGACTTAGGGCTATTATAGATGGTAGTATGTAGAAAGTAAGGCATAATAGGGATAATGTACCTTGATTTTTCTCATCTTTGTCTTTGATTTGAATAGTTTTTTCTTATATTTTACATCTAGTGAATAGAGGTAGATTAGACTTGTATTAATAGGGTCATGCCACCTATTTAAATAATAAAATTAGATTAATCTAACCTTAATAAGGGTACACATTTGAAAAACTATCTTTTGGGAAGAGATGGGGCTAATGATAGTAGAACCTAGTTGGGGAAACTAGCACCATGTGGATGTAGCATCCCAAATGTGGAATTAATGTATTTTTTGGTATATTACAGAGAAGGTTGGATTGGGGTCAGAGCTGACAATTTAGGGATCATGTTTTGATTAGTTATAGGTGATTATGGTCTGCTAAATGGTTACAAATGTAAGTATAAGGCTCTATAATAGGTCTATGGAAATCCTAAGGATAGGGAAACTCAATATACACTATAATCATCTAATTACCATTTTTATGTGGTTACACCTTTAATGAGGAGTAATTATGAGAAGAGGATAATACACATGCAATATCTTTAGTTAAATATTCAAATGATGAAGGTTAAGAACATTTATAAATAATGAATGGGTTAGGACTTGTAAAAAATGAATAGGCATCCATAGATGATGAGTAAGTAGAGTTGGAAAAGGCATGTTATGAGGTTGGAAGGCTTGAAATAATATAAAACATTGGTTGGCACTTTGGATTAGCAAGTCCTCATAGATAAGCAAATAAAAAGCATAAATGAGGTAGTCTCTTCTCATGTTACATATATTTTTAGTGTAGATATTATAGATGTGTATTTGCCTCTAGTTATTCCAAATATTATCTTTTCTAGTTCTATTACTCTCCCATTATTTCAACTTCAAAGCAAATAAAGGCTCCAAGGAAAGGAGTTCATTTTCAGAGTAGAGTTAGAGTTTTTACTTATAAGCCTAGAATTACACCATCCCATAAGAAACATTCAAATAAACTAAAGTTTCTTTTGAAATATTCTTCACCCATACAGTCAACCATTTTGACTATTGAGAAAACTGAATGCTTGAGAAAGTAAATGGATGAATTCACTACATTGAGAGAACCTTAACAATGAGAGAATTTTCTATCCACCTCTTCAATTCACAATAAAAATAAGTGCATCATTGGCACCCTAATAAATAACACCTCCTCCAATGACTCTTATACCTTCCACATTTAAAGGCCTAAGCCTAAAAGATGAAGAAATAAGGGATCTTGTTATTCCCCAATGGGAAAAAGAAATGCAAAATATAAGTGATGAGAGATAAAACCTAGTTGTCATAGATATACCTATAGTATCTACTTAGTTCAAAAAAATGAGTGTAACAATCCTAAGGGTGAGGAAGAGAAAGGCATTAAATTTATATACAAGGGAATAAATGGAATTTGATCAAAGAGAAAATTTATTTCCCTTGGGAAAAAAAGACAAAAAGGATCCAATGGATCTTAATGAATGTACTAAATATTTATATGCTTGTATGGATGCAACTATTAAAGATATAAAATAAATGTAAAAAATAAAAGAGGCATAATAAAGGCTACAACACAAATAAACCATCCATGCTCCTCAAGAGATAAGTGATGATGTGAAAATTGAAAATACTAATCTATAAAACATTATATATAATATTCAAGTTTCTAGAGTATGTATATAGTTATACATAAAAAATGTTATTAAACTTTGGCACTAATTAAAAGATTTAGAGAAAAGATTGATTTTTTTGGTTCAATGCTCCATAACTAGTCCCTTCAATCAATTAAACTTAATGTCCAACATGGATGCATCATGGTGCTTCAATTATGTAATTTAAAAAAGGGATGCTTTCTTTAATTGACATACACAAATGAATACTCTATTGGTACATTTTACAAATCATGAAAGTGAGGCCTTGGAAATTTTTAAATACATGAGTGTCACTAATATGATTACCCCTACATGTGAATCTGTCAATAGGCCAAATTTTGAGATCCTCTTCCAAATAAATACAAAAAAAATAAATGAGGAAGTTGAAGGCACAATATATAGGACGAATGATGAAAATTTTCAATTGGTAGTATTTTCTAAGGATAGGGTGACAAGAGTTAAAGCTTTGGGAATAGAGTTCAAGATGTCAGAAGTTGAATAGACAAGGTTGATGGGTGAGACCATAAAACTCTTCAAACCTTCTTACTCAATTTTGACATCATTAATAAGGAGTTAAAAACTAGACACACATTATGTATACACATATATTTTAAGACTTTTATCACTTACTAACACTCTTTATCTTTCAAGAAGCTATTGAGTCTCAATCTCTCTAACTACACACCCTAAGGGGTATACCAGGAAAGTAGTGGGAAGACCATTGGTGCTTCAAATGATTGTTTTCCCTTTTTCTAATTGTTATTTACACACTTATCTCTTGAAAACCATATCCATAAGCTTCTTCTTATATATTACACATTCCTTATTAATTTTCTACCTTTTGTCCCCTTTTTCCTAACCTAGATCCCTTTTTGATAGTTTTAAGATTATGTCATCATCTAGGTTGACCCTATATTGTTTTTGACATCAACTTGCATTGCTGACTTAGATCATTGTTCAACATGTTTCATTATCAAATTCACTACTAGGTCAACTGGGTCGATCATGTTGGTCAAATTTTTTGGAAGGTCTTAAGTTTAAATCCACCTATATATACAAATATTATTTTGCCATTATTTAGAGAAGAGAGGAGGTAAGATCTATTATGCATCTACTTATCCAACATTCTACTTAAGGAAAAAGCTTATGGTTTCAAATATTATTTAGAGATATGGATCTTGTCTTATGGAGAAGTCTTTTGGATGAATTGATAGGTTGTGTATCCTAGAGCTAATTTATCCTTGTCATATTTACATACCAAAACAACATCTTACAAATCACCTTGGCTAAGGGAAGGATTGAGGCTTGGAGGGTTCATCTTTAAAGGTAAGTATTCCTAACTTTGTTCCTCCTTTGTAAAAGTAGATAGTTATGCATTTTTAATTTTTTTCCATGCATTAGAATTTTTTATACATTAAAATGAGTATATGTCTCTTATGCATGTTTAATTTTATTGTTTACTACCCCCACTTTGTGCCACAAGCTTTGGTGATCATTATATTAGATGTTAATTTACTTGTTATTAGATTAGTGAAATATGAAAACATATGAGCTAACTAGGGTTATTATGTAATTATGCTTAATTGGAGCAGTTGGAACCCTCCCTAACATTATGTATTATGATAAGATATCCCCTAATTGGGTCTAGCAGATCCTCATATTGGTCATGTCTCCAATTATCTAATGTTTCCAAAATTAGAAGTGCAAGTAAGATCTGTCTTCTTTGAGTTAGGATTGATTTATAGACATGATGAATTTTTGATTGCATACATTCTGGTGAACCTGATATGAATCTAACTCTTACAAGTTTTCTTTCACATTTTTCAATTATTTCATTTGATTATCATTCTTTATTTATGATATTAGGTCGATTGGGCTAGTATAGTTCTAAATTCTATGAATAGGTTCTACACATAATTGTATCTATATGACTTTGTTATTTATGTGTAAGTCATCATTAGATACAGGTTACTAGATCAAACAGGTCGACACTATTTTTTTCATTTTCCAAATAACAAACTAGATCGACCCTGTCGATGTAGTCTTATAGATAACTTCCAAATAAAAAACTTAGTCAACCTTGTCAACATAGTTTAATAGATATCTTAAAAAAAAAATAGGTTGATCCTATCAACTTAGTTATTTTTATAGTCTTTAACAATAAGGTTTTACAAAACTAGGTCAACCTAATCGACTTAGTTGGTATAACTTTCAAATAGTTATAACAAAAAATTTACAATGTTAAGCATCTTCCAACCCACTGAGGTTCCTTTATTTATTTCTCTATCATTTATGTTACTCATTACAGTTATGTTTTTCATAGTTTGCAGTCTTTAAACTATCTCTATATAATAAACTAGGTCCACTTTATTAACCTAGTTTTGTATTCTGTATTCTATCTTGAAGAATATGTCAATATTGTTGACATAGTTTTTTAATAGATCCTTATTTTAGTAATATAATAGCAACACTATCAACTTTGTTCTATAATATCTACATACACTATCATCTAAACTGACACTATATTATGTTTCCAATTTGTAAATAACACTTTTTTGTTAGTAATTAGCTCATACGTTCACTTTCAATTGCTTACATGCATAAAATAGATCACATATTCTAATTAGGTGTTTTTTCAATATACCATTTATTTTCACTATTTTATATTTTCTTACACACACTACTAAATCACAAAATCTTGAAATGCATTTAAATAATTATCTACCCAAGGCCTACATACTTAGATTTCATCACCAAGAAGGAAGCTGACTTGGTTTTCTGGCCAAGTATAAAAATGTGGTTAATTGTATTTATTATAAAATAACCTAACACCCTTATCACTATGGTGTGTGAAGTGAGAGGGTAGGCCCCAATACCAAGCTAGTCCCATTGCCAACATAGATCCCTTTCAACCTAAATGTCCCAAAACCATCCATAGATTATTTTCTAGTTCCTTACCACCAACTTATTCTCACACTTAAAATCATACTCTAATTATATAAACAACATTCAGGTTGACAATTTAGTTAGCATTTACTTTCCAAGTTGATTTCTTGCTCTTTGCTCAATTACATGTCTTATTATAAAAACTTTCAATGGCTAGTGTTGGTGTAAGGTTTTGTGATGTGTATCTCAATTAGATCATCCTTATTGACCTAATTTATTGTGTGTTTATTTTCACTCCTTGCTTTTAAAAAACCTTTCAAAAATTTTCTTATTTTAGTATATAGTAATTTTGCTTGACATAGTTTCTTATAGAGTATTTTATCCCTTGCCTACAATAATAGGTCAACATTGTTGACGCAATATTATTTTTTGCCTTCCAAGATACAGAACTAGGTTGACTCTATCAACTCTATATCTTTTTCTACCTATTTTCTATCCAAGTTATAGAACTAGGTCAACCTAGTCAACTCTATCTCCCTATTTTCTCAATTTTTAGACCCTATTTATTGTACTAGGTAAACCCAATAGACTTTATAATATTATTTATCTCTTCTTATTTCCTTTATTTTACATCACATTAACCTTATCTATTCCTTATCCTCTATCATGAACTTCTTATTTGAAGATAACACAGTGTTGAATTCAATGGATATAATGAGTTTTACAAACCCTCATAGGGTCTTCCATAAGTAGCTTAGGGCTCCTTTCCTAGATGAGAGTAATTTTCATATATCCACTTGCACAATAAAGTATGGGATCCCTCCTAATTATTATTTTCTTTGTAATCCTCTCTTCTTATTTGAATATCAACCTAAATTAGAGTATACCCCTGAAATGCTTTCCTTTATCTCTAAACTTCCTCAACATAAAGGAACAGATCCTTCTACCATTTACCATGTCATGATTAGTGGTCAAGTTAAAGAGCCTCATTCATCTTTTTGCATATTCTCACATGGATTTCAGGATACTAGTTTCTTTGATTCTTAGCCTCTTCCCTCTATTTTCACCCCTTCTCATACCATGACTTCATTTTGTTTGACTTATTCTACCTCCATACCTAGTATCTCCACTAACATGGTGGGTTATACATCTAGTGGGCCTCTTCCAATACTTACTCTCCTTAACTCTTACACTAGTGCATCATTTACTACCCATGGTAATCATGCTTCTAGTGCTTCCTCTTCTCATCCTTTCACTAGTCCTTATTTTCCCACATAATCAAATTATGCCACTAGTGCCTCACATTTTAACATATATTCTCAAGATCTTATCGACACTCATAGTGGTACCCAAGCCACTACTTCCAATTCTAATGTTTCAAATAATACCCACAATGCAACTCAAACCCACCAACTTTTATTACATCCCTTATACAAATGAATACTTTTCAAGATCATAATATAAATAAAATTATGTGAAAGCAAAACCACCTTATCCATCTTCAAACCCACCCTCAATAGATGTCAGAGGTCATGCATAATCAAAAAATTACCCCTAACCTCCTAGATTCAGATGATGATGAGCCTAATGTCATCAATCTCAAGAATAAAAATTTTGATCTTTGACCTCATCTCATATCTCAGCTTCCTACTTCTTTATAACCTCAATCTCTTAAACCACCTTATGATGACATCCCTATTGTCTTAACTAAGACTCAACATTCCATTCATCACACCTATGTTAGTGTAGGTTTTTATTTTCCCTATTATTTAATTAGGGAAATTATATATTTGTGCATACATGGAGTTTTCCTACATTCGTGGGATAGGCTAGCATATGTGGAGATGTGTGTCATAGATGTGTCATAGGTGTCATAAGAATGTCATAAGTAACTCCTTTGATCGACTATTCTGGGTATGGGAGTTACTTCTCTATTCTTAGCACCCTGTCACCACCTTTCATAGAGGAGTTACAGTCTATTCTTGGGGTGCCTTGACCACCTTTTATGGAGGAGTTACTTACGTGCTCTCCTATATGTATTCTTCACTTTGGCCATCTTATGTTAATAGAATATTGGCTTTTCTCCAAATTGTCTATGCAATTGTCTCTTATTTGATTTCATTTATTTTAGCATTTTGTGGTATTCACTTGCTTCATCCCGTGCAACCATGACTCATGCATCCTCATTATTCAGACCTTGGCGAATCCTCTGATATGGTACTAGAGCCACCTTGGTAACTGGTTGTCTATTCTTACTTTGCTTTCTTAGTAGTTTTTTTGTTTAACTCGGTTGTATTTGAGAATTTTGGTAGATTTTCTTGAAAACTCATGTAAATCCATACGAAAACCTATTTAAAAAATTACTTATGTTGAGTTTCATTCAGATCTACCCTTTAGATATCTGAATTGAAATTTTCTAAGATATCTTGTATAGATCTGTTGTGGCATTGTGAACTCCAACAAGGCAATTTGTGAAAAATTCAATGCTTGGCATCACATTCTGACATAATGCATTGAGTTTTGCTACTCTTTTTTATTTTTTGATCTTCATAATATAAAGGAGCATTGGATTAATGTGTTGGAATAGAAAGGTAGACTCAGATTTGCTGCATATTTTCTCCAACTAGAATTGTTGGGCATTGGATTCTAAGAGAACTAAGATCTACCAGCTACACTTGGTGTTGGATCTACTCACTTGAGTAACTTGGAATCCTTTTCCTGCACTTGGCATCCACCTATCACTGCATTTGATTTATCTTTGCTATGTTGAAACTTGCTACTATGTGTTGGAAGTGTTAAGTCTACATTTTTTTGTGTTTGAATGGCGTAGAGGTAAAAAAAAATCCCATTGTCATATTTTTTCTCCACATGATGCATTGGAAGGATGCATGTTCATTGGTATAAGCCCTGATCTCACTTTCTTGGCAGTGCCTATCAAGGCCTAAGACATCAAAACAACATCTATCCACCTTTCTTTCCTCTTAAAAAAAAAAGAAAAAAAAACTAGTTGGAAATTCATTTTTTGCCTTACTAGTTGTATTTTTTTACTAAAAGAGGAAGGTAAAATTGCTTTCACGCATACCAAGACAATCAGTTAAACTTGATTTCAAAAAGAACTCTTTTGGATTTTTTGCTCTTTGCTGAGTCTAATGAGTGGTTGGAAAGCCACTTTCTCTCTCAAAATAGGCATTTTTTTTTATGTTTTAGTTTTTTTTCAAAATTACTAGTTTACGGGAAATTAAAACTTTAAAATATTGCAAATGATAGCTCAGATTTGAGTTCCATCTTTTGAAAAAGTGATTAGTTTTAAACTTTCCATAACTTAGGCTAGATAATTGTCAAAAATGCACTACTTTATAAAGTGCCAAAAATTTGGGTCTCCTGAGATGCATTTTTGGCTGAGTCTGATGTCCTGTTTGCTTAAAGTCTTGCACTAATTACTCTAAGATGCATTGTCAGCTAAGCCCGACGTCTTTTGAGCATGAAATTGCATATTTTTTGGGGGGGCTCAACATTTTATGGGGGTGTGATTGCTTTTCAACACTTGCAATCTTTGCTTTCATTCTCCTTTTTGCATAATTTCACAACTTACAATCAACACAACTTCACCTAAATTTAGCTTAAAATGGATTATTTTGAACTTAAACCCCTAACACCCTTCAACTATTATGAATGGAAGGTTAAAATGTCAATCATTATTATAAGTAAAGGGTTGTATAGGATCACCATGGGTATTGAAGTAGAACCCACCACTGATGCTTAAAAGGTCAAATGGTAAAATTGTAGTGATGAAACCTCTAGATTACTGAGCTTTTCTATGTCTCTAGAACTTATCTTCCATTTAGAAACCTTGAAGACTTCCAAATACATATGGGACACCCTATAAACCTTATTTAGGAAGCTTGATGAGATGAGAGGTCATGAGCTCGAAAACAAACTCATAAGTCTAAGGCCTAGCAACTTTGACACCCTACATGACTTCTTCACTAAGTTTAAGGCCCTTAGATTGAAATTTAAAGAATTTGGGATAGAGAATAAAGATGATCAACTCATCCTTTGTATTCTCACAAAGTTAGGTCCAAGGTATTTAGTCTGTCTCCACTTTCCATGCCATAAAAAGTGCCCTTGGCACTACATGGAAAATGCCTTCTTTGGATGCATTCATTAGCGACTTGACTAGGGAGAAAGATAAGCTAATTCAAATGGGAACAATGAAGTCTACTCAACCCCAAGCTTTGATATCTGGAAATGGTAAGGATAAGACTTCAACAAAGGAGAAGAAGAAAAAGAACAAGGACCAGGAGAAGAAGAAAGAAAACAACAATCCTACCAAAAACAACATTGAGTCTTCCTCTTCCAATGCTAAACCTAAGAAGGAGAAGGTTAAGTGTGCCTATTGTAAAAATATAGGTCATGATGAACACAAATACATGAAGAAAAAATAGATCACCTAACTCATCTTCTAGAGAAGCACAACATAGGTGTTGCTAAGTCCATCAAGCATAATTCATCTACCCAAGATTCTACCAAGGCAAAAGGCAAGGGTAAGGAGAAAGAAAAGGGCAAGGCCCTTGTAGCAACTACAGCTTCTACAACATCATGGGTCATTTATTTGGGTGCTTCTCACGACATGGGCTCTTCACTAGTTGAGTTTTCATCTTTAGAGCCTTGTAGCATGACTTCAATTAGTTTGGGTGATGGCACATTAGTTTTTGTTGTAGGGAGAGGGTCAATTTAAATAGAAAGAGGAACATTCAATAATTTTCTAAGTGTTACTTCTCTTTAAACCAATCTCCTATTAGTGTACCAAATCACTCACATTGGTAGGGGCATGAGAGTTGAGTTTTCACTAGATTCAGTGGCTATCAGGGAGTTGCATAGTGATACTACAGTGGCAGTGGGTAGGGTAGATCACCAAGCAAGGTTATACACCTTCTCACATTTTTCACCTAATTCTTCTCCAACATCATTGCTGACTCATTTAGATGAAGTTATCAAATTATGGCATGAGCGGTTTGGCCACTTTAACTATAGCTACCTTGAACAACTTTGCAAAAATGACATGGTCATTAGCTTGCCTTGTGTCCAATTCTCAAAAGGACTTTGAAAGGAGTGCTCCCTTGGGAAGCATCCCAAAGAAAAATTTAACAAACGCAAAACTTGGAGGGCTTCACAACCTTTGGAGTTAGTCCATGGTGATGTATCGGGACCCTTTCCCAAACCATCTTTCACAAGGGCCAAGTACATCCTCACTTTCATTGATGATTTCTCTAGGTACACTTGGATATATTTTCTCAAACAAAAGTCTGAAGTGTTTGAAAATTTTCTAGACTTCAAGGCTCTTGTTGAGAAATAGAGTGAGAAATCCATCAAGGTTCTTTGAACTGATAATGGAGGGGAGTATGTCAGAAATAGGTTTGAGTAATTTCACACCATAGAGGGGATTGATTTGTAGCACATAGTCACTTACAGTCCTTCACAGAATGGGGTTGTAGAACACAAAAATAGGTTCTTAAAAGAGATGGGTAGCTGTATGATTCACTCCAAATCCTTAGCACCATAGTACTAGGCTAAAGCCATCAATTGTGCTTGCTACATTCAAAATAGGGTTCCTCACAAAGATTTGAAAAGGATAACACCCTTTGAAGCTTAACATAAAAGGAAACTTGATGTTGAGCACCTTAAGGTTTTTAGATCCCTAGCCATGGCTTGCATATTGAAGAAGAAACACAAATTTATGGAACATTAGTCTAAGCCTTGCATATTTTTAGGATATTTGGATGGTATTAAGGGGTGTCACCTTCTAGATCTGACCACTCATGAGTTGTTCATTCAGAGAAGTGTCCATTTTTAGGAGAGTCCTAGAGACTCAACACTTGGAACTTCTTCTCTCTCATTGGATCTACTTCTTCATGATGATTCCTTAGATTCACATCAGTCACAGTAGGTTCTTGAGCTAGAGACATCTTCTTCTTCTTCAATTTTAGATAGCAAGGATAGTAATGCAGAGTCATCCACCTCTAGTCAGTCAAAGGATGAGGAGTTAGCAGCTGACTCACCCACTTCTGGGCCACTTTGGGTCAGACAGACACTTGAGAGTGCTATCACTTGGGTAGGAGATCCCACAGATGACATACATACTAGGTGGGATTTTCATAGAGATCTACATGCCTTCTTTGCTTCAATTTTAGATCCATAGAATTTTTGAGAGGCATCAGGGGTACCTAAGTGGGATAGTGCTATGGAGGAAGAATATTCTTCTTTAATCAAAAATCACACTTGGGATTTGACTTCACTTCCTAAGGGAAGGAAGATGGTTTGATGTAGGTGGATATATTAGACCAAGTTTGTAGCAAATGGGTCAGTTGATAAGTACAAGGCATAATTGGTTGCCAAGGGTTTCTCATAGGTGGTAGTCATTGACTACTTAGAGACCTTTGCACCCATTGCAAAGATGACTTCTATCCAACTCACCTTAGCTATTGCCATAGCACATAGTTGGGATGTGCACTAGATGGATGTGAAGAGTGCCTTTCTTCACAGAGACCTAGAGGAGGAGATCTACATGGAGCAGCTACCAGGATTTGTTCAAGATTCTTCCTTAGTATGCAGACTTAAGAAATCTATCTATGGTCTCAAATAGGACCCTCAGGCATGGTACACCAAGATGGATTCCTTCCTTCTCATAGCGAGTTTCACTAGGTGCCATTCTGATCCTAATGTCCACTTTTTACGACAGGATGACTCACTCTTGATTTTGGTTCTTTATGTTGATGACCTTTTAATCACTAAGAGTTCTTCATTATCTATTGCAGTGGTGAAGGCATCTCTCTAGGATATATTTGACATGATAGACTTGGGTTTGTTGAAATACTTCTTTGGCATCAAGATCTCATAGTCAAATTCAGGGATTTCTCTTACACAACCTAAGTATGCTCTTGACTTATTAGCTCAGTTTCACATGGTTGATTGTAATCCATCTCTAACTCCCTTTCTATTAGGAGTCAAGCTTGAGGCTAAATATTCTTCACCATTAGTTGATGCCACTTGATATTGACAACTTGTTGGCAGTCTCATCTACTTGAATCACACCAGGCCTAACATATCATATACAGTGGGACTTGTCTCTAGATTTATGCAATAACCTCATGAGCTACATTAGAAAGTAGTTAAGAGGATCTTGCATTACATACAAGGTTCACATAGATACAAGATTCATTACAGATTTGGCATAGAGGTTGACTTGGTTGGATATATAGATTTAGACTGGGCTGGCAATTCATAGACTCGCAAGTCCACTTCTGGTTATATTTTCTCTCTAGGTTCTAGTCCTATCAGTTGGTCTAGCAAGAAGTAGAATGATATTGCTATATCATCCATAGAGGCAGAGTACAGGGGAGCTGTTAATGTAGCTAATGAGGCTATTTGGCTTTAGGGGATTCTTTTTGAGTTTGGCATTCCTATAAAGTAGCCCACCATCATTTATTATGACAACTAGAGTACCATTCAAATTTGTAGGAATCTGGTTCAGCACTAGTAGACCAAGCACATAGAGATTCACATGCATTTCATTTGGGAGCTTATTCATAGTCATGTCATTGACTTAATCTTTTGCCAATATTCAGAGCAGGTTATAGACATCTTCACCAAACCTTTCACCAAGAGCAAGTTCATTCATCTACGATCTCTTCTTGGGGTGCGGTCTACATCTGTAATAGCATCAACTTCAGGCGGGCCTTCTAGCCTCTTCATTTCTTTTTTGTCTCTCTTTTGAGGGGGAGTTTTTTCCTATGGGTTTTCTCCTTTTCTCTATCTTATGAGAGATTGCTTTTGTACATGGGTACCTCATCAGGCTTAGTTGTTGGGACTCATTTTATATTTCCACACTACCCACCAAAGCTATTCTTATGGGGGGTGTTAGTGTAGGTTTTTATTTTTCCCTATTATTTAATTAGGGAAAATATATATTTATGCATACATGGAGTTTTCCTACATTCATGGGATAGGCTAGCTTATGTGGAGATGTGTGTCATAGATGTGTCATAGGTGTCATAAGAATGTCATTAGTAACTCCTTTGACCAATTATTCTAGGTATGGGAGTTACTTCTCTATTCTTAGCACCCTGTCACCACCTTTCATGGAGGAGTTACAGTCTATTCTTGGGGTGCTTTGACCACCTTTTGTGGAGGAGTTACTTACGTGCTCTCCTATATGTATTCTTCAATTTGGCCATCTTATGTTAATGGAATATTGGATTTTCTCCAAATTGTCTATGCAATTGTCTCTTGTTTGATTTCATTTATTTTAGCATTTTGTGGTATTCACTTGCTTCATCCTGTGTAACCATGACTCATGCATCCTCATTATTCAGACCTTGGCGAATCCTTTGATAACCTCATCATATGATAATGTCATCACTACCTTCATCATTGATCTTCATATGTCTGATTATGATGATGGTTATACCTTAGAAGATCCATTTTTAGGAGATCTTGTTTAGGCCTTTATGCTAAGATTATCCATTATCATTCCTATTTGCTTCAATATTTTACTATATCTTCCCATACTCTACCAAATATAGTTCCTAATTTTAGTATTTTTACTCTTTATTTTAGGGTAGGGATGGTACAGACACCTCTAGTTTCTAAATAACCTCATAAGAATATTATTATGAATCATTTTATGACTAGGCCCTATCACTTTGATAGGTACCATGACACTTATAGCCTGATTATCCTTGAGATGCATGTAAATTTCCTTTAGACTTATATAAACCCTACCCCTCCCTTAGTAGATATTGCTTTGTATACCATTCCTACTCTTGCTTTAGTTGAGTCTATTCTTACTTTTGATCCCATCACTCCTTTTATTGATCTTAGTCCATTCCCTTCACCAGCACCACCTCATCTTGATAATGGTTTGATTCCTTTACCGTAGCTAACTCCTTTACCCACAAAATGGGTTGATCATCCTTGCCAAGAATTTTCTATTTATGTTACACCTCCTCCTCTAAGTACCTCTATGAAACCTATTCATAGATGTATCTATTAATTCCATTCATGCATTATTTCAAGCTAAGATAATGTATTAACACTTTGTGTCCTTTTACCCCTCAATGCTTAGAAAAGACTATACCTCCCCTGAAGGTACTACCTAAGTATATTCTTAAGTATGGGGAGGTGTATTGTCTTTGGCACCAATGTTGCATCCATCACATTGATCATTACCAGATACTTCAACAACATCTCAAAGATCACATTTTAACTATTTCCACATCTTATACCATTCCTCCCATAGGTTATTACCATAATAAGGTTCCCCCTTATTCTCTCATGTTTCAACCTCCTATGGTTCCATCTCCTTCTTTGGTCCCTTCTTCACCTATTATTCCTATACCCATGAATCCCTCACCTATGGACCTTCCCTCACCTATGGATCCTTCCCAACTGATGATCCATTCGTCTCATATAAAATCCACTCCCATGCATTCTCTTGAGCATCCCTTGCATGATAACCCTCCTCAACATGATCCATAAAGCATTCCTACATTTTCTATTGAGGAGATTAGATGTGAAGTATTTTCCTAGTTTTCAATAAATATAGATGAGACATTAGTTGTACTTCACATTTAACTTCATAGAGATCTACCATATGTTCTAGATAATGTGTGTGAGTAAATCTATCAGTACTTATGAGCACATGCATGGTGTTATTAAATTTTCATTTGGATTAGACATGTGATCAAAATTTATCTTTATCTATTTTTTATCATTTGACATTATGTCAAATTCTTATTTATCTTACATGGTGACATTGATTGTGCACTTTATATTAATTATAATGTCATTTATGTTTGTTTATAAATTTATCTTTTATCATTTCCTTCTGTTTATTCTTGAGTTTCTTTCTTAAAAAATTCCCTTGTTATCTTTTCATTATTTTTTGCTTTCTTATCTCTATACACATGGTTAATTAATATTGTGACTTGGTTATACAAACTTTTTTTCCTTTAGTCATTCCTTCTATACGAAGTGATTAGTTATCAAACAATTACTCTCATTATAATCTCCTATTATTATTCCATTTTGGATCTCCTTTTTTTTTCTTTATACCCTTTCAAAAACTAAGCATATACATGGTTAAGACTTGAGATAACATGTTGGTTCATTACTAAGCCTAAGTGTCCTAATTAGTATTATTTATGGTCACTTAGCTTCATTTAGCTAAAGCCTACAAGCACATTCTTGTGTATCACTCTATCTCTCATGATTAGTCATTCTAAGTCTATATGGAGGAGGATATTGAAAAAAAACATAAAAACTATGCAAAAATCCAAATCCTTTAACAAAAGGAAATGATCCAAAAGGCAAAACATTCAAAATTCTCAAAAGTCAAATCACATTAAAAGACATGATTTCAATCACATGTCCTTATTCTAATCAAAGATAAAACTCAAAATTTGGCCTCACAATATAGATGAGGTCCATTGGGGTGCAATAGGCTAGTAGATTAGGAAAAGAGAATTAAAAAATATTTTATTGATACCTACTTTCTCATGTAAGTACCCAATCTTAGTAGTAGACCAATAACTTTATAAGGAGTCCTAAGGAATGGGGAACATATTGTGGGAAGGTAGTCCAGTTTACTTTTCTTATACCAATATACCTTCATGATTTGATCTTAGTATCATGCTTATTTTCCTACACATCTTTGTGTCTATAGCAAACACCTTTGTAAATTGATGATCACTAGTTACTTAGTGTCTTCTCATGTCCTTAGTATGCTTCTTATCTCCTAAGGTCTTCTCATTAGACACCTAAGTTATGATTTTTACATTCCCTTCTTCATCACCTAAAATCCTAATATATCCCCTTGAGAAATATTATTTTGTTCACTGATCACTCCCCTAGGGATTCCATTTGTGAGTTGCATTGTAATACCATGGATAAGATGTGGCCTTCCTCACAAATTACAATAATTTCCCATTCATATCACCAACATCCTCTTTATAATATATTTTCACATTTATGCCACCTCATTGGAGTTCCCTTTGTGAGTTTTAGTGGAAGACCACATATATGACCTGGTCTTCCTCACAAAATTTGCCAATAATCCAAGACAACAAAAATTACATGTGTCAAATATGAGATAAGATGTGATTTATCATGAAGTTACATTTCATCGACATACTTCCCATATTGATTTAGTATGTTTTATGCTTAATTAGTTATTATTTCTATTTTATCTTCTTATTTTTCGATTGCATGTAAAAATTGAACCGTTTCTTGAATTTTTCATACTTCCCAACTTGAATCAGTGTGATAAATTTAAGACCAATTTTGCCAATTTTATTTCTCTTTTAGACTTCCTAGCTTGATTTAGTATAATCGTTTGACTTAATTGATTTGTTTCTATACCATTTTTTATTTTACATGTTTTCCATTTTATCACATTACTTTTATACTTCCCAACATGATTTAGTATGATCATACTTGTTTTAATTTGGTGCCAATTTTTCTCTTAGTTTAAAAATATACTTTTTGACATCTTGTTTTCCATCCTTTAGTTTCTTATACTTAAATCATTTCTTGTTGTTACACATTTCCCAACATGAAATAGTGTGTAGTATATTTTTTTTTGATTGATTATATGTTACCATGTCCTTTCACCTATTTCTTTTTAACCATGCTTGTGTCCTACATAATGCTAGAAAAGAAATCACAACTAATATATTTCATATAGCATATATAACAAAAACTAAATACATGTGATAGAAATAAATATATCCAATCATCCAAAACCACAAACATAATACAAACACATAATATCAACATCTTACTATTAAAAATTATATATATATATATATATATATATATATCATGTGTTTTTGATAAAAATTAAAATAATAATACATCATTATAGCTCTATGGTTGGTCTTTATCATGTTTATCTCGTGGCCTAGCTATGCTACCCATAGATGCCTCAAAGAGTCTACTCTAAATAGTATGCTATAAAGAGGTTATTTGAGATCTCAGATCACTCATCTATCCCTATAGGTAAGCCACTTAAGACTATACCTATACTTATTGGGCCATGGTAGCCTTATGTGCATCTCTCCCATGAGCCAAGGCTTGCCATACCTATGCCTCTCCTGATTCCACCCTTGTTGGTAGTTGTGTCTCCTCCTTGCATGCATGTACTCACCTCATAGCCTCTCCTTCCAATATGAATCAGTTCCTTAGGGAAAATTACATCATAGGATCCTCTAATGTCATAGGATCATAGGATGTTAATGCCTCATCAAAATTTTTATGGAGTGCTACCATCACTCAAGATCCCCATCTGGTCTCCTCCTCTATAGGATATGTACAAATCAAACTAGATAGATATTAGATAATTGATATATCTAAAAATATACATATCTATACTCTATCTTAAATAACTTTAAGAAAACCATCTATTATTACGTATTTGAGTGTCACCTACCATCATCTCCCCATCTATGAAACCACCAAACATGGTCTCTCCATCAGTGCATCCTCTAATTACCTCATATGTGGATCACCACCCAAATGTTAATCTTGGGGTGACCACTTTTACCCATATCAAGATATACCTGAATGGTACCTCTATCACATAACTCTAGCATGGGCTACCTAATGGGTCATCTAGGATAAGCACCATCTCTACTCTCTCTTATTGTCAGTTTCTCCACCACTAGTGAGACCAAGGTGGTCATCTCTCCTCCTACTGTGGTAGCTCTATCATTCCTACATCTACATCTATATCCTCTCTATCTATTGTCCATTATGCTCATCCTATCCATGGTCTCTCACTCTACAGTCTGATCTCTAGTATATCCACTAGTGGTCCCAATCCTCCTCTCCCCCTTGGTTCTCTCACATTCCTAGCCCAAAATGTGGGCACAACTATAAAAGATACTAGGTGAGGGAGTCCCATCTATCCTAGTATGTGTGCCATTATATGTGGCTCTAGCCACCAAGTATAATGGCCTATAATTTGTGTCCATGATAATTTTAGTTATGTTGTCTCCCAACTCATCCAAACCATAAAAATGTGACCATATGAATACCACATGATGTATGCCCCCTTAACTATCTATAACACTAGTACATGGGGCATGGCTTATACTACCTGATCTTATAACCACCTCTATACTCAAGGAAACTAATCAGCGACTACATGGAGCAACCTAGCTTACTGATACATCAAAAACCTCTCATATAACTAATAACTAAGAAAAATAAATGGCCCCATGGTCATCTATCCTCCATATAGCATCCCATACATGTCATGCATAAGTTGGACCTAGATGAAAGAACCTAAATAATATAATGACCTATGATCTAATATGGGCTGGCATAATGCTATCGTATATAATAGTACCTTACCATCTGACTTAGGACATACCACCCATGTTATCACAAGTCCTATAAATACCTTCTATATATCTAAAATTTGAGATGTATAAATTTCAAATAGGTCAACTCTCAGCCCAAGATATATCTTGTCTGGGCCCATCACCCATACGACTAAGGCTTTCCTCTCCTCCTATCCATCTAGTACTCCTGTGAGCACTAGTGTACCTCCTATCAATAGTCTAAGAATTACATGGGAATCCTCTAGGGTGATACCCACCTCAATGGTATCCCCATACACCTCCCATATAAATGTGTTAGTCAATCATTCACAGGATCCCAAGAACATGACTATCGGACTAGAACTTAGTAAGACTCAACACATATCCATAATCCCTCCTAAACCTAATATATCCAATTTATATCTATCCTCAACTATAAATCACTCCAAAATAGTATGGAGACATGTCATGTCCACCAATATCCAAAATATTAGATGCCCAAGCAACCATAAAACAATAGAAGATGTATTATACCTCTATATCATTTACAATCAAAATACATTCTTTTTAAATTTAAAAAAAAAAGACTAATTTACCTTAACATATCCATTTTTGACCAATTTGACTTATTTTTAGCCTATTTGCCCATTTCAATAATCATTCAAGCATTTTAGGCTTTTCTAGCACTATTTTAGCCTATTTCACACACTTTTTTACTATTTTGGTCACTTGGTCAAACACTAGGTTGGCCAAATTTTCCTCATTTTAACTAGGTTGACTTAATAAAATAATTTGACCCTTTACTTTCCCCCTTTATTACTATGTTGGTAGAGTGCATTACTCTACTAAGTCAGTAATTAGGTACTAAGTCAACACACACTTAAGTTGGCAATATGGATTTCAAAATTTTAGCCTACTACGTCAACCTAGTTAGTTCTATCTGTAGCCCCTTTCCCTACCTATAATAAATACCTTTTGGATTTTATTACTCTAATTCCTTTCAACCCATTTCCCATTTTGTTTTCTAATACCCTTATCAACATTATTAGGTTCATTTAATTCCATAAAATTACTATAAATTACAAATATTTATAAAACACTTAATTTTAATAAAATGTTCAAAAACAAGTTTGAAATTCTCAGTTACCTACCTATACTACACCTGCTACGGCCATTGGGTGTCCCTCTCATCTCGGATTTCATATCCTCTCTATATTAGCTCTATTTCATTTTGTTTTATCTCTAATAACTCTTTTTATCTCATAATAAGTCAAATTATAAGCAAATGACTTCCCTTTTACCCTCTTTAAACTTACTTTTCACAATTTTCTACCTTCCAAATATTTCCTGTTAAATTATTTATTTTTCTCATATCTTTATTTTTACTAACCCATTTTTCAAATCCTAAATCATGAAGTTGTAGAGAATATTTTCCACTACTATATTCCTATATTCCAAAAATTTCAATTTTTGGCAATTTTTTGCACTAATCTCTACAGGTTCACCTAATATTATTCATATTTGGATTCATTCACTTCTCTTTCTTTCTCATTAGTTATCTACAACACTAAGGTAATTAAAGGCATGTTTTTTTTTTTAAATTTTTTCCTTTAATTTATCTTATTTTCTCCTTACTACATTTTAATTAGCATCAGCATTATTTGTTCTCATGTTCTATTCCTGAAGCACTATCTCGTGTTGCATTCATATGACATGTGATGAGCTTAAAGTGGGGCATATGTATACACATAATATTTTCAAAATTTTATCACTTAATAACTCTCTTTATCTTTCAATAACCTATCAAGTCTCAATCTCTTTGAATGCATGCCCTAAGGGTTATATTGGGAAAGTTGTGGGTAGACCATTAGTGCCTCACAAGATTGTTTTCCCTTTTGGCACTTGTTATCTACATAATTTTCTCCTAAAAACCATATACCTAAGCTTGTTCTTATCTATTTCACACTTGTAATTCATTTTCTACTTCCCCCCCACTTTTCCTAACCTAAATCCCCTTTTGATAGTTTTAAGACTATGTTGGTTGGGTTGACCCTATATTGTTTTTGACATCAGATTACATTACTAACTTAGTTCATTATTCAACATGTTTCATTGTCAAATTCACTAATAGGTCAACTAGGTCAACCCTATCCACCAAAAATTTCATAAGGTCTTAGGTTTAAATCAACCTATATATAGAAAGATCATTTCACCATTATTTAAAAAAGAGAAGAAGTAATAGCTATTACACTTATACTTATCCACCATTCTACTAGAGGAACAATCTTAGGGTTCCATACTTTCTTTAGAGATATGGATCTTGTCTTATAGAGAAGTATTTTGGATGCATTGATATGTTGTGTATCATAGATATAATTTATCCTTTTCATATTTACATACCATAATAACCTCTTGCAAAGCACCTTGTCCAAGGGAGAGATTGAGGCTTGATGGGTTCATATTCAAAGGTAAATATTCCTACATTTATTCTTCCTTTGTAAAAGTAGATAGATATGCATTTGTACTTATCTTCCATACATTAGGATTCCATATACATTGACATGGGTATATGTCTCTTGTGCATGTTTAATTTTGTTATTTATTACCCCCACTTTGTGCTAAAAGCTTTAGTGAGCACTAGATTAGACTTTACATATTATTTTAGCGAAATATAAAAATACATGACCTAGTTAGGGTTATTGTGTGAATTTGAGTGATTAAAGGCTTTAGAACCCTTCCTAGAATTGTGTATTATGATAAGAGATCCACTAATTGGGTTTAGTGGATACTAATATTGGTCATGTCCTTGATTATCTAATGTATCCCCAATTAGAAGTGTAAGTATGATCTATCCTCTTTGAGTCAGGATTGATTTATAGACATGATGCAATTATGATTGCACACACATTATTTGAATAACTCAATGCAAAATAAATACCTTTAGGGTCAATGGTAAACACATAGCCAACTACTTATATAGGCAAGTCATCTTAGGGTTCTCTATTTTTAGGATTTATAGTCATACAAACTCCAAGTGGATCCATCTTGATCCCATAAGGATCAACAATGGTTACTTCAATTCCTCTAGATGTCACTCCATTATCTTTTTCATCTATCATTACCACATCAGCACCTTGATATATATAACTCTATACATGCATGTTTTTCAAGTCATAACTTGGTTCTAAATTTATGTTACATCTATATATTCTATTTTTAACTGTCAAATTCTATTTTGGGTTGATTGATGTACATATATCCTTTACATCATATTTTGATGAAATTCCTATCTTTTTAAATGTAATTTTATACTTCACTTGAATATGATTCCTTCACCATCTAAATTTATGTATACATGTATCCTCCTAATCACCAAATGGTGGATAATTTTGGTTGTTGATGTTAATAGTAAATTTTAAAGAAATTTTGCAATTTTAGTCTTGATTTTTAGATTTTGATACTTCTCCGACTTGTGGATTATGTAATAATTTGTATCATTATAGTTTTTTAGTCTTTTGGTTGTGTATTATTTATCTCTTTAATATATATTTGTTCATGTTAATTGATAACTAATTTTAATACCTTTTACATATAAACCACAATCCCTCTTATAGATTTGTTATTGTAGTTTAACAAACCCAAAGACATTTGATTTCATGTGTTTAAGTATTTTTTATTTTGGTTCCCTTTGAATAATAACCATGTTTGATTGTTTGTGTGATATAGTATCTATATCAAATATTTGTGTAAGATTTATTATCTTGCCTAGGTCAAGTTTTGGTCTTGAAAAGTTTCATCCAGTGTATTCCATAGGCCTTCTTTTCTGCCCT
Source organism: Torreya grandis (assembly GCA_037957365.1). NCBI lineage: Eukaryota > Viridiplantae > Streptophyta > Pinopsida > Cupressales > Taxaceae > Torreya > Torreya grandis. Next base: position 632,115 of record JARHVA010005133.1, on the reverse strand, counting down.
AACTTTCCCTCAATTTTGAGATTTTTATGAATTATTACCTAAATTAGGTTATAATAATCATTATTTCACCCATAAAAAGTATATTTAGATTCATCCATAGCTAACCCATATGTGGTAAATGAATTACCTTGCTCACTGCTATTCCACGAATAGATTATTTACAAAACCCAATACCCTATAGCTTATGCCTTTGAGTGAATACTTTTCATGAAAACTAAAATGTTAGAGGATAATTCATAATTTTATTAGGGTGTGCATAAACCCCACATCAATAGTTCTAATTATAATATCTATAAAATTTTCAATAAATTAGAATGTAGATGGCTTAAAAGTTGTGAAACATGGTTGTTGAGATAAAAAAAACCCTTGTAAGGATGAAATATTACACTTGAGCTTAGCAATGAATTTTAACATAATCAAATGAATATATCTAAATTATTTTGTGGATTTTGAAGGATCATTTCCTGCTCTGTATCAATAATCAAGAGTCTCTCTGTAGTCCCTATAAACTCCTTGATTCTATGCATAAGGGCACTCATCTCTCTAATATAATGAAGTTGATTCTTGAATTGATAACTACCCTTGTGAAAGGGGATGAAATAATTTTTTTTTATTTATAAAATTTTAAAAAGAAACCTAGTTATATAGTTTTTGTATGCACACACCATTTTTAAACATTATCATTTACTGCCACTTTCTCTCTTATAATAACCTAATGAATTTCAATCTCTCTAAGTGCAAGAATTAAAGGGTTCATCGAGAAAGGGGTGGGTAGACATTTGGTGTTTTAAAATATTTACAAAAACAAATCACTTTTATCCAACTCCCTAAGAAATTAAAATCCCATCTATCCACTTCAATAATTAATTTTCCTTTTAAATATCCCCTAACTAAACAAACACCCTCTTTTCCTAATAACTTGATCAGTTCAATCTTGTTAAAAAGGATTGTATTCATGTTATTTAACTAATTTGACCTATTTGAGTTAGTTTTTATTGGTAGATAAAATTATGGAAGGGTTTATGGTCAATCCTTGGATATAAATACCACCTTCACTTGTGGATTCATTCCTTAGGATTTTTCCATGGAAGGAAAGAATCTTCTATTATGGGAAAGTCTTTGATGTAAAGTAGGAGTATTTTATCCTAGATCTTATTTATATAGTGTGATCTTTACAAATCCATAATAACCTATTTATAAATCACCATTGGCCAAGGGGGAGATTGATTCATGGTAGTTTCGTTACAGTTAAGTATTCTTAACTCTTACTCTTTCATTTTCATAGTTAAATATTTCATAAAATAATAGGTTAAATGTTTTACTCCTTGATTAGAATTACCTCTACATTGACTTCAATAGAGTTTTCCTTTGCTTTTTATGTTTTATTTGTTTAACTATCCCCCATTGTGTCATAATATTTAGTGATCAATAGATTGGATTTATTTTATGTATTTTAGAGCTAGCTAGGGCTATTATGTGGTGCACTTGAGTAGAGGATTTATAACCCTCTCTAGTGGTATTGTGTGATGAGGGATATTAAAAAAATGGTAATATCTTGATATAAATAGCTATTCAATGAGTTTTTGGTAAGATTACCTTCTCTAATCTTATAATTCACTAAGTAGGACAAGTTATAGATACATTCTAATGTGTTACATATATTTTAATGAACCCAATGTGAATCTAACCCTTGCATTCTTAATTTTTCAATCATGGTTAACTAGATAGATCTAGTCGATCAAGTTTCATTTTATTAATGTAGGTTTGTTCCTCAAATAACTAGATCAAATTCATTGATCTGGTCTTGTTTTCTATTTTAGGCCCAGGTTTTTTAGATAACTAGATCAAGATGGTTTATCTAGTCATTCTCTCATACTAAAGAATTAAAAGCCCACTTGGATTACTCAATCAACATGAATTTAGCACTTATAAAAATACAACTAAATTAACCATGATGATCATGTTATATATTCTAGGTTTATTATTAATGTCTTATCATTTCCTTCTTGTCAATTTTAATCAATTTTTAATTATTTCTTTTTAGTTTAAAATTCAAAATTTTCCTTATTATTTTACTCAGTTTCCAGCTATGACAAACTCTACCCACATAGTAAACTAAATCAACTAGTTCAATTTAGTTTGTCTAGGCCTATTTTCCAATAGATTATGTTGAACAACTTTATTCTATTTTATACTACTCGCTTAGCTAAATCGACCTACTATATCTTGTTTTGTGTGTTCCATTTTTCAACATAAGTAAAGGCATTTAACCTCTATATTCATAGAAATTAAAATTTATTTAAATTTTAAAATAGATTTGGTTGTTTTTTTATTTTTTATTTAGAAATTAGAACTTGGTTTTTAACAAATATATTTTTTGCCTTTATTTCCATCTTACTTGGCTTTCCCTAGAAATTGTGTACCAGCTGATTTAAAACTACTTATCTATTATCATGAAGGGTTAACATGTGAGGCTTATACCAATACTCATAACCATAGTACAAATATAAATAAATTTTTTATTTTCCACATACCTAATGGTATTTTAGAAATGCCTATGATTTCCCTTTGTATTGGACCTTAAGAATCCATCTATTTGGTTGTGTGGTGCATTGGTTAGAAGTTAACACCAATAAGCTACTTACAGCTTACACTTGAAATTAGGATTAGTATGATATGGTGATGACACTTACTCTATAGTTAGTGTTTTGAAACATTGGGATGTTGTGATCCAATAGATAAGCCTATATCTTTAGAAGTCTACATTATCAATGATAATCTTTTAGTACAACTCCCTAATCTTATTTTTGGGTAACTAGTTAGCATTAGTAGTAAAAAAATATTTTTTATACTTGTTTCTTTATATTCTTTATTTAATTATGAACTATATCAACTAACATTAATAAAATTCTATGTTATGTGTTTCCACTAGATAGACCAACTCATTCTAGTTGGCTCTATGTGAACAGACTATGTCGACCATCATGACTCAATCTTATATTCTATGATTGCTGTACTTTTATTTTTATACTACCTGTAGAGCTAAATTGGTCAAATTTTTTTAGAAGGTTATTAATTTTTACCTACCTATACAACTAAATTGACCATTTTAATTTAGTATTATTTATGTCCTTTGAGGATCAAATTAAATCAACCTAGTTAATTACATATCTCCTAACTGATATAATCTGATTTGACACTATAACTTTCTACTTAATATCTAACTATATTGACTCGATCATTCCCCTATATCATGGCCATCCAAGTTCACTCTTGGGTCATTATTTTTCCTTTCCATAATCACACTAGATCAACCTAATTGATCCCATATATCCTAGTTGATATAGTCTAATAACTCACTATTTAGTTATCATGCATCATCTAATGAGATCAACCTAGTTGATCTTGTATATTATGGTTGACTTAGTATAAAACTTAGTTCTTCAATTACTTAGTCAATCTAGTTCCATGGTGGTCAATCTCATTTCATTTATGAGTATTTTTATCTCCTAAAACATGCACTTAGTTGTTTTCCTTTCCCAAATAATTATCATGAAATCACCTATCTAAATATTTATTGATAATCTTAACCAATTTATAAGATACATGGGTTGTTGTTTCTTACCTACCTTATCCACCCAAGAGGACAATCCTTGATGGTGCACTTACTCCTGACCTTTGTTTAACTCCATTAATTTTAACATGGTTCAAATTACCCAAAATAATGATCTATACATATCCAAATCATTTTGCATTTCCCATGATAACACCATTTATACTCCTAATGGTACCCTATCCAAACTTCTTTATTATACCACTAAATTAATATATACTATCATACGAAACCTCTTATAGGGAATCTTCCTATAGGAAAAATTCCTATACCTAATCTTATGAATGATCCTCCCTCTAATAGTAATATTCTACATAATACTTATCCTAAAATTATATCTTCTACCAATTAAAATACACCCATCAATACCACACAAATTCTTTCTCAAATGGTTCAAAAAGTGATTTTTATGTAAACAATAAACAATTCCCAAATGATGAAAATGCAGCAGCACATCATGCAAATGACCAATCAATGTCCTCTTCTTATTCATATAAATAACCAAAATTTTATTCTCCCTCCTCTTTTATATGTTGATGTGAATATCATCTCTCAACCTCTTATGCATAAAAAGATACTTCAACATCTTTAAAATAAACCATTAGTTCACTTCATTATATTCATTAATATTGGAAACATTTCTCCAACCATTAAATATGATGGAACTAATGACCTTACCTTTATCCTAAATCATTTGGTAAAATCTACAAGGAATGGGTCCAAACAAATAATTTATCCACCACTAAGCTTCTTCTCAAAACATTCATTAGATATACATTATAATGGTGTAATCAACTCCCTCAACATTGCATCTCACAATTGCAAGATTTAGTCAATGCTTTAGTTAAATAATTTCAACAAAATGATCTCCTTAAAATTTGTCTTAGTCATTTCATTAATGCAAAGTAGTTATCCTCTGAATTAGATCACACTTTCATTAGGAGGTGGAATCATTATGTCACAAAGTAGTACACAACGTGAATGATGATAACATTTTTAAATTATTTGTCATTGCTTTAAATCTTTATCTTTAATACAAGGTTTTAAATTTTTTTACCACAAACATTAATAGAGGAATTTTATCAAGCCAAAATAAAATAATTCCTTATGAACCAAGTTCATCCATCACATAATTTAATCAAGAAATCTTTCCAAACTTTAGCTAACATGATTATTAGTTTAAGTCCACACTCTCAATCCCCTCCAACAAAAAAGAACAATCAAATTAGATAATCAAACTCCTTGCCACCCACCATTAATGATATCATAGATTAAGTATTTATTATCTATATATAAACCATTTATCTATAAAAATAGCCCCCATATCATGGTATGATCCTAATAAGGTTTGTTAGTTCCATGCTAACATTGATCATTCTCATGAGAATGTTATGGGCTTATCAAAATTATAGTTTATTTAATGTTAATAAATTCATTTTATCATGATTTTTATTAAATTATGTCATCCTAATTATATTATATATTACTAAAATAAAAACTTTATGAAACCCATACCCTCAAAATCTAAAAAATCTTTTTTTAATCCCAATACATAACATTTAAATGATAATATTTGTGCAATTGATCCTAATTATGATTAACATTACACTAAATATCAATATGTGAACATGGATAAAGTTAATTACTGTCATAATCTTACTCACAAGGATCATGTCACTAAGCCTAATAAATCATCTATTGATGAACAACTACTTAGAGATACTAAAAATACTTTACCAACATATTCAGAACCAAATACTAGTGATGATCAACTTTCATAACTAGAACCTCAACCTAGTCCTTTTATCCCTAATAAAAATGTCATTTCCCCATAAAACTCATATTATTATACATCCTCTAAATCTCATTGGAATTTATTATAATAACTTAACTCAATGCCTTAAAAAATTCCCCTTATGGAATTAGTCCAAAATTCTATTTATCACCATAAATTCCTTTGCAACAATTACAAAATATTAAAGAACCACAATATCATGATTTTTAAATCCCTTGTGATATTCCTCCTTTTATAGGATCTCTTGCAATCAAAATAATTTATAATAGAGTAAATAAAAATCTTCATCCAAGATCTCTCAAAGAGACCATTACTATAGCCATGAAATCTTGAGCACTACATGCCAAAAATAAACCAATTATTATTGTATTCTATGTCAAATAGTTTAGAATAAAGATGTAAAAATAGGTATAATATAGGACAATCATTAAAGTCCTTTTCATGTGAGACTAACTTCCCAAATATAGGTGGAAGTAAGGCATAAACCCATCATCCTCATGAATGCGTGATAAACATATCCAATGAAATAACACCTAAGTAAGGTGAAGATTAGGAAATTGATAATTGATACCAACATACTCATTTAAGCATAGCTTAGGTGGGTACAATAAATTATGCAATGTGAATACATGTGTCCCTATGGATGATAATTCATCTTGAAAGAGTACATGGATGTTGAGTCACTATAACCATCAAATGAAAGTAAGAATTGTACTAAATATGAGGATCATTAAATATGAACATTTCACTCAAGAATATTAGGTATAATGATGAATTAGAGGAATAATTTATTGAACACCCTCACTCAAGGCTAAACTAGGAGAAGATGCAAATGACATCTTTAAATAATCTATCTAAAAATATGTGAAAAGTGAACACAAAGACTAGTGGGGATGCCACACTAGTGTCACTACACAAAAATCACTAAGAATACAATGGATACAAGTAATAATCCTCATATGGTTTTTGGAAAACAAAGTTCTTGAATAAGATACCAATGTACAGAAAAGGAATCTAAAAAACACTCAAAGAGTGAAAAAAATATATAAATCTCTTGTAAAGTAGAGAAAAGGGATAAAAACCCATAGGAAAAATGCCTCCCCAAAAGTGATAAAATAATAAGAGAGAGTTATAAAACCCCCCAAAGATTATTTTGAAGTAGTATGCACTCTAAGTACTTTAAAGACACAAAGGAACTCAATCTAAATAAGTGGTCCAAATCCACTACTTGATCACAAAAAAAATTGACACAGGGATTCACCAAAATAGATTCAATTAGGAAGAATTTTATTGGTTTCAAAATTTTTTAAAAAAAGTACTACATGTGCAAGGGATTCTCAACACCCAAATAAGTAGGATATATAGAGAAAAAAATCAATAACATAGCCCTACTGATGATGGGAGAAACTAGCAACTAAAAAGGTAAAGGGTGTACAAAATAAGGTACACATACATGAAGGTAGAATAGGCTTAAACAAAAAAACCCCATGGTACTTTATAAATTAGTATGAGTATAATATATCCCATGTGCAAAAACACCAAATGGAAAAAAGATAGTGGGATTCATCATAATAGCTCCAAAAAATTAGACTGTCAACCTATCAAAGAAGCCATCAAGTATCACGAGAGTTGTTCCAAAAAAAAAAGAAAAAAATGTCTCCATAGAATAAGGCAGGACACTAATAAAGTGGCCTTTATAGAGACTTAACATAGACCATAAGTGTGTCAAAGTTCTAATGGATAAATTATAATAGAATATATTATGGGCTGATGGAAGAGTGTGGCAAATGGTGAAAAAATCCACTATATATGTAAAAAACATAGTTGAGAGGATCAACTACCAGAAAATACAACCTAAAATATACATGAAAAGGATGGATGAAAAAACATAAGTGGCATAATAATCATAATTATAAAATTAAAGATGTTAGAATCTACTAAAATTACATCTATGGAATATTACCCAAGAAGGATAAATATGGGTCAAAGCTCAAACAAATAGGAAATCAATTGTAATTGAAAATGTGTACAAAAATTACATTGAGATAAAAATAAAAGGAGATAACAAATATTTATTTTGTGTGTGAGGGTGTTTGACCTCCTACCAAACTAAACTTCACCCTCCATATCTGACTAGAGAGAGAGTAAAGCTAAAATCAAAATAATAAATCTGCCCTTTATAGTAAGGATCATCCCCTTGATAATTATTTTCTCTTGATTATAAATCCACCACATTATAATACATTATTTTTTTAAAAAACAATAAGAAAATAATTCCTTTCCAAGGAAAGGGTCCCTACATGATTACCACCTCCTAAAATATGTCTGCCACTAAGCAATAAAGCATCCCCTACAATAAAAGAATGTTAGCCCACATGTTTATCTTCCACAGTGAAAATATGTCCACCTCCATGATGAACCACACTCTTTTTATAACAACCCCACTAAAATATTATTTAAAAAAAATTACATTGTAATACCATATGATATGACATTAGTAATGATAAGGAAGGATTGACTTTTCAAAAACCTAAAAATTTGAAACCATAGCCAAAACCACTACAATAGATAAAAACCATGATTTAAGAAAAAATAAATTTTAAAATCTTGTTTATCATAAAAACATAGTTTGTATCAAAAATGTTAGGTGTATTTAACTATGTGTAGGTCTGGGAGGGACACTATGTAGTGAGGAGGGTCTAGAGAGGTCATGGGAGGCAAAGAGAAGGATGAAAAATGATGGAAAGGTTGTATATAGTTTGGAAGGTTGAGGATGGTGACCTATGAGTAATGGATGAGGGTAGCTAGACATCCTCCAAATCACTCCTATCTAACTTAATTTTTAAACTCTATATTTATCACTTCCACATTCAATGTAAATAACATAGACATATTGAGACTACACTACTTAGACTAGTTCTAAAAAAATCCAATTAAAGGCAAACATTTGAAAATGAAATGCTAATTTAATGATATGGACTATATACATTAGATCTAGAATCCAGTTATTAAATATAAATCAAATTTTTTTAATAAGATCTAATAACAAAAATTGCTAATAGATTCAACCCAAATTGAGGGTGGTGATAAGGCATGCAAGCTAGATCTAAAAAGAACTTTCCAAGGTAAATTCCAGTTGACTACATAAAAGTTGTTTGGAGGAGAGGTGATGCCAAAATATAGGTTGTGAAACTCTACACCATTAATCCAAAAAATAAGAGAGAGCCAATAGGCTATGAAAATGTAGATCTACTTTGTGACATGGTTGTAGGGTTGGAAAACGTGTTCAATTCATCCAATACACTTTAGTGGGAAACACAAGGAGTATCAAGATGAAAATGATGAATCCATTATCGGGAGGAAACCAAAACAAAACCATTGGGTGAGATAAAATGGTGTGAAAAAATCCACTTGAAATCCTAAGTAGCATTAAGTTTTGTGACCCACTTAATGAAGGGTCGATATCAAGGATCAAAATACAACTCCAATTTATATTGTAACTCAGATCTAAGGTGTTAAAAATATCCAATCATAGATCAGACCAATTAAAATGTAAATCTTTAGAGTAAAAAAATAATAGATTTTGAAGATTATAAAGTATAAAGAAGGCATAAATTAGACATGTTGAGCAATAACTATTTGAGGTTGCTTTGATACCATGAAAGAGTTAACAAAAATATTTAGCCAAGATCTCTCTAAGAGACCATTACTATAACCATGAAAGATTTAACATTGCACACTAAGAATAAACCAACTATTATTGTATTCTATGTCAAATAGTTTATAATAGAGATGTATAAATAGGTAGAAGATAGGAGAATCCTAACCATCCCATGCATGTGGGACTAACTTCCCCAATATAGGTGAATGTAAGGCATAAACACATCATCCTCATGAATGTGGGGTAAACATACCTAATGAAATAACACCTAAGTAAGATAAAAAGTAAAAAATTAATATCCTACACCAACAATTTCTTCATCCAAAAAATCCTTTATATAATTTATTGAAGAAGATATGATTAAAAATGAAATTCTTTTTCTAGTAGATGATCTGCCTCTGTTTATCAAAATTGTAATAAACAATACCCTCATTTGAAAAGTCTTAGTAGATGAAAGACCTGCCATTAATGCCATTTATTTATAATTAATTCAATAAATTAGATACACCAAATAAAATCTCAAATAAACCCATTTCATGTGTAAAGGATTTGACAAAACTAATCAAAAACCACTTGGTTGAATTTGTCTCCCTCTTACTATTAGACCCAAAATAATTTTCAACAAGCTTATGGTTATTGATCTTCATTTATCTTATAATGTGCTTCTAAGTCACCCATGGAACTATAGTATGCATGATATTGCCTCGTTGGTTAACCAATGCATCAAATTCATGCATAATGGGAAACATTACAAACATGAGGCAAATATCAATTGTTTATGAATCCAATTACCAAAATACTAAATCTCCATATCGCATTCCTTTTATTTTTCACATCAATAGTTCACCTCTTCTTTTATTCATTAACATGTATTCTAATTTACATGTCACTTTTATAGATTCATATGATGATGAACCAAATGAATTAAAAAATACTTTTAATTACAATATACTACTTCCTTATATAGCATAATGTCTCCCTTCTTGTCTACTCCCATGTGATTCCACTATTCTCTTAATTAATTATATTAATAATACTCCATCCACATGCAATGCATATTAAGCCTCTTATATAAAATATGATTTCACTTGTAATTAATATGGGGTAGCTAAACTCTTTCAAGATACTCTTACTATATCTCCTCATGAATTCAATAAAAAAGATGTCTACTAATGATTCTCCTATGTAAATTGATGCATTCACTATCTCTCACACCTATGATGATAATTATAACATGGCCCAAGCTTAATAAAAATATTTAAATGTAAAACATTATAAAAAAACAATAGCAAAAATACATGCCTTCAACCATGATATTCATGTCATTCATATATCATATGATACTAAATCAGGAACTAAATGTTATGTGCCCCTATTAACCCATCATTATTCACTTCATGGTTAATCTAATAAGTAACTACTATTACATCCTTTGAGTGTCTATATAAACTCATTTTAGTACAACCTACTCTACCAATCAAAAATATCATTGAAAATAATTACATTTTTTCTCCTCCTTATAATTGCATTGATCAATCTAATGATCTTCAATAACCATATTTCGATTCTATCCAATGTAGAATTACTAACATAATTCTTCTAGATTCATCACCTATAATCACATATATTTAAAAAACTAATGAAATTAATATTAACCTTGTTTATTTCACTCAATCAAATATCATCAAAATAAAATATTTACCCTCTACTCTACCTCCTAAACTTAATTTAGATGTTAAATCTATTTTTGTGGGATAAATAGATTTAGAATATGATAGAAAAGGTATTGAAATAATTGATCTCGAAGTATATGTCAAATATTATAGACCTCTACCCATGCTTCCTAGTGATGAAGCTATATTATAACTCATCAATGATAGAGAGCCTCAAATTCCATGCCAGCATCATATAATCATCCACTTTTAGTAAAAGGTCCCTTATTTTAACAATTTTGTTGCTAGTTTGGATCTTGAAACACATCTTATTTATTCACTTGCTCCCACTCCATATAATTTCAACTATGGAAACAATATGTTTATTAAATAAACTAAAAAAAATGAGTATGCTACACCTACATGTCCTCAATCTATTATTGTCTTTAAAGAGCTTACCCCTTAAGAGTAGGATAAATTTAGTCTCCTCTTGGATAAATATTGTGAAGCATTCACTTGGTCATATGAATACATGCCTAGAATTTATCTTAATATCATTGTCCATAAAATCATTACCTATCCTAACACCAAATCTACGCATCAAAATAAATGAAAAATTCCTTCCTAAGATTTCCATTTTTCATAATGAAATCATAAAAATTTTGGATGATAATTTCATTAAACCCATGGATTAATCGGAATGGATTTCAAACATTATCCCTATTTGTAAAAACATCACCATGGTTATTTTCATATTCATTTACTTTCACAATCTAAATTTAGCATGTCCATGAGATAATTTTCCCTTACTATCAATTAATGTCATTATTAATTACATTATTATCTATGAAATTCTATCTTATGGATGGTTTCTTGGGATATAATCAAATAAACATATATCTTTAGGACCAACATAAAACAACATTTAATGCTTAATCAGGCACCTATTACTGTGTTAAAATTCCTTTTGATGTCAAAAATGTTGGAGCTACCTATCAACATTAAATGATCCATAATTTTCATGATCTCACTCATAAAAGTTTATAAACATATGAAAATTATCTTATTTTTGAATATAGATTTCATGATAATAATATTAATGAATTATCTATCATCTTTGAACGACTCATCAAATACAATGTTAGACTTAATCCCTTAAAATGTGATTTTGGTGTTACTTTCAGTAAAATTTTAAGATTTTTAGTCTCCTATAGAGGCATTGATGTTGATATAGATAAAATAAAATCTATTATAAACATGCCTATTTATCAATCCATTCTAGACATATCCACATAACTTGGGAAACTTGGTTAAACTCACTACTTTATTCCCAAGATGGCTTACCATATATACTCCATTAACTCCCTTATTAATAAATTTAATGTTATATAATAGATGGATTTGTGAAAAAAATCATTTGATAACATGAAATAATCATTTTTTTCATCATCATACTCTTTGATCACCTTTGAATGATCATCCATTCAAATTCTATACCTCATCTACCTCAATATCAATTGGGGAAATGATTTCTCAAGAAAATGAAATAGGTAGATAATATGTCATATATTATATCAGTCACACTCTTGTAGACTATGAAAAATGTAATAAAAATTTATAACATTATTATCTATCTATTTATTTCATAGCTAAAATTCTCTGTCATTATATTCTCTATCAAACTACTTATATTACTATTCATGCTGATCCACTTCGTCATTTCTTATCTAAATATTTCTTACCTAGAGATAGAATAGGAAAATGGATGATATTTTTAATGTAATTTTATTTATTAATAGTTACATAGTTACACAAGAGTCTATTAAAGGACAAGTATTCATAGATCAACTTGCATTTTCCCCTCTCCCAGCTACTAATCATCTCTAGGATACTCTTCATGATGAAGATATTCTTTTTATTGAATGTATTATTAAATTGGTTTCACTCAAATATTATTTTCAAAAATTCACTAATAATATTCAAGAACATAATATTTCAAAATATGACCCTTATGTTTCTAAATCTAAATCTAGAGTAGTAATAGACAAATTAAAAGAAATTATAATTGAATTTCATGAAAAAACTTGAACGGTTCAATTTGATGGTGTAATATGCCTCAATGGAGTTATGGTAGGTTTCATGTTAGTTGATCCCCATGGTAAAATAACACCTATATCATTTTTTATAACCTTTTATGTCACTAATAACAAGGTTGAATATGAACCTATTATATCAGGCATTCAAACCACCATATATTTATGTCCAATATTTACATGCTTTAGGTGATTCAAAACTCATATATCATCAAGTTATTTTTTATTATCAATGCAAAAGTGAAAACCTTATCACATATCATTAACTCACCATTACACTTGTTAAATAATTCACTTAACTTAACATTAAACCAATCCCATGAGAGAAAAATGCCATAGTTAATTCTATCTCTTTATCAACATCTCTATTTCAATCTCTTCACAATATAAATGATTCCCAGTCCCTCATCCAAATGAGTAAGTCACATTATTATTTATAAAATAATCATGATTCTCCATTTTTCCACATAAAATCTATCACCACTTGATAGAGCTCATGGTATAATAATATCATCTTGTATACACCTAAATCTTCTCGCTTCCTTTATCATCATAATATTACTATTTGTCGACACTAATTCCACTTATCTAATTTATCACCTCTAATTCCATCCTAATATCACCCCTTTCTATTCATTTATCTAACATCCCCTTCATTCTTTTTCATTTACTAACCTTAGTCCCATTCCACTTCTTCATTAATTCCTCTCATCATCTCTTAATCTTATCCTAATCTATCTTATTCATTATTTGGGAATTTTAAATCCCAAAGCTCACCTACCTATCTATTCCTAGGATTTACTACAAGCCTACCCACCCTATATTCTCTAGAATCTCCTAAAGACTTATATAATCTATCCCTAATCATGTTTAACCCTCCCAAAGATATTATAAAGGTTTTTACCTCTAGAACATTCTCTCCTCTAGAATCCTTCAAGGAATTTTAAATTCCTTGGATAATCCTCATAAAATTTGAATTCTAACCATTGATCCTTTCCTCCATATTCTATATAAGAAACCTAATATTCCATGGAAACTAACCACAAGTTAAATAGAAATATTCATGTCCATAAGATCAGCTATAAATAAGAAGCATCTAGAAAATCCATGTCAAATTCATGAATACATAATCCATGATTAATAAATCATAATATTGAAATTCTAAGTCAAAGGTAATCTCAATCCAATATTTTTATTTTCCTATCTATTTAATAATGGTTTGGAGAAATTAGATTTAGGATTAGAGTGTTGGTTTGAAATGTTTATTCATCTATTTACATTTGATCCTAATGGATCTAGATATTACTTAGATACTTAGACATTTTGGGCTTTAAATTGCATGATTATATTGATTATGCTCAATTTTCCTATGTAAATTCTAGATCATGGTAAAATAATCTATTTTATACATTTTACCTCAACACTTTAGAGCAAAATCCATCCATTTCATATCCCTTATAAAATCCATCCCTTGTCCATCCCTTCTATCCATTGTTATTACCCATCATCCACCATCATACTATGCATACTATTATGCCCCTCCATTCATCTAGACTTACCTTCATAAGGGAATGGAAGTCATCTTGGGAAATTTTCTAGAATTATATTGGCATATCCTCTAGTGAACACTCAGGTAACTAAACATCTTGTTCCTTTATGATGTCATCATTGGCAATCCCTATTCCATTTTTTCTTGGTCCTCATCCCAATTTCTACATAACCCTCATCCTTTTTTCCTTCCATATATTATTCCATCTATCCTCATCCCATTTTTTGTATTTTTGTTCCCTTTACTATTAAAACCATTTGTATAGTGTACATACCTATCCCAAAAATCTGAAAATGATATAAAATCCTATAACATTTAAGTTGGCTTGTCTTGTATCATCCTAATCATATTATCCTATGTATTTAGAAGCCTTATCCTAATACTATACCTTAGTATAATATTTATCCAATAATTATCTTAATATTAGTCCCTTGTATCATTTCAATCCATATCCTTATCAAAATCTATATTCCAATCCATGTCCCTAGTTTATTCCAAGTCCATATGCTTATCCAAGACCTAATCCTAATCATGAACATCCTATCCAAATCCAATACTATCCTAAGTCTGAAATAACATCATGATCATCCTTATCCAACCCATAACCTAATCACTCCTCCCATCATTATACAAGACATTGTGACATTTCATGTAGATACTTGTGTGTGTTACTTGTCTCTTATATTTGGCTTGTTTGCATGTATTTTATCATGTAAATATTTGATTGTATTTGTCAATTGATTTTATGTTGTTTCATGTAAATTTTTGTCTATTGTAAAATTAATGAAGATGTTATGAGGTCCCTAAATATACACTAAATATTTTAAGTCCCCTCAATACTGAAGAGTTCACTATTTTCCTACTTTTCCATACTTTGGCACCATGTACACTTGGTCATCCTTATATCATGGGGAATACTAAAAAGTGTTATATTTATTGGTTTTATTATAATATGATGATCCTTATGATAGATGTTATGTATTGATAATATACACCCTCATCATCTATATAATCATCTAATCATCATTATTTCTCATCATGAATATAATCCTCTCAACCCATGTGACTAACATCTAATATTTTATCCTCATAATCCACATATCATTATCTAAGTCATAAAATTTAATTACTAAAATCACCCTATCATCACTAATCATCATTTTATACTCCATTAATTATCATTTATCCCTGAATCAGAACTACATTGGCTTGAGGTTTTTTTAGACTATGTAGGTAGCACTTGGCCACTTTTTAGTTCCCAAGGATAACTTAACCAATCCTTTATTTCCACATCATTCATCATCACATATATATTATCTTTCATTATCCTAAATTCATACATCAATCAAATTTTTGAGTTATAATACCAATCATTAATCAATCCATTTATAGATCAATCATCATCCTCAAAATCATCTCCCTAAACCTTTTTGTCAATCACCCATAATTTTTAATTGGGCCTAAAATATCACAACATCCATATTTTCTTTCATCACTCATCTATCATCATTAATTGGTCAATTCATATGTATAGTTTATGGTTCTTCCCTTAATTAGGGCATAATTAAGACCATAATTTCATCTCTCGCTCCCTTACATATGTCCTTGAAATGGTAATCATTGTTACTAAATGAATTATGGATCATTAATTTGATTCTTACCCTTCATATTTTAACCACTTGATCACATAATTCTTCCTTTTCATCTCTTTTATCATATCATTCGACTATAGCCTTGAGCCTATAATCATCAATCTTATCAGATCCTTGTTTTACCCTAGCCAACAACTCTCCATTGTATGTATCCTTTCTTGGGATACATTGAAAACTTAGGGAATGTTTCCCTATCAACATCATGTTATGGTTTATTACCCCTTGGCATGTGTCAAAAACCATAACACAGTCATTCTCACTCCTTTTGCATATGCCGTTGATAGGGGCATCATCAATTTGTAGCTCATTGCTCAAAGTTGAATTCATATTCTTCATATTTTATCCCACATATATCATCCCATCCCCTTATCTATTTATCACATTCCACCCCTCATTTCTTCTTTTAAGTTGTCATCTATCTCATTCTTCCATGAATTTCCCCTCAATGGGGCATCATATACACTAGCATCATCCATTAACACTCATTATTAAAATGGTTCTTCTTTGAAAGACCATTAATCCTTCCACTTTACTCCACTTGTAATTCCATTTCAAAATGGGTCACAATGTATTCACCTAAATCTACTTGCTTCCTTTATCATCACTAATATTACTATTAGTCAACACTAATTTTGCTTATCTAATTTATCACCTATAATTCCATCCTAGTATCACCCCTTTCTAATAATTTATCTAACATTCCCTTCATTCATTTTCATTTACTAACCTTATTTCCATCCCACTTCTTCATTAATTCCTCTAGTCATCTATTAATCCTATCCTAATATATATTATTCATTATTTGGGAATTTTAAATTCCCAAACCTCACCTACCTATGTATTCCTAGGATTTCCTACAAACTGACCTCCATAGATTCTATATAATCTCCTAATCAATTATCTAATATATCCCTAATCATGCTTAACCCTCTCAAAGAAATTCTATAGGTTTATACCTCTAGAACCTTCTCTCCTCTAGAATCCCCCAAGAGATTTTAAATTCCTTGGATAATCCTCAACCATTGATATCCATAAGACAAATTTTAATTATAACCATTGATCATTCCCTCCATATTATATATAAGAAACCCACTCCTCCATGGAAACTAACCATAAACTAACTAGAAATCTTCATGTCCATATGATCAACTGGAAATAATAAGCATATATCAAATCCATGTTAAATTCATGAATCCATAATCCATTATCAAGAAATCATAATGTAAAAATTTTTAGTCTAAGGTAATTTCAATCCAATCTTCTTGTTTTCCTATCCGTTTAATCATGGTTTGGAATAATGAGTTTTAGGATTAG
This sequence comes from Torreya grandis, assembly GCA_037957365.1. Classification (NCBI taxonomy): domain Eukaryota; kingdom Viridiplantae; phylum Streptophyta; class Pinopsida; order Cupressales; family Taxaceae; genus Torreya; species Torreya grandis. Next base: position 614,786 of record JARHVA010005133.1, on the reverse strand, counting down.
AGTGCTAGTTTGAATTATGTATTCATCTATTTAAATTTGATCCTAACAACTCTAGATATTACTTAGGTAGTTAGAAATTTTGGGTTTTAAATTTCATAATTTAATTCGTTGTGCTCAAATTTCCTCCTACACATCTAATTTATTGAGAAACATACTTACCCTCAAGAGGTAGATTCTCATGAAAATACCTAAGTTCACAAATAAGCATGAAAATATGTACCTTGATATGACACCCTTTATTATTATAATGATGAAAGTAGCTTACTCCATTGTATAACTCCATAAGAATTTCCTAGTCTTCTTGATCAAGCACATGGAGTCATTTATTATGATCATTGTAGTGGCCACACCACAGCTTGTAAATGCCTATGCATGGGATAATTTTGGCCTACTCTAAAAGATAATGCCATTAATATTTATAAAAATTGTAATCATTTTAAACTTCATGATTATATCATTCACCCTCATCAATCCTACCTCCAAACTTTGGATCCTCTTTGGACATTTTCTATGTGGGGATTAAATCTCATTGGAAAATTACCTAGATCACAAGATGGTCTTATCTTCATTATTAATGCCACTCAATATTTTACCAACTGAGTGGAAGCTAATCATCCTATTAACATTATGGGAATATCCATATTAAAATTAATACTTAATCAAATCATATGTAATTTTGTAATTCCACACACCATCATTTATAATAATGTTAGAAATTTTAAATACAAATATATGAAAGAACTATGTGCAAAATTGAAAATTACCCATAAAAATTATACACCATATCATCTTCAGTGCAATGGTCAAGAAAAATAATAAAATATTTTAAAAATACTATTATTTAATCTTATATCAATTTATACCATGATTTATATCATACACATTGGGCTTATTGCACTAGTATTTAAAATTCCACTAGCACTACTCCTTTTCCATTAGCATATGGATCTGAAATTATCTTACCCTCAAAAGTTGAGTTAACATTAGTACACATTTCTATTCATAATATAATCCTTAATGAGTAGCTTCAAGAGGCCCATATTCATGTATTATACTTCATTGATGAATGATGTATGGGTGCATTACAACATAATCACCATATAAAAATTACATCACTAAATAACATAACCAAAATTCATCATTCGTACACTCAATGCCAGTAATTTAGTGATCAAATTAGACTTCAACCATGATAAATAAGTAAAATACACTACAAAATGGTGGGGTACTTTCCTTGTCAAAGACATTCCTTAACCTAGTACTTATTGGTTGTAAACTAATGAAGGAAATATCTTTAAAGAACTGACCAATCCTCAATTTATAAAGAAATATTTTTCTTAATTTATGTGTCATTTCTATATTATGAAATAATTACAAGTTTTTAATTCAATTATCATATTATGGTGCTATAATTTATGTAGTTACTACTTAGAATTTTGATTATGCAGCACAACGTCCATATACCTATGTGTATTATTTAATTTATTGTAAACCATATTCTTTTTAACCTTTTCTTTTCATTATCTGTTCTAACACCACTTGGATTTAGTTTGTGAGTTGCATTGTAAGACCATGGATAGGACCCAGCCATTCCTCAAAAACATTTTTATTTTTCTCAAAGTCTTTATTTAATTTTTATCACTTTCCTTTCTCAAACATGCCATTTGGATTTTTCATTTGTAAGTTATATTTTCAGACCTCATATAGGACTAAGATTTCCATACAATCACATTTTTATTTCAAAAAAAAAACTTTTCCTCTTCACCTTACCTAAGAGTATTCCCTAAAATATAAGGCAATGCTGAAGAGTCACATCTTATTACACTAAGATTTAGTTATATTGTCTTACAATAAAAAATTAAGCAACTTATTATCATGTTTTCCTTCATAAATGCCATTTCTCATGATGATGATTCACACTTACCTGTCATTTTACCATCTCATTAAATTTTTTTAATGATTTGGGGTAATATAATCATTATATCATTAACTCCATCCTATTCCAAAAATATACATAACTTTAGGAACACCAAGGTCAGTTTTGAGATCAATTTTGAAATCTCACTCTTTCTAGCATGCAACTCTATGAGTCTTGGATACTATGGTCTCTAGATTATCTTCTTAACCACCAAGTGTAATATATCTAGTGATAGTAATTTTTATCACCCATATTTATTTTTCCAAATGTGTATGTAGGAGGAATAATATAAATAATCATTTATATTTAAAAGTCGCATAATTAAAATAAAAGGCAATGATCAAAAGGCAAAAACAAATATTCAAAAGTCAAAATCACACTAAAAGACATGATTCTTCAAGTAATCTCCTATCCTATTCAAAGTTCAAACTTCAAAATTGGCTTGATGATAGAATTGAGTTCTATTAGGGTGTGTTAGGACATTAGAATGGGGTAGGAAGTCTACTCTCAAAAATAATTATATTTAGTGTCACCTAATTTTTCACACAAGTACCCACTCTTCATAGTAGAATAATGGCTTTGTAATTGGTTTGATTAATATGTAACATGTTATGGGGAGGTAATTCCATTTTAATTTTCATGAATATTAAATCTTTATGGGATGATAATTATACTTCACTATTTTTCCCAAACGTGCATTTTTACTTTGACTTTTCTAGTATTATTGGTGTTCCATGTCTCTAAGTATTTCCAACATGATTTGAGTGTATTCACTCTATTAAAGATCATATTTTCACCTTGGTACCATATTATAAATTTCAACCATCCATTTCATTCCCCCCTTGATAGGCAAATTTATTTCAATTTTTTCCCCACTTATATATATCATATTATGGATTATTGTCAAACATGTTCCAAATTATATTATTTCAATTCATCCATCAATAGAATAGAATATTCATATTTTAGTTATTTTGAACCATTTTATTTATTATTTTATTATCTTTTTAATAATTCTCTTGTTCATTTTTTCATGTTTTTCATTTTTTATTTACCTTTTTTCATGTCATTTGGTCTTGTTTCTCCCATTTTCCATCATTTTTACATCTTTGATTAAGTTTGGATTGTTACTTCTCTTTCATTAATGTTGTTTGTGTTTCTATTTTTTCCATATTTATTTGAGTATGGATTATTACTTCTCTTACATTTATATTGTTTCCATTATTTATATTTCATGTGTCTTTGGTTTGATTTGGATCATTACTTTTCTTACTGAAGATGCATTTGTAGGGTTTGTCAGTCATTTAGTAACCTTAGTTTTTTAGTTATCTAATTTACTCTCATTTTATCCATTTTAATTTGTATTTTTGTCCTCAATTATCTTATTTTATCCCATCTTGCTAATTTTCTAGGTAATTTGTTTAGTCATGAAAGTTTTTCATTTTTCATTTTCTATGATTTCTTATACTTTTTCCTCTCTATCCTTGTATCCTTAGGGTTTATCCAAAGTATCTAAATGTTACCTCCATGATAAATATTATAACCATTTAAAATAACCATTTAGAAACAAGGTAATTGAAGTCACATATTTACAAATTATTTACTTTAATTTATTTTCCACTTTATACTACAATTGATTAGCTTAGTTGTTGTGCATTGTTATATTGTTTATCAAATCACCATATATGTTACACCTTTATGATTCACAAGGATGTGCATTGTTATATTGTTTATCAAATCACCATATATGTTACACCTTTATGATTCATAAGGATCTTTGAGTTGGGAATATGTATACATACAATATTTTAAAACATTATCATTTTCTAGCACTTTATCTCTTACATGAACCTATTGAGTTTCAATCTATCTGAGTGCATTCTTTAAAGGGTAGACTAAGAAAGGGGTGGGAAAAATATTGGTTCTTAAAAATATTGTTGGTCCTTATACCATTACCTAAAACCAGTAAAAGTCAATTTTATCCAACTCCCTATATAATTAAAATCCCATCTATCCACTTCCCTAAGAAATTTTCCTCTCAAATATCCCCTAAATAAGTAAACACCCTCTTTTCCTACTAAGTTAGTCTTGTAAATCTTGTTAAGAAGGGTTAAATACACATTATGAAATTAAATCAATGTGACCAACCTAGTTCTATACCTAATGGATACTTTTCCCAACTAAAAAAATTGAGTTGGTCAATATTGTTAGCTAAAATTTTGTAAGGGTTTATGGTTAGTCCTTGGATATAAATACCATATTCACTTCAATATAATAGGGATGAACATTCATTTTCACATTTTTATAGCAAATAGTTATGCAAACTCTACACTTGAGGAGTCATTACATAGGATTTTACCTTATAAAGAAATAAGATTGTCTTGTGGGAAAGTCTTGGATGCAAAGTAAGAGTCTTTTATCTTAGAGCTTATTTATATAGTGTGATTCTTACAAATCCACAACAAACTCTTGAAAACTACCATTGGCCAAGGAAGATATTGGGTCACAATATATTTATTCATGGTAAGTATTCCTAACCCTTACTCTTTCATTTTGCTATATAGATATTTTATAAAGTAATAAGTTTAATATCTTACTCCTTGATTATAATTAACTCTACAATGTATTGAGAATATTACTCATTTGCATGTTATGTTTATTTTTTTAAATATCCCAAGTTCCATAAGCTTTAGTGAGCACTATATTAGATTTATTTTATGTATTGTATACCTATTTAGGGTTACCGTGCGGTGATACTTGGCTTAAAACTTTAGAATCATCTCTAATAATTTTTTGTGATAAGAGATCCCTTGGTGGGTTTAATGGATTCAAATTGGTCATTTCTAAATATAGATAGATAATTAATGAGTTGTTGGTAAGATTACCTTATCTGAGCTTAGAATTCACTAAGTAGGATAAGTTTTAAATCTATCCTAATTCATTACATATAATTGTGATTGTAATCTTATTCGAGATAAGTTGTATTTCATTATTCAAATAAATATTCATTAAAAAATTACAATTTTATTTCAATTCTTAATTCAAAATACCAAATAGATCAAGATGTCCCTGACCTTGCTACTATATCTACACTTTTGACTCAAGAAGAGAAAGTGATGTTTAATTTTTATTCTAAATAAAATGTCAGTCATGCACTTATCACTATCAATATTATTTATGAGAGAAATAATAACTATAAATATGACCCTAATTATTCAAATTATAAAAATGGGAAATATAAATATGATAATAATAATTGTAAAGTCAAGTTTAATGGGAATTTCAATATATGTGGTAAATTTGGTTATAGAAGGTACAATTGTTATAAAATAAAAGATAGAGGTAATCATAAAACCTCTAAAAATATCAAAATGATGAAATCTAATCAGAACCATTAGAATAATTAAAATGATAATTATAAAAAAAATTAATAACATAATTCTAATGTTATTACATTAAATACTACCTTATTTTGTTCTAAGGAAAATGAATGGATTTTATATAGTGGTGCACCACATCATATGACTTGCTTATCTCATATTTTATCTGATACTAGAGATATTAATAAAAATATTTACCTATAATATAATCCATTTTTATAAGCTACTAATCAAGGGAAATAATATTTTGAAAATGTTTTTATGAAAGATGTTTTCTATGTACCTAAACTTAAGATTTTTTTAATCATGTTCTCAACTTATGAATGATAAATTAATTATAACTTTACTTAAGGATAACTAGTCTATTATAAATCAATCTAGTTCTCTAATTACTAAATGTGTTTAATATAATAGTTTATATATGTTTTCATCTTCTTTTGCATGTTGTTTTTCATCACATAGTATGAATAAATCAAAATTATGACATGAAAGATTAGGACATGTTAATTTTAGAATTTAATATGATATGTCTTATCATAATATTTATTAATATCATTCCTTATATCTCTTATCATCATGAAAATTGTAAAGGATTCTTACATGGTAAGCAACATACTAATCCATTTCACAAGAATCATGGTGCAAATTGCTCACATATTTTAGTTAGTTCAGTGTGATGTTTCAGGACCCCTAAAAATTTCATCTCTTAATAGTTATGTATATGTTATTACTTTTATTAAAGATCATACTAGAATTATTTTCTCATATCTTATAAAGAATAAATTTTAAGTATTATCTATATTTAAAGAATGTAATTAAGTTGTTTAGATTGATTCTTATTTTTATATTAAGAGATTAAGATCTAATAATGGTGTTGAATATCTTAGTTAATAGTTTTATTAGTTGTGCTATTCAAATGGATAAAATACACACCATTATTGAAATGGATTAAACAATGTTGTATTAAGCAAGTGTTACTAAGTTCATATATGTTGAAGCCATGAATATTATTGTGAATATTTTGAATAGAGTCCCTATTAAATCTTTTCATATTTCTATCACTTTAAAAATTTGGTATAATAATAAACCCAATGTGTCTCATCTTAGGATCTTTAGTACTCTTTCTTCCTTCCTTTTTTCTAAATAAAAAATGAATAAATTTGATTATACCTCCTATTCTCGCATTTTCATAAGTTATCTAGGTAAATCTAAAGTATTAAGACTATATGATCCATCTAAAATTAAAATCATTAAGAATTGGAATGCTATAATCCTTGAAAAATATTTATGTGAGCCATATTTATAACCCCCTCAATGTTATTCATTTGATGAACCTCTCTCTCCTATTTATTCATATGAAGAAACATATGCCCTAAAGCAAGTTGATCTGATTTTATATAACTTAAGTCTGAATAACCTTCTAAATTTCATGTTCAATATAAAAATTATAAATGGATAGAATCCATAATCTAGTCTTCTAGTCTTGATAATCTTGATAAATTAACTATAAGTCAATATTATTATCATGTTTTAATGACTATGTATGAATGTGAGACTCAATATTTTAAGGAATATATTCAAGATGATAGATGGAATAATTCTATGCAAGTTGAGTATAATTCCTTAATAAAAAACTAGACTTGGGATTTAATTCCACCTCTGCCTAAAAGGCATAATTTTAATTATTGGTGGTTTTATAAAATCAAATATAATTTAATTGGTAAAATTGACAAATTAAAAAAAAATAGTTTATCATGGTGTTAGTCAAAAACCCAAAATATAATATGTTAAAACCTTTTGATCATGTAGAAAAAATGATTATTGTTTAGACTATCCATTTCTCTTATAGCTCAATATGGATGGATTATACACTAAATGTATGTGAAAAATGCATTCCTAAATGGTGATTTAGAAGAAGTAATTTATATGTCTCAGCCTAAATGTTTTACTAATCCTAACAAAGAGTATTATATTTTTAAGTTAAAGAAAGTTAGAATGGTTTAAAACAAGGTCCTTGAGCTTGGTATTCTAAAATCACTATTTATTTTAAAGAATTAGGTTTCTATAACTACTATTATGATAGTGATCACTTTGTTAAAATTAGAATATCCATATTATTTTAATTTTATTATATGTTTATTATATTATTATTAATGTTTATATAATTATTTTAATTAATAAATATAAGGATAAACTAAGTCAAATGTTTTAAATGACTTATTTATGTATTCTTCATCATTTTTTAGGAATGACTATTTTAGGATAAAAATTCAATCATTTTATCATAGTATTAATATCTGCATAATATTCTTCTTAAGTATAATATTCTTGACTATAATCCTACATATAATTATATTGAAGTTGGTGTTAAGATTGATCCAAACCTACATGTGACAAAGCTAACCCCACACTTTACATGTAGCTTATTGGTAGTTTGATTTTTCTAAACATTATTGGGTCAGATATTTCATTTTTTTAGGCATTTCATCAAAATTCATGTAGGATCCATATTTAGATCATTGTATATTAACAAAATGTATATTATATTATATTAAAAGAATAATAAATTTTGGTTTATTCTATCCATTGATAATTCTAAATTATATGGTTAATGGGGTGTTGACCATGCTATTGATACTACAACTCACAAATCTACTTATGGATATGTGTTTAAGTTTGGTGAAGGTGATATCACTTAGATTAGTAAAAAAATAGTTGTATCTATTTCTTATATTAAAGCACAGTATATAAGTGCTATGGGAGCTACTAAATAAGCCATGTGTTTTAAAAAATATTTAGGAGAAATTCATTTAGATGTTCCTTATAGTACCACCTTTCATTTTGATAATTAAATTTATATAGCTCTAGAAAAAAATATAATAAAACACCAATAAACTAATTATATTGAAATTCATGTGGTTTCAATCTTTGATAAAGTCCTTAACGGTTATATTGATCTACAATTTTATCCTATGGATGAACAAGTGGTATATATCTTCATAAAACCACTTGATACTACCAAGTTTTGTCAATTTTTTGAAATTTTGAGTCTATTAGAGTTTTCATTGAGGAGTGTGTATGACAATGTCACTACCTATAACCATGTGTTTCCTTCTTATTCTCTATACGTAATCTCATTTTAAAGCATTGTAATTTATCATGTTATGTAATTTTAATAAAATACATGTGGAAGTTTTAATTTTATACATAATAAATAAAATCATAATTTTAATGGAGCTCCTTATGTTATATAAGGATCCAATAAATTATTGGTTAAATTTTTCATGATAAACTGTGAGATATAGTCTGATGAACATGCTAGCACAAACTTACTTTTAGCAGTTTATGGCTTATAATTCCTTTTGTTTCAAAAGGTGATGTTGGCATGATGAAGGTTTGGAAATCCTTCAAATTTTTCATGCCTTATAAAATCACTATAGGTGATTCATGGAGTATAATTCCTTTATTAAGGTGACTATGGCATTTATCTACACTTAACATTAAAGGGGAGTGTTGGAATATATAATGCTTAAGTGGTGGCCTTATTATATCCTTAACACATTTAAATAGATAAATAATAAATTTATTATTATTATTATTATTATTTAACACAAGATAAAACATATTGTAAATACAATAATAAAATTATTACAATTATTTATAGTTTTCCAGAGGAGAGTTTTGACCAGTTGGTTACAAAAGTCCACCTCCACACCCCATTATAAAAAAGGGTTTTAACCCTTTGGTAAATTAAATTTTTAATGTAATACTAAATAATTTATATGACATTGAATATTTGGATGAGGAAAATATCATTCAAAGAGTTTTGTGAAGGTTTGCGAGAGAGGAATTGAAAAGTGAAGGAATTGTATTGGGTTTTAGTTTCTCATATATGAATATCAACTGTGGTATTTTTACCTTTATTAGAGGTTTTTTAGCTTATATATGTGTCATCTATTGATTTTTTAATTTACTTATTATTTCACATCTATATATTTTATGTTCTATTGCATATACACTCTTAATTCTTTTAGTTTCCTTTTATTTTCATGTGTTTTATCCCATAGGAGCACTAATTCTAAAAATATGAAAAATTTGACCTTCATTATTTTTTAAAACCATCTCTCGACAACATCTTGATGTTCATTAAAGCTATGCATGGATTTTTTCATGCATCTTCTATAATGCAAATGTTGAGTAACCATGATTGAATTATTTCATCTTCTTTAGTATAATATTGCATGAATTGATATGTTGGTAGTTTGAGAGTAATGGGAAACATGAGCCATTATATGTATACTAATAGGAAATATGAGGCCTTGATAGCTTGTTTATGTTTTATTCTATTTATCCATAGTGTGTATTTCAACACTATATGTCATTCCCTTGGATTATCTTTTGTTGAATTATTTATGAAATAATTCAATATTGTATTGGTATATTATGCCACTTAATTTATTTTTGGATAGTAATTAGAAGAAAAAATTATAGTAATATAGTTATTCTAGGTCCACTCAGTGAACTCTATAGATTAGAAAGTTGTTCCATTATCACATATCAATACTAGTGTCCCAAATCAAGTTAATATGTTTTATTTTAGAAATTTAATCACATATTGGGCTATAAAATTCTTATTAGATATTACTTATATCAATATAGTATAATGTGGCATGGATATCAATATGAACTTATGCCTTTTTAAATAATTGGGTTTAATCACTCTCCTGAATTCTAAACCCCATTGTGTAAAAGGATGCCCTTCAATTATAGGTTATAAAGGCATTACTATGTGTACTTATATCTTACTAAATACTTGGCATTAGTGGTAGTTTCCAACATGGTTGTGGGCATATTTAAAAATAGTGGGCTAATAATATCCCATCCTCATAATGTTGTGTGTAGTAATTCTTCTCAAAAGGTGTCCATTTCCAATCTTCTAGTGAAAATTCTTAAAGATGTCAATAATATTTTATTCTCTATATTATCTTCATGTAGATACCTTCATATTTTTTCCAATATAACACTCCATTATTTATCATGTAGTGAGCTAAATTGAGCCTAAATTCTCATCTTTGTTCTCTATTTATTTAATAAGGAAAATGGCTAAGAGTAGATAATGAATAATAAGAGAATACCAATGACCTTAAACTACATGATATTAGTTGATTTATTCAATATATATGAGTGGATCAGTCTCTACTATTGGCTATATGATACCTTACCCTCATACCATTTTAGAAAGTTTGATCTCAATTTAAAATTCTTACAACTTGGCCATCCACTTTATGCTTCTCTAACATAACTCATTATGATCAAGTGTAAGCTTCATTATTAGGTTTGGGATAATAAAATATAACTTTTTCCATAAGATGCAATGCCTAAATTTATTTATAGCATTGATCAAAGCACAAATTTTCTTATTTATCATGGAATACTTTAGTTTTGCATATTTCAAAATAATACTCATAAAATTAATAGTATATTCATTTCCATCTACCTTTTATGTGATTAATGCATCTATAGTGTGTTTTTATGCAAATGAATACAAGATGAAATCCTTTTTGAAATCTAAGCTAATGAGTTTGGTAAATGGAATTCTTGACATCCTAGAATGACTTCTTTAATTTCATTATCCATTCTATTTTTACATCCTAATTCAACATAGCATCCAATCTCTTAACCATCTCTGTAAATATTGAAATAAATTTGAGGTCAATCTTTATCTTGCCAAAGAATGACTTAATTTTTTTTTGTTTTTTGGATATGAAATTTATTATATGGCATCAACTCTCTCTAGATCAATCAAAATTCCTTCCTTGATAATAACATGGTCCAAAAATTTACCTTTTATGATCCCAAAATGCTCTTATTTGGGTTCAGATGGATTTCATCTCTTCTAAATTTGTTAAATACTCTTTATAAATGGGCCACATGATTAGTTCTATCTTTATAAGAGATAGTTAAGTCATATATATAGATTATAATTCATCTACCATAAGTCATTGAAAATAAAAATCCATAGCCTAATGGAAATTATCACCTGAATTGATTAATCTAAAATGACATTCATTTATATGAAAAAGTTCCCCACTTTGTAGTGAAGGTGGTCTACATTTTATCATCATTTTCTACAATACCTGGTTGTAGCCTAACAAATAATAAATAAAATATATCATCTCAGAGCCAATTACTATCTAAATTATTTCATGTAGGATAGGAAAGGGATAATTATCCTTTTCTAAATCTTGGTTGAGGTTTTTTAAATCCATACCCAATCTGATTTCACCATTTTTATTTCATATAGGGACTAGAGTTCCTACCTAGGTAGAATTCCTGATGGAAAATATAATTTTGGCCTCTAATTGTTTCTACACTTTCTTATAAATAAGAGACTCTAGAATAGTGTTTACTAGTCTTTGTCTTTACTTGAAAGGTTTATATTCTTATTTCAGTGGTATAGTGTGTGTGATGAATCTAGGATCAAAAAACCTTGGGTCTTCACAAGTCAAACTAATCAAATATTTATATTATTTTAATGAATCCCTCAACCTTTGTTTCTCTTGTTCTATACAACTCAATCTAGTGTTAATTATCTATGGATACTTATTTGTTCTTAAGTTTAATTTGGAAAAGTTAGATTTGTTCGTATAAAACAATTTCTATCTTTCAACTTGGTGGTCCATGTCAAAGGCTCATTCCAAAGGATAAAATTAATTTGGGCATATTATTTTATTTTAGTTATAATATACAATAATTTTCTTATCTTATTTATTAATTGGGTCAAAATCCTTTTTGTAAATGATCTATGACTCAAAGGCACTAGAATTACCCATGAATTGAATGATCTATTGGGCACCATCAAACACCTAAAAGTGATCAATATTATCATCGATTAAAGGGCATGGAAATAATTTTATAAATAACTTATGCATTTTTATTCTTGTAATTAATCTAGACTGGTTGTGGAGGTAGCCAAGAAATTTGTTCTTTGATTCTACTCCCTAAGGATTGATTTTATATTTAAAGCCTTGAATGATTCTATCAAACCCCAAGATCTATGTGTATACTTCTTGAGATATGATATTTTTTACTAATATTTACTCTTAATTTAACTAACAACCAACTCTAAGTCTCTAAACATTAGTATCTACTTGACATTGTGTTTTAGAATGGATTGGAGACATAGAATTAAAATTCATATTATGCATGATTATTAGTGTATATAAATTATATTATAAAAGAAATAAGGTAATCTTTTCCCTTGATATATATTAATTTTATGCCTACCCAAGAGGCTTAATTTGACTAAGCACCATAAAATTATAAGGTCCATAACTATGAAGGACCTTCAAATTTGTGTTCATGTTTTCAAGGCTTAGTTGCAAAAGTGTAAACCCATATGTGTGATGTAAAAAGGTTTATTCTCTCATTTTTGAAATTATACTCTATGATCATATGTTTGATTTTTTATTATATATCAACCCTAATTGGATTTGTGAGTCATTTCTAGGGTAGACACATGTGTGAAAATTTAATTTTCATGTACCCATTCAATGTTTTTGACTAGTGACAACTTAGGATTAAACCATAAGCCGCTAGAATGTAAACTAATAGGATGTCAATATAATAATATACATGTTGTTTAGAGGTAATATACATGTGAATATTCATCAATTCTCCAAAAATTGGGATTGAAGATTTGTCCCAAGTGTAAGACTACTATTTTGGATTTATCTAGGGTCAATGATCCACACCATGGGCTATAAGACCATGAGTGCATGGGATAACTAAGTTTTGGTTTTGTAGAGTGAATGGGAAAAGATAATTTATAAATAAACAACTAAACACATTCAATAGAGTGAAAGTCTTTCTTAGACTAAATTTAACTTGTATTCATTAACAGATAATAGGGAAAATGGGTTCAATGTGCTACAGTGCATATTTTACATAGTAGATACACAAAGCATTATATGTATGTTATGAATATGTAGATAATTAACCCCTAGGATATTTGTGTTTTTTACATACATATATAAATAAAATAAATATTAGTTAAAACTGTGATTAGTTAGTAAGAAGATGGTTCTACCAACTCATCTTCTAGTATAGATGATGGTTGGGGAACCCCTTAAAGCATGTGGCTGAGGAAAGTCAACATGTGGATGTTTAATGGAGTATAATAAGTCAACTAGGCATGTATAAATGTGATATATAGTGTGGGAATACAAGACACATGGGGTTAAAAGATTTAAACTATGTAAGAGTCACTGAGCTAACATAAAAACTTGTGTGGGTTATTGGTCTTATGAGCTATGATGTAGAACTGTCAAGTGCACTATACTACATGTGCAAGGGATGTAAAATTCAATGATATTAGTGTAATACTTATAAAATTCATGGGAATATTGTTTATGAATTACACACTAATGATTGCATATTTTTTAATGTATAAGGGTCAATGTGTATAATTATATGATATGGCATGAGACATGCATATAATTTTGAAAAAACTTAAGGTAAGTAATGCACAATATTGGGTGAGAGGTGCATGCCCTAAAAAATAGAATAATATATGATTAATATTGATTACATATTAACTACACACATATCATTCATCTTTTCTTGAAGAGCAATTGGAACCATTACATCAATACATAGTTATAGAAACTACACTTGAAGTTGTGAGGTGAACCACTTGGCTTGATCAACATATTTTCCAATCTTGAAAACTCAAAAAAATTATATGTTTGTAATTATGGGTGAATGTGTCTTTCACTTTGATGATGTTTTCCTTCATTATAGGATATAAATGTATACACATAATATTTTCAAAATTTGTCAATTATTGAGACTTTCTATCTTAAAGGAACTCATTGAATCTCAATCTCTCTAAGTGCATGCCTTAAGGGGTGATAAGACCATTGGTGTTTAAAAATATTGTTGTACCTATACTACCACTTTCTATCTACACACCCATCTCCTAAAAATATTCCCCTAAGCTTTACCTCCCCTTTTACACCTTCCTCTATTCATTTTATACTTTCACTAGCCCTTCCCTAGCCTAATTTTTTTTTATAGTTTAAATTACACTATCTAAACCATCAACTTTGTACTCTAATTGATAAAACTTATTTAGGGTCTAGGTTAACCCCTAAATGACCTAGACCGAGACTTATAAAATTTTTGTTAATAACGATATAAAGTCGATTGGGTTAACCTTGTCAGCCTAAACTTTTGGAAAGGACTAGGGTTATATCTAACTATATAAACACATCCATTTCATCAGGTATTATAGATGATAAGGATAAGACTAATATATTTAAGATTTTCTTATCCACCATTATACATTAGGAGCATATCTTAAGGTTTCATACTTTCTTTTGGAGATATGGATCTTGTCTTGTGAAGAATTATTTTGGATGCATTGTTAGGTTATGTATCCTAGAGATAATATATCCTTAACATCCTTATATACCACAAAACCTCTTGAAAATTACCTTGGCCAACAAAGAGATTGAGGATCAGATGGCTCATCTTCAAAAGTAAGTATTCATAAGTTTGTTCCTACTTTGTAAGAGTAGATAGATATGAATTTGTACTTCTCTCCCATGTATTAGGATTCTATATACATTGATGAGAGTATACGTATTATATGCATTTTTAATTTTGATGTTTACTACCCCCACTTTTAACCACAAGATTTGGAGAGAACTATATTATATTTTACTTTACTTGTTATTAGTTTAGTGAATATGAAAACATAGGACTTATTTAGGTTTATTGTATAGTTTTTATTAACTAGAGGCTTTGTAACCCTCCTTAGTGAATTTATTGTGGTAAGAGATCCCTTTGCTAGGTCTAGCATATCCATCTTGGTTAAGAAATTGAATATCTAATGTATCCACAATTGAAAGTGTGAGTTGGATTTATCTCCTCTAAGATAGGATTTATTTATAGATTAGTTGTATTTCCCATTACATACATTCTAGTGAACCCAACATGAATCTAACCCTTGTAGGTTTCTTTCGCACTATCATTTTAATCATTATATTATATTTTTCCATATTTACCATACCATATTGATCTGATTAGTATAGTTATAACTTTTTAAGGGTAGGTTTAATACACTAAATTCAAAATGACTTTTTTATGTCTATGCAGGTTTTCATCAGCTATAGGTTATTGGATCAAACAATTCGACATAGTAATCTTATCTAGTTACATATTAGCATATACTATCAAAAAGGTCAAATTTTTGCACTAATTCTTTCTGGTAGCATATAGGTCAACAAACACTATCAAATAGATCAACCTTATTCCTTATTCTTATTCATCATACAAGGTTTTGTAGAATTTGGTATAACTATTTGATCTAGTTTGCATAATTTTAAATCAACAACTAAGGCATTTCAACATAAAATTTACAATCTTAATCATCTCTAATCCCACCAAGGTTCCTTTCTTTACTCTCTCTATCATTTCATTATTTCTTTTAGTTCTATTTTTCATAAGTTTGTATTCTTTAAAATTTCAACCCTATAGCTGACTAGGTCAACCTAGTCGACCTAGTTCTATAGTTTGTATTTTGTTTAAGAGACATAGTCGACCTGTTTGACTTTATTATTTAAGACCTTGATTATACATAAAAATGGAGACCTATTCAACTCTATTTTACATTGTTTACATATAATGTCATATGAACTAAATTTGTATTATTCTTAATCAAAGAATTAATAATTATGTGTTAGTAATTAATTCACATTTCTATTTTACTCATTTACATGCTTGGAGTAATTAACATAGTTTAAATATGTGGTTTTTCAAATTTTCATTTTAGTCACACTATTTTACTCTTTTGTACACACTACCAAATTACATAACTTTCAAAATTAATTTAAACATTTATCTTCCCAAGGCCTACCTACTTGGATTTCATCACTAAGGGGAAACTTGGTTTTCTAGACAAGTATAAATACATGGTTAATGTTATACATCTATAAATCACCCAATATCCTTATCAATATAGGATTATTAAGTGAGGGGGTAAGCCCTAATACCAAACTAGTACCATTGCTAGCATAGAACCCTTTTGGCCCAAACATCCTGAAACTATCCATACACTACTTTATAGTTCTTTATTTTAGATACTCTCCTATCATATTTAAATCAAAACTTTCTAATAATATAATAACACTTAGGGTGACCACTTAGTTAACATTTTCTTTTCAATTGATTTCTTCCTCTTTAAGCATTTCATGTTGTATTGTAAAAATTTGTATTGGCCAACATTGGTGAAAGGCTTTATGTTGTGTTCCCAAATTGGACTAATCACATTGATCCAATTTTTTATGTGTTTGATTTAATTCTTTCCTCAATTACCTTACAAAACATTTCCCTTATTTTAGAACATTATCATTGTAATCAATATAATCTCTTATAGACTATATCTTCTCTCATGTTAGTATTACATAGTCAACTTGTATGAGTACATCTTCTTATTTATCCCTTTAATTTATATATATAGCAGAATATAGTCAACCTAAATGATTGGGTATCCTTATCATCCTATTTTACCTCCCTATTTGTAATACAGAGTCAATCTACATGACTATGCATTCTTCTATGCCTATTGGGTTACATCACATAGTTGACCTACATGACTATGTATCTTATTTAATAACTTTGTTTCTACATCATCTTTATCCTTATTAACATATTTATCATCATTAACTTCATGGTTGAGGATAACATAGAGTTAAACTCAACAAATATAATGAGCTTTACCAACCCCAATAGGTTTTTCGATAAACAGATTATGGCTCTTACTCTAGATGAAAGTAATGTGCATGTGGCCACTCACACTACAAACTATGGGACTCATACTCATTACTATTTATTTTTTAACTCTTTATTCTCCTTAGAAGATCAACCTAAATTATATTATAATCCATAAATCTATTTCTTCATTAATCAATTTACTAAACATCAAGGAAATGACCATTCTACTATTTATCACCTTATGATAAGTGGTAAAGAAGAAGAATCCCATTTACCTTCCTCCACATTATCACATGTATTTTGTGGAAATAGATTATTTTAATCTCAACCTTTTCCTTATATTCTGAACCTTTCTCATACCATGACCACTCTTTCTTAATTTCATAAACTTCCATGCTATGTATCTTTACTAACATGGTAGGTTTCACATCTAGTGGGCCTTTTTTAAGACATACTCTTCTCAATTCCTCCACTAGAACATCCTTTGATACCAATGGTAATCATGCCACTAATGTTTATTTTATAATACTTCTACTAGTGCATCTTTTATAACCCAAGCTAATAATGCTACTATTTCTTCCTTTTCTAACAATACCACTCAAGCTACTAATAACATTCATTCCACTACTCATAGTGACACCCAAGACACTAATACCAATGCTAATACTTCACACACTATGAATAACACCACTTAAACCCAAAGTTCCAAACTCTTAACCAAATGAATTATTTCCAAGATAATAATACCAACCTAATGATGCAAATTTAGAATCACCTTATTCATCTATAAAATAACCCTCAACAAGTTCCATGGGGAGTGCACAACCAAAATCCCCCCATCCCCAATTATGGATTCCCATGGTAATCTTATCCCTTAACCACCTCTTATTAAAAAAACAATTAAACACCTTCAAAACAAACCTCTTACACCTCAAATTGCTAACATAGATATAGGAGGTATCACCCCTACCATTGGTTACAATAGGTCAATGGATCTTACCTTACACTTAAAAACATTTAGAAATATATAAAAATATTGGGCCAAGTTAAACACATTTACGACTACCATAATATTAAAAAAACCCTCTCTATAGATGCTTTAGATTGGTATACCCAACTCAAATATCATTTTATCACTAGTTTAGAAGATCTAGTTAATGTTGTATTAAAAGAGGTTGAAACTAGTGACCTCCCTAAAAATACCTTGGATAACTTTATTAATTGAAATCAAATTGAGATATAAACTTTAAAATATTTCATCAAATAGTGGAAGACCTTTTTTAAAAAGTGTGAACACAACATGGTGGATGATAACTTATTTCATCTATTCACCAATGCTCTCTATCCTGAGTTACAATATCATGTTTGAACTCTCTCTCTCTCTCTCTCTCTCTCTCTCTCTCTCTCTCTCTCTCTCTCTCTCTCTCTCTCTCTCTCTCTCTCTCTCTCTCTCTCTCTCAGTGAACTTTGGAAGAGGCCATCAACCAAACCAAATGCCAAGATCTCCTAATCCATTAGTTTGAGCCATCCCAACCTCCTATGGTCACTCACATTCTCATAAAAAATAAAAATCATCATGGTATTAATGATGGTGTCACTGATTCCTATGATACCATTAATAATATTTAAGCCATTTCTCTTGACCATGCTTCAAAACAAGATTCCCCTTTAAACCACATCCTTAATCCTCACTTTTCTCCAACCAGTAACATCAATGTTCGTAAGCCTTTATCTTTAGTGGATCTTTAAAAATTTATACCAAGGCATCTTCCACGAGTATGAATCCTACTCACCCTATGATATCATGGTATGATCCAAATAAATTATTTTAGTTTAATGCTAGTTAGGGTCACTCTCATGAGACTTTAAGGTAATTTCATAATTTAATTATAGATTTCCTACTAGGTCCTAATTTTGACCACAATTCTCTCATTATTAAATGTAAATAATCATATGACATTGCCTTCAAAGCTCACGAAACACAAAGTAAAAATCAATCTTTGAAATAGGTTAATGCTCATCTATATATCTACAAATACCCTCTTCGAAATCACCAAGACAAAAATGATAAACTTAACCCTTCTACCACTAAAATTAATAGTCTTATATACCCAACTACTAAAAATAATATTTTAAACATGAATAATATGTAAAGGGAAGTTGCCTTCATTATTTATCATCCCACCCATACATACTAATATCTCACAGTTTCCATGTTATCCAAGATTCTTCCCCAACTCACCTAAAAGACTTGGGATAAAAGGACATTTTGTCTTTTGATTACCCAATTCCAACACTTCCATTGTATAACACCAATCATACCATTTATACAATTTATCTAACCTCTTTACCCATCACCAATGATATTCAACATTTTAACACTACTTATTCAAATCTATCACAAAATAAACATACATCAACTATCTCATCCTCTCACAATAATAAAGTAACTTATCCCCCAATTAATCCACTTGCATCCTATAAACAAAATTACATGCACTTTGCTCCTCCTTCTGAGGAACTCCTCCAACACTATGCATATATATCAAATAGTCAACTCATGAGTCATGATGAATGGGATCCTATCATAGAAATTACTAATCTCCCATATCAAATTACTTTTTTCAAACTCATGTATACTTATTCACATAATCATAACCCCATTATTGAACTCCTATTCTAAATGTAAATCCCCTTTTCTCCCCTAGTAGGACATAAAGCTACCCTATCTAGGTCAGAATAAATCATCTTACAATAGTGCAAAGAGATGGTTGTACACATTGATAAAATAGTGGACACTTATCTCTCTCTCAAATTTCCTATTTCTTCTATGATTCTAGATGAAATTATGCTTCATGCATATGATCCTCTGCTATTTAGTCTATACACATTAAATAAATAGTGGATGTTTCTCTCTCTCAAATTTCCTATTACTTTTATGATTCTCCAGATGAGATTTTACTTCATGTGGATAATCCTCCCCTATTTATAAGAGTTCAATTGGTGACATACAAGTTAATAATGCCTTGATTAATGAGGGTTTAGGTACTTAAGTTACCTCTTTTTAATTCATTAAAACCCTTAGATACTCTAAATGTATTATTAAATCAACATGATGCACATGTCAAGGTTATGACTGAAGGTAAATGCCTCCCTTAGGTTGTGTGTGGTTCCCTATCACCATCACACCTATCACTATTTGAGTGAAGGTTATGATCTACAATTTTCCTCTCTCTTATAATATTTTGCTTTATAGGCCATAGACTCATCACATAAGGACTATCACCTCTTATACTGCCAATGTGTCAAGTTCCCTCATAATGGTGTAATATATAGGATTCAAGGTGACACTAACCCTTGGAATTTTTAACAATTAAAATAGCATTATGTATTAAAAATTCTAACCCTTGAACCCTTGTCGAGTGTTCCATTATGAGAGTATAAACATTTTAATTTACCTATCAAATCTCCATGAGGTTACCATGGTCACCTCAAACTCATCAAGAATATACCAAATAACCTCATAGATTCTAATAATGATGAGATTAACATCAATATTAAAACTTACGATCTCTCTCCTCATCTCATTTCTCAACTTCCACCTTTTCTAAAGCTATGTTCCTATCAACCACCTAGTGATAATATACCCATAGTCTTAAGTAAGACTTCAGACTCTATTCATCATTCCACCTAAGATGATAAAGTCATACCTAATTACATAAATGATCTTGATACACCTGACTATGATGATGGTTATACCTTAGATGACCCATTTCTAGGAGTTCTTATTCAAACTTGATATGTTGAGATCACTCATTATCGTTCTTTTGTGTTTTAGTCTTTATATTTATCTTATTGAATTCCATATTATATAGTTCCAAATTTTAGCATTATTCCTCTTATTCATAGGGTAGAGATGGTGTGCACACCTCTAGTTTTTGAATAACCCCTTACGAGCATGCTTATAGATCATGCTATGATTGGTCCTTATTACTTTTCTAGATACCAGGATCCCTATAAGTGGCTTGCCCCTAAAATGCTTGCTACCATCCTTCAAGCATATATTCATCCTCCCCCTCCATAAGCTGATCTTAGTCTAAATCTTATTCCCATTCTCTATTTAGTTGAGTCTTTTCCTACTTTTTATCTTGTTTCTCTTTTTGTCGAGCGTCATTTAGTATCTCCAATAGCCCCACCTCCCCTTGGTGATGGCCTAATTTACCATATCTTGATCCTTTACCTACCGAATGAGATGATAAATTATACTATGACATTCATAGAGTTGTTAGTCATTGGAATATAGATTATAGTTTATACTAGCCTTCCCTAACTTTTGCTTCCAGTCCTATTACTACACCAATCAAGTCTACTAATAGGGATATATGTTGCTTCTATGGAATAAATAATCATTCCTCCACTCATTATAGTAATATTTGACAATATATAGACACCTTGCATCATACTCTTCCTTAGCCTACAAATAAGGCTGTACCTCCCCCAAAAGTGTTACCTTAATATATTCCCAAATATGGAGAGGTGTATTTTCTATGGCATCAATGTGGTACCCATCATACTAATCATTACTACATCCTCTAGAAACATCTCTAGGATCACCTTATGACCATTATTGTTATTTTTATCCCTCTTCTCATAAGTCACCCATGAAAGAAGGCTCCCCCTTCTTCCTCTATAGTTATTCCACATGTGGATCCTCTACCTATGGCCCCTTATCCATTGGTGACTCCTTCATGTCCCATAGATTCCACTCCTATTCCCTCTCCTAAGTATCTCATGCATGATGGCCCTCATGATCACAATCCTCTAGGCATGCCTAAATTTTATATCAAGGATATTTGATGAGAGGTATTTTCCTATATTTATCTAAATATCGATGAAACCTTCATTGTAATTAGAGTATAGCTTCATAGAGATTTATCAGATGTTATAGATAATGTTTGTGTAAAATTTTACTAGTATTTATGAACATGTCATGCTATTATTTCACTTTATTCTTCATTTTGGATTGGATGTGTGCTCCAAGTTTATGTTTATCTATTTTACATCATTTTATATTGTGTCTAATTCTTATCTATTTTATATGGTTATTTATATCTCGTAATCTATGTTATCTATGGTGTCATTTTATTTATTTATGCTCTATTATGGATTCTTTTCATGCCTACATGCTTTGTTTTCTTTATGAGTTGATTTTATAAGGATGTCTTGTCTCTTTATCATGATTTTTTGATACCTTATCTCTATACTATGATAATCATTATTATGACTTGGTTATACAAACTTTTCTCTCCTTAGTCATTCTTTCTTTACCATATGATCACTTACTAAACAATTCATCTCATTATAATATCATTTTACTAGTCCATCTTGGATCTCCCTTTATTCCCCTCATTTCCTTTCACAAACTAACCATACACATGGTTGAAATTTGATATAACATGTTGGTTCATAGGTAAGCCTAAGTGTTTTAGTCAATCATGTCTTTGGATACTTAGCTTCCTTTAAGTCAAAGTCTAAATATCATCTATGTCTATCACTCCCATGATTAGCCATTACAAGTCCATATGGAGAAGGAATCATTAAATCCACCAAAATTTAAAAGACAAATCATTTTAACAAAAGGTAATGATACCAAAGGCAACATTAAAATTTTTAAAAATCAAAATTACACTAAAAGACATGATTAAAATCACATTTTTTTTAATATTAGCTCAAACTTCATAGTTGGTCTCATGATAGGGATGATTTACCTTAAGGTTTGGTAGGCCAATAGATTGGAAAAGGATAATTAAATTTTTTGTTTAGTCCTACCCTCTTTCTCACACAATGACCTAATCTTCACAGTAAACTGACAACTCTATAAGAGGTCACAAGGAATAGGGAACACATTGTGGGAAGGTAGGTTTATTTTACTTTTTCTTGTTTAAATAATGAACAAGAGTCAATATATATATAAATTTGTGCTTAATATGCATGTTTATCCTTTGTATATTGATGGTCACTAGTAACTTAGTGTCTTTCTATGTCCTTAGTATGCTTCATGTTTCCTAAAGTCTTCTAATAGATGCCTATGTTATGATTTTTACATTCCCTCTTTCATTTCCCATAATCCTAATATTTCCCCTTGAAAAATATTATTTTGTTCACTGATCACTCCACCCTAGGGATTCCATTTATGATTTGTAGTGTAAGACCTTGGATATGGCTAGGACTTTCTCACAAATTACCAAATTACCATTTCAAACATCTCATTTAACATATTTTTCCTATTATTTCCACCTTAGTGGTGTTCCCTTTGTGAGTTGCAGTGTAAGACCATGGATAGGACCTATCATTCATCACAAAATTTTATAATACCTAAGTCATAATGAAATTACATGTGTAAAATTTGATATAAGTAATGATTTATCATGAGTTACACATCATTGACATGATTCCCATCTAGATATAGTATGTTTTATGCTTACTTATTTGATCTTTCATCTTTTATTTTTTTCTTATTTTCTTATTGCATGTAAGAATAAAACCATTTTTATTAAGTTTTTCATACTTTCCAACTTAAATTAGTCTAATTGATTTACATTCATTTTTCCATTTTTGTTCCTCTTTTATACCTTCCAACGTGATTTAGTATGATTGTTTGACTTAATTATTTTGTCCTTATACCATTTGGTTTTTCATGAGCCTTATATTTTATTACATTATTTTCATACTTCCTAACATGTTATAGTGTGATTTTACTTGTTTTAATTTTGTACAAATATTTTGCATGGTTTAAGAACATTTTTTTATCTTTTTTACCATATTTGGTTGATTATACTTAGTCATTTTTTGTTGTTACACATTTCCCATCATGATATAATGTGTAGTACTTTATTTTTGATTAGTTATAAATTTCTAAGTCATTTTTTCCTTTTTATTTTTGACCATGCATGTGTATCACACAATGATATAAAATAAAAAACTCAACATATATTTCCCATAGCATATATAATAAAATCAAAATACATTTTCTATAAATAAATATATCCATGCATAAACATCCACAAACAAATACAACTAATGAGATAAAATAAAATTGTAAAAATCAATATCTATATATATCATGTGTTTTATACAATATAAGGTACAAAAAATAAAACACATAGCTCTAGCTCTATAATTGGGATCCATCATGCCTATTTCATGGCCTAGCCACATTGCCCATAGATACCTAGGATTATCCCCTTTGAATTTTATGATATAATGAGTTAGTCTAGTTTTTAATCCTAATACCTATCCCTATAGGTTGGTTACCTAATCCTTTACCTATCCAAGAAGGATAGTGATATCCATGTGTGCTACTCTCTCCTAAGCTAAGGCATAAAAAACATGTGCCTCTCTCTCTCCCACCCATACCAATGGTTTCAATCCATCCCCACATGTTTAAAAATACCTCTTAGCTTCCCCCAATAGTCTAAACTAGCCTGCTTGGGTTGGGGTAGATGGTACTTTAGGATCATCTAGCATGGTGTGGTCATATGGTAGTAGTACCCCATCCAAAATATTATGGTGCAAAACCATAATAAGATATCCCCATATAACCTTCTCTATCATCAAATATACATAACCAAAACCATAAATATATTATATCACATATATATCTCAAAATATATCTATATACTATAATCACATGCAACTAGTATTCTGTATCCAAGATTAAAATAAAAATTACAAAATTTATCACCAGTCCCAATGTCACCAATCAATATCTCTCCATTTTATCATCCTCTAATCACCTTCTCTGTATATCACCTCCCCACCAATGCAAATCTAGGAGTCACAACTTATGCAAACTATAACTCTCTCCTAATAGAATCCTCTATTAACCAGTTATGTCCTGAAATGGATACCAAATCATTCTATGTGGTTACCCTTACCTAAGTGTGATCTTATCAATGGTGCCTTAATATATGGTGTGTAAAAGGTGGTCAATTATGATCGTAATAAAATTAATATTATGGTTCCTACTCACCCCTGCATCCACATCCATTTCCTCTCCTCCTTTGACCACCTACTATCATGCTCAACTAGTTTATAGTATTACATGTTATAGCTTGATCTTGGTTCCCACAATCAATATTCCTCATCCTATATGCCTCAAATATATATCATCTAATTAAAAATCACTAATATAGGAGCAAATAGGTGCTAGATTCTAAACTTACCTATCAATCATACCACTGACTATAATTCTACCCACTAGGTATAGTGGCTAGTGATCTACATCCAATTCAAACTTATTGCCATGATCAACCAACTAGGCCAAACATTAGTAGTGTGTAAGGCATCCACAAAATATAACCTCATGTGATCATATATAAATATAACACATGGGTCATAACCCACACTACCTAGTTCTATCACCATCTAGTCACTTGAGCTAACCTATCATCCACCACATGGGGCAACCCACCTAGTTAATACATAGAGAACCTCTCATATATCTAAGCACTCAATAAAAACATAGGGCCAATGGTATTATACCCTATGGATATAATCCAATATATATCATGCATGATATGGACCCAAATGATAGACCCAAATTCATATAGTTTTCCCTAATCTATAATGGATTGACACAAGGCTATCGTATATAGTGATACCTTACCATCCAACTTTTGATGTAATACTTGGTCTAACACAAGTCTAATCAAAACCTTCTAGATTTTTAAAATATACACATTATACACATCAAAAATACTAACCTTCAAACTTAGGTATATCCTATCTAATCACATAGCTTCCTGGCTAGTGCTCAACTCTCCTTAAGATCATTTGGTATCCCTATGATCATCGATGTCCATGCTATTGGTAGTCCAAACAAAGCATGGATGTCCTCTAATGTGATACCCACATCTATGGTATCCCCATATGCCATGAATTAAAAAGTGTTGGTCAATTATTCCCATATTCCTAGGAACATGAAAATGAGATTAAAACTTAGTGGGATGCACCTCATCTCCACAATATCTCTAAAGCCTAGTGCAACTAGTCATGTTTAATCCACATCTCTTAATCACTCTAGCAGATCTAGTATCCATGACACATTTATTAGTTACCAATACCTCTGATGTCTCTAAAAAATTAAAAAAAATAAAGAATGTATCAAATCTACATTCCATTAATAATCAAAATAATTTTTTAAAATATTACAAGACTTAGCTGATTTGATTAAGTTTTCCCATTTTTTACAAAATCAACCTATTCAATACTAAATCAGCCTTGTACTTCTTTGGGATAAAAAATAATCCTTATATACTTCCTATTGAATGGGCCTATCTAATACATATCTACCACTTTTTTTCCTTGTGATACTAGATTTCCCACCATTTGTTAGCAACACTACATCAGCCATATTAACAAACTAAATCAGCCCACTACTACGCAGTTAACCTTATTGTTCTACATCACCTTACAGTGTAAGTCAACCAGGTCAACTCTATTCATCCACAAAAACATTATATCCATTTACCATAAATTCATTGGGAATTTATTTTTTTGACTTCTTCCTACACAATACCCCATTTTACTCCTAGTTTGCCTTAAAATGTCTTAAGGTTCATTCTAGTGCCTAGATTTTGTCTACCAATCAATTTTATATATTTAGCTTAATTACAAATAAAAATATTCAAAAATTTGAAGTTCACAACTACTTACCTATGTTTTACTTATTGTATCCACTATGCATACTCCCTATCTAAACTATCATTTCCTCACCATGATGGCTCGTTAATCTCAAACTAGGCCTCTAGGAGCTTTATTTTCTTAAAATAGTAAAAATAACAAATGAATTTTTTTTCACTTTATTTATATTTACCATTAAAAAATTATTTATTATTCAAATAATGATCATCAAATTCTATATTTTGATCATATCTTTGTTTCTACTAGCTCTTTCTCTAAACCTAAAATGTTCTAGAATCCTAACAACATAGAGAATCTTTTCACCTATTATATGTCTATGTTGAAAAAAAATCAATTTTTTACTTCTTTCACTAATTTGTATAGGTTCACCTAATGTTCCCTACATTGGACACGTTCATATTTATTCTATATCCTTCTTTATCTATAACACTAAGGTAATTAAATGTATGTATTTTTCAATTATGTCCTTTTATTTAACTTTTTTGCCCTTATTAAAATATTTTTTAGCTTGAGCATTGTGTGTTGTTATGTTCTTTTCCTAGAGAACCATCCCATGTTGCACATACATGACACATGATGAGTTTTGAGTGAGGCATATGTATACACATAATATTTTCAAACTTTATCAATTATTAATGCTTTATATCTTCAAAGAACTTGTTGAGTCTCAATCTCTCTGAGTGTACACCTTAAAGGGTGTACTAAGAAAGGGGTGGGTAGACCATTGGTGATTTGTATAATTATTATCCCTATACTACCACTTCCTATGTACATTCCCATATCCTAAAAACATTCCCCTAAGCTTTTCCTCCTATTTTTCACCATCCTCTAGTCATTTTATGTTTTCATTATCCCTTCCCTAGCTTAAAACCATTTTTTATGGTTTATGTTACATTGTTGACCCCATAAACCTTGTACTCTAATTGATGAAATTTATTTAAGGTCTAGATCAACCCCTATTAAACCTAGGTTGAGACCTAATTTATTATTTTCAATAACAATACCAGGTCAATTAGGTTGAGCTTGTTGGCCTAAACTTTTAGAAAGGACTAGGGCTAGATCCACCTATATAAATGCATCTATTTAATCATTTATTATAGAGAAGGAGAAGAGTAATATATTGAACATCTAATTATCCACCATTCTAGTTGAGGAGCATAAATTAAAGTTTTATACTTTATTTTAGAGATACATATCTTGTCTTGTGGAGAAATTATTTGGATGCATTGATAAGTTGTGTAGTCTATAGCTGATTTATCCTTATCATCCTTACATACCATAACAACCTATTGTGAATCACCTTGGCCAAGGGAGATATTAAGGCTTGATAAGTTTATCTTCAAAGGTAAGTATTCCTAACTTTGTTCCTCCTTTGTAAGATTATATAGATATGCATTTGTATTTCTCTCCCATGCATTAGAATTATATATACATTAATGTGATTATATGTCTTCTATTCATGGTTACTTTTGATGTTTACTACCCCCACATTATGACACAAGCTTTGGTGATAATTATATTAGATTTTCCTTTAATTGTTACTAGTTTAGTGAATATGAAAACATAGGATCTAGTTAGGGTTATTACATAGTTTTTTTTTATTGGAGGCTTTAAAACAATCCCTAGTGAGTTTATTGTGGTAAGAGATCCCTTGGCTAGTTCTAGCAGATCCATCTTGGTCATGAACCAAAATATCTAATGTATCCACAATCAGAAGTGTAAGTAGGGTTTATCTTCTCCAAGATAATATTGATTTATAGATTAGTTGAATTTCCCATTGTATATAAGTGTTCAAGATCCAAATCATAAGGATTTTATGTCATTACTAGATCAAGAAGCAATAGTGTAAGGCTTGAGAAGTTACACATTCAATACTGGGTGCATGCCCAAGTATTGAGGTAGATTAATAATGAAATAATTATCACTAGATTAATAAAAATAGTGTAAGGACCATAGTATCAAGGCTTGATCTTCTAATGTGTAACATTTAATTTCTCCTTATAGAGTTATAACCATAATTTATTACCAACTTAGAATACATCAGGTATGGTATGTGCATCATGGTTTTCCTTATGCTTACCTTGAGTGTGAGAGAGAATCTATTGAGCCTATTGGTGAATAGACTAGATGTGGTACAAAAGCTTCTCAACTTTATCTGCTTCATGTTTATGTGCATATGAATCATTACCTGATAGTGTATAGTAGGAGATGTCTAGAGGTGTTGAAGATTGAAACCCAAGACATGTCTAGAATGGACTATAGCTAGTAGAGCTATGAACATCCCTCTTATAGGCCTATTGAATGTACAAGATATTTTTATCCTAGGTGAAAGCATGTGTACTATTATGTATTTGTAGAAGATGAGTAAGTTTTTTATCAACCACATAGATTTACCCATCTATCTAAGGATGAAATTCCATTAATTGGTCTAGTTTCCTACCCATAAATTCCCATAATGTTTACCAAAAATGAATCACAAAGTGTAGATCATGGTCTGAGATGATGGATGTGGGAAAACTAAAATGAACCCAAACATGGTTGAATAATGCTCATATATTGTCAATTATATTAGTGTATTTTTTTCATTTGACCATCATGGCCATCTTAGAAAATTGATCCACTATAATGAACATAACATCATGTTTTCATCTCATCTCAAGAAATCCAATCATGAAATCCATGCTGATAGATTCCCATAGTGTAGATGGAATTGATATAGGTGTGTAAAATCCTAGCTTCCTATTCATGGTTTTTTTGATGTGATAAAAAAATGTAAGAATTGATGTGGTGTTCCACATCTTTGTGCATGTGCATCTAGTAGAAGTGAGACTACAATGTAGCTATATTTTTTATCATGTTAAAGTGTACTGAGGTCTTGGCACACTTAACCTCCTAGATGAATATATGATGAGGTGATGTAGAGGGAACATAGATATGTTTTAGCTTATAGATAAGATGGAAAGATAAATATAACTCCTAAACTTGTGTACCTTGTGTGAGGCTATTATAAGTTATTATGAAGTATTGATCAACTACGTAGAGAGGAACCCAGTAAAGGAAATAATGGCCACACATGTCCACCACTATGATGAGTGTGTTAAAATATGATTAGATAAGGAAATATATGGACTTGTTTTCATTCCATTTCTTATGTTTGATCATGAGATGGAGATACTACAATTAAGTCATCCATTTCATGTGACATGCATTTTACAACTTGTTCTGAAACTATATGAATTGAAGTGGTTTATGGTCCAAATAAATAACTATCACTTTCCTGATAATGTAGTGTCACTATTACTTAATTTATTTCACAATAGAATATAATTCTGTCTCATAGGTGGAGTAGCTTTTCACCATGTCATTGAATGTCCCAAAGTGGTATACAACTAGATATCCATGTTACATGAGCACTATACTGAGTGCATAGTCAAATGCATCAGTATGTATTTAGAAGGTTTACGTAATGTGAAGAATTATGAGAATATTTTATACATAGAGGCAATGCTTAGTGCCTAATAAATTATGTTGTTACACATGTGTCTATTCAAACTTAGATTTGGCATAAGTGAGATGGATAAGATCTCAAGAGATGTGTGATAAATAAAAGATAAAATTATGGTATAAATTAACAAGTCTAAGAAAATTCCTCAATTATATGATATTACATCAATTAGGCCAATCTAGGATCACTTTGATCTTCTCTATATCTATTTTTATGCTAGTGTGATCAATGATGTATCCCAATTATTGGATTTTTATAGTGTCAAATGTATAGTTTGTTAAGTTGGCTTGCCACTAGTTTTGGTACAAAGTGTCTAAGACACATGAGATGTGCTTCATATGCTCCTCCCAAGTATTACTAAAGATGGAAATTTCATCCAAGTAGATGATGATGAAGGATTTCAAGAGTGGCCTAAAAATATCATCCATTAAGTGCATGAAAGTAGATAGTGCATTAGTGAGGTTGAAATACATGACCAACCATCTATAAAATCCTTATCGAGTCTTGAATGTTATCTTCAAGATATATTTAGGATGGAATTTAACCTGATGGTTACTTGAATTTAAGTCTATCTTGGTGAAGTATTATGTGCCTCAGAGTTGGTCTAAAAGGTCATTAATATGTAATTATGGATTTTGATTCTTCACCATAATTTTATTCAATGCATGATAATATATTTAGAGTCACCATGACACATCCTTATTAGGTACAAGTACTATTTGACTCCAATAATGTAAAGAGATAGGTTTCATATTGATATGACCAATAATCTCTTGAATCTAGTGCCAAACTTCATCATTCTCCAAAATTGATATATGATAGAGTGGGATCTTTACAAGAAGGGATCTAGGAACCAAATAAATGTGGTGATTTATTGTTTAGTGTGTTGATGGCCTTTGGGTTATATGAAGACTTAACTACTCTAATCCATTTACTTATAAATTTATTATTTTTATGATTATGTGTGAGTGTTGTTCACTTTTAGGGTGTCCTTTGGTTTTGACTATGTAGGTGTATAAGGGTAGACTATTGGAGACATGAACTTATATGTGTGTGATATGATCTTCTGAAATTGTTTGGTAGAGACCAAGGTGACTTTGGTCATTGTTAATGACTCAAAAATGTTTTAGAAGTGATCTTGCAAGTGATCTTGCATGTGAATAGTCTAATGTTGTGTCTTGGATGTATATGTAATTTCATAGTCATATAAGTAAAGTCTACTTAATATGATGTGTTATACATTCAAAGGTGTGATGTCATAAGTGATGTTGTCCTCCATATGCTTGACTTTGTACTAAAAAGTGCATTGCCACTAGACCTATATATATTTCCCCTATTATAGCCACCTTAAAGAATATGGATTTATATACATATTAGTGGTAAGACCAAGGTGTTGAGTTATGGATTACATGATGTTGTTATTAGGGAAGACATTATCGATGATGATGTGGAGAGGCTAACCCTTCACTTAGAACTTGGTGTGGAAGATATTATACCCAAAATACCCCCATTATTTTTTTTATTATAATAGGGACTTACTATCTTTAAAAATTGTCATATATCCCTAGTTTGAAAGTAATATAAAAGAAAAGCATCGTGTAATTTTCTAACTCTAATACTCATCACACATATGAATGTGTAATTTTTCAATTTTTTGGACTAACCTACTAATGATTTTCCAAATTTGTATATGTAGGTTTTAATCTCATCTTCTTTGGATAAATGCTTTGGAAAACCTACTTAGCATAATAGTTTCTTTGGTGATTTTGTTCAAAAATTTCATTTGACAAATCTGTCCAACATTTTTTGGTCTTCAACAGTTTCATTTGGTGATTCTCTTCGATAATTTTACTTGAAAAATACCATTGAAACATTTTAGGTCTTTGGCACTCCACATTTCATCTACCCTATAGGAATTATTATTCAACATTTTTTTAAAAAATTTATTCAAAAGAATGTATTTAGTATTTTAGGGTATAGGACCCCAAATCCATATTCACTAGGTATTAGACCACTTTTAAATTTACTCTTCAAACACTACTTTGGAACCCCAATTTTTAAAGTTTTACACTTCAGTTTATCTAGGTCTTTTAGGGATTTATTCAGCATGAATCCTTTATCAAAGTTACCTAACATATTTAGGTCTTCAGTAAAAATGTTCAAAGATTTTTCTTGGGAAATTATCCCAACATGTTTCAGTCTTTATTGATTTGTTTTATTGAAAGAGTTCATCACTTTTAGGCCTTTGACAACCTTAGTTAGGGTTTTCCTCCAACACAAATAGGTTTTCATCAAAAGCATTTGGAAATATTACTCGAGATTCTCATCCACATCATGAAATTTGTATATTTATTGGAGGAACAATAAATTTAAAATACAAGTAGCCCACCCTAACAATGAAATTTAGAATGGGAATCTAGATTGGCATGAACTTATTGAATAGGCTTTTTGGCTACTGAAGCATCAAATTCATCCACTTAGAGTGGGTTCCATTAATTGATTTTATGAGGACATCATAATTGACCTTTGATATAGTAGAACTGATTAGATCAAGGTTATGATAGTAGATATTGCATAAAGATAAGAGGCATCTAGGAGTTCACTTTTATATGATTTCTTACTTGCATGATATAGTCCTAGGGATAGACTACATTCATAATGTCTCATTCTGGAGTCACCCTCAAGACTATATAAAGAACAAGATATGTGATTTTTAATCTTTAATGCACATATATGTGTACACTCATAATATTATGCACATCTTGAAGGATATTTACCCATAGTTATGGATGGCCATTCATGAGTCCCCACTACCTAGGATATCAAGGAACATTACAGATACATTATTGATTAGGAGAGACTATTGGCTATACCTTGATTACATAATCATCATGAACATTTTACATAAGGTTACACCTATGTGCCTCCCTAATTATGTCCTGGACAAGCTGGTAAAGCATGAAATATTCTACCAGTTATGGTGGGGCATCAACGAAGACATGAAAAATAAGAATAAATATTACCTTCATGCCCCTCACCTCATAATTGGAAGGATTTTTTGCACCAATTATAATCACTTCTATGAGGTAGGGAATTACATAGATTATTATTCCTTGGC
Organism: Torreya grandis; assembly: GCA_037957365.1. Lineage (NCBI taxonomy): Eukaryota > Viridiplantae > Streptophyta > Pinopsida > Cupressales > Taxaceae > Torreya > Torreya grandis. The sequence goes on along the minus strand of JARHVA010005133.1, from coordinate 581,382 downwards.
TTAATTTCCACACAAATATTATGATCCCCATTGATAGGTAGATATCCATATCAAGGGACTAGGCATCAAGTATCAACATGAGACCTATGATCATGAATTTTTATTCCTCAACACTTTGAATGATGACCATTTATTGGAGAGGGCATAGCCAATTCAATATAAAGAATACCTTCTAAAACTTATTTAAGGAGAAGCTTCCATTCTTATAAGTGAGGCATGAACTAGACTCCCATCAGTTAAAGGATAGGATATATTTAAATTTTAGACTATAAGACCTACTTAACCAATAGGGTAAAAAGGGAAATCCTCCCAAACACCTCCTTTGGAATTTAAGATAGTGAATAAAGAACTAGGGGTTCTAAATACATCACTTGGGGAAAAATATGATGATCCCATTTGTCTTGATTCCTCAAATTCAAAGGGACCTCCCTAAGGTGATATTCCATCATTTATATAGATGGTTGTTTTGGTTACCACAACCACACAATTGGTTCCTTCCATATCTCCCAAAGTAACTATCTATTATAAAATGAAGTCAAGGGCTCAAACCCATACACATAACCTAGTCATAGCAACACATCAATGGAGCTAACCATATAAGAGGTAGTTGGAGGGGATATTTATAATGAGGAGGTAGAATTACAAAGATAAAAATTCTTTAACCTCCATAACTCAAAGGGAAAGGCACCATTACATTAGAAAACATTAGGTGAGCCAACACTCCCTCCAATTTCCATTACCCATACTATTTATTATGTTTCTCTTTCTACATTTAGTTCATTTGGTCTTATTTCATTCACCCCTCATATCCCTACTCCTCTCTTGGATCCAAAGGTAGAGGTTGATCATATTCAGCCCCTTATTTAACTAAATTTGCTATTTGCAAAGGTACTGGATCCTTCCTCTACCATTGTAGTTCCTACTTCCTCAGTTGGTATTCCTAAAATATCTTCTCCTACATTCAATCCTACTATTCCTATTGATGTTCCTTCCACTATTGTTCTATCCCCATGAGAACCAATAATAAATCCATGAAAAAAATTAAGGGGAGTAGTAGAAACTCCCCAATTACATGTTACATCTACATAGTTAAGTATGTTATCTCCCCCTCCTATTCCTTATCAAGAGACAATTGTGATAACCACTAGGAAGGTTATGAAGAAGAAAAGGGAAGTATACATATTCCATCCACTACCAACATATATCAAAGTGGACAAGTCCAAAATCATATGCAATTCAATACCCAACCCCTTCATAGAAGAAACTGTGAAGTAAACATTAGGTGATATATTAGGTGAGAGTACAACTTCAGACACTTAACCCATGGACACAACACATCTAGTCCTCTAATAGTGGGTAACCAACATGCAAGCATAGGCCTATAACAGGCCTAATCTAGTGATTACAAAATTTCCCACTGTAAGTATAGTATTTGAAAAAACTACAGTGAGTGTACAAAGGGTCAGAAAGAAGAATCTAGAATATGACACTAGAAGGGTAGCTATTGTGGAGGAAAGGGAATAACTATTCACTTTGACTAATAGGAAAGTAAAAAATTAGAGAAATCCCAATATATATATGATTTTATATCCTATTTTAAAACACATAAAGATGCTTTAGTGGAGATACATGAAGGAAAAAAATGAAATGGAGACAACTAGAGAAAGAATTAGAACAAGTGAGAGAACAACAATAAATTGTTCATGTTCCATCCCAAATTAAGATGGATAGCTAGAGTTCATCATCTAAATTATATAATACTATTGAGGATATTAGTGGAATGGGGTCATAATTATCACCCCATATAGTAGATACCATCAAAAAATTTATTTATTTGAATATAGATGAGAATAAACTCAAATTTCTTACTCATTTTACAATCCTCAAGGCATATACACATTTTAACTTGATGGCACCATTAGAAGCTACCATTCCCCTCAACTTGGTGGTCATAAGAACATAAGATGTTAGGGAGTGGATTGATAAAGCTAATGTAATGATGCCTAAATATTCAAAACATGAGACTCACACCTAGAAAATTTTGTATGAACTGAAGCTTTCATAGGACAAGGATTCCATAAGAAGACTTATTATCAGGGCCAATTTTGACCAGCTCTTATATTAAGATTTTGAGAAATTCAAGTAGGATATACAAGAGAATACCATATATGAAATAGAGCTAGAGCTCAATTTTGTTATAAAGAAGGTCATTGAAGTTGAGATATTCATATCTAACTTCAAGACTACCAAAGTTGAACATGCAAGGCTCCTAGAGTAGATAAACATCATACATAGGCCTCCATTACTTAACATGAATATAATCAGATATCAATATGACATTAGACACAATCAATATCAAGATTTTGAGGTGAATAATAATGTTGGCACTAAAACTCCTAGTTTAATACAAGCATCTACTTCATATCCAACAACCTTGCCTACCATGCAAGCAACCAGTCAACCTTATGTTGAAGTCCAATTTTTTTATGTATACATGCACAATATACTTAAATTTTACTTACACTTGGATCATACATGAAAAGTTTCATGAAATATTTTTAATCAAGTACACATTGTATTGTCTTTCACATGCCAACTAATTTTCACATAAATGCCATTAGATATAATCATGAAAAACATACAATTTTGAGACTAAAATTAGAATTAAGGTTCTTAGTATGACATGTAACCATGAGTTTATATACACCTAGAGGATGAGGTGTCCCCTCCCTAATTATATATATTTTTTTTAATTTCACATTCCAATGGTTGTAAGATTTTTTCAAGATAATAAGAATTCAAATTTTGATTGTCATGCAATTGTATTGGTGTTTTCTCCTTCCATTCATGTGATATTAAATCTTTTCTTTTCTAGTTGTTATAATATGGTAATTTGAAGTGCGCAAAAGCTAAAAATAAATTTTTATTCTTTTAATAAATGTATGTTATATGTATATGTGTAAATATTATTGAAAGTCAATATATTTTATTAAGTAATTAGTTTAAACTATGTTAATATTCTTAATTTGTATGAATTATTTATATTGGTATAGTTTTCTAAAGTGTGTGAAACAACTACCTTAGATACCTCCTTGGTATTATAAATTAGCGTATGTAAGAATAAATATAGATGAATCAACCTTTAATTTAGGTCATCAATTTTCCTATATAACGCCTTTCCAGACTTCATAACTATGTTTACTTGTGATTATCCAACAATTACAGGGAGTAATAACTAATTTTGAGAGCACTTGTCCACTAAGAAACTAACCTAAGAAGTGACCATATGAGATCACATGACCTTATTTTATACACTACCCTTCCCTCCTTTTTAAGTATATTTGACTGATATATACCCACTCTATATTAGGTATCACCCATCCATCTCACTCAGGGTTTGATTTATTTGTTAAGATTCATTTCACTATAAGTAAATGTGGTTAACAACATGCATTATGTGCTTTATATTCCACCACAAGGTTGTTTAATCCATACCTACAACTTGTGAAATAGATTAGATTTTACCTCCATTGAGATATTAAAACATTATAGGTGACCTCCTTTAAAATTTATTTGGTGCACAATGCCCATATCAATAGAAAAAAAAAAGTGGTTCTAGAAGGAGCGTTGCTTGTGTACCTCTACTAGTGAGAGTTTACTTCCCAATTTTGAGTTGCATTGGAGACACCCAAGAGAATTAACAAGTCTAGGGACAAAATTAATCTTTTAGTTTCACCCTTATCATCACATCAAAGGACTAGATTTACACTGGTTATTCCCAATATTCCAAGGGCTAGAACATTATATCCAGTTAGAAATATCCATCTAATTAATCATCTTATGGTGTAAGAACATTATTGATTTATGTATCTCCATTTTTAATACAATGAGACATGTATATTTACCCAAAAACCCATAGCAATATTTACTTTCTTTCCTCCCTTTAGGAGGAATGACTACAAAAGAAGATATCAAGTATTTCAAGGCTACACTAAGATTAATGAGTGTTACTAATGAAGATGTTGTATAAATTATTTTACCATTTACCTTAAAATATATTTCCTATGATTGGTACTTCAACCTTAAATATAATTTGATCACTTATTTGAATGCATGTCAGAGCACATTTCTTGCCTAATTTGGGAAAGTTACTAGCCCTAGATTGATGTATCAACATTTTACTAGAATGAAAATTGAGCCTAATGAGCCAATTATGGATTTAAATGATATATTATATAATATTTACACTTGGATTAACCTATAGTATAAGCCATATGGACAATTGGAATTGGATATGTATAGAAATGTTATGGAACTAATCACTGTAGTATTCCTATGGAGAGATTCTACTACCACCACTCTATCTTTAACATAAAAAGAGGATATAAAAATTTATAGATAGATTAATATTCAAATACACACATTCCAAATATAAATTCTAGTTTTATATCTCTAAACCTAATCCCTCACATAAATAGAAATCTCCTTGTCTCAATCAGAATCCACTATATATAATCCTTGTCTAATGTAGTAAACATCCAACTAAAAAAATGGTTATATGAATAACCAAGTATAGATTAATATTAATCAATAGAATCAAAACTCAATTCCCTCTAATGATTCAATCTTAGAAGTAACTTATTCCACCAAAATATAACTAGATTCCATCTAAAGAATGGTCCAAAAACTGAGCAATGACTTCTTGAATATGTAGAGGAAAATGGGTAACACCACTAGCTATAATAAGAACCAAAATTTCAGTTTTTCAATATATAATATGCCATTCAATAGGAATTATAATAATATATAATATCATCCCAATAAGTTTATAGATATCAACATAGTAGAAATAAATCTGCCTAATTGGTGTAGAGTCTATAATACATCATAGCATGTTGAACTTGAATGTGTGGAGTTTTATATTGTATTTGAAATATTATAGAGAGATGATAAGGTAAAAATATATTAATAATACATAATAATTCCATCCAAAAGGTGGATCTTAAAACACACCAATGGTATTTGAAACACATGATTCCTTTTTCCTATAAGAAGGTAACAATGAACTAGAAGACAAATCTATTCAATTTCAAGTTTTTTAGTAATACTGTAAGGGAAATAACAACCAAGGAAATAATCATCCCTTTATGATGTCTACTCATATAAACAACATTCATACTCCATCAAATCCAATAGCTGATAATAATTCACCTTCCCTTAAACTAAATCAGTAGCTCTAGAATAAAGAAGAGTGAGGCAAAATGGGATAAAACATTGTTTAGTACATGGAGAATATTAAAGCCAACATTGATCTTCATGAAATATCCTATATTATAAAACATAAATAGATCCTATAAATTTCTATCACAAGGAATGTTATTATTTAGAAGACCAAGGCTACTCACACCAATGTCATATACAAAATCAAACCTGAAGTTACACCTTTTTAATTGACTATCTGAGCATTTGGAAAGAAAATTCATAACTTTTTAGTCAATTCTAGAGATTTATCCATGGTTATTCCTAATTAAATTTTACATAAGATAGGTTTGAACCTAAATCCATCCAAGAGAATGGTTTCACAATTAAATAAAATCATGGTCCCTAAAATAGGAGAGGTAAATAATGTAAGGATCTAAGTAGCATCTAAACCATGAATATAAATGATGATCAACACACTAGTAATATATATATATATATATATTTTATAAGGATACGAGATCCTCCTTAGTAGAGACTAGTCCATAAAATTGAACATGTATGTGATAACAAACTTCTCTCACATTTGGTTAACATGGAGGGGTATTTTAAAACATATTCAAATTGATCAAGAGCCAAGAACAAATCTACTAATTATCGAATACAATACAAAGAATGAAGTAAGTTATAAATATCCTAACCCCAAGATTTATATATTTACTATAAAACATGAAGTGAAAGAACCAAAAGTCTAGGGACCTTCCTAATTGTGTACCTTCCATTTTGATGGTGCAAGATCCAAGCAAGGATCAAGAGTAAACATTGAATTTGTTGACCCATAAAGCAATAAATACCTATAATAATATAGACTAAATATATATTTCACAAATAATAGAGTGGAATATGAGAAACTAATATTGGTATTACATTTTGATATCAAAAATAATGTCAAACAATTATTGATTTATGGAGATTCAGAGTTGGTAGTCAATCAAGTCAAGAATAAATACTAGTGTAAGTTAAAATATCTAAAAAGGTATAAACATAGAGCATGGGATTTAATTGGTTCTTTTAAATACTTTAACATCTTGGTTGTACCTAGAGAGTAGAATCAATTTTTTAATTCATTAAATACCTCACCTTATAACTTGGCACCCCTATATTAGTCCAAGGTATAAATTTTCTCCATCAATCTAGTACATTGTCGATCAGTTCTAGTTAACATATAAAATTTCCAAGTTTTTTATGATGACCATTAGATTATCCAGTTCTTAACCAACTAAGGATAATTTGAGTCCTAAATCAATGAAGACAAGGAAATTTGTTACTTATCAGAAGGGGAATTAAGTGAAAAATCTGTTATTCAATTGAAGGAAAATTGCCCCCCATTGGGAATGGTTTCCTTGGAAAGGAAATTTGATTTGGATCCTCAATATAAATGGTAATGGCAACCAAAATTAAATAAATATAACTTTAAAAGGGAAAATTTAGGAGATGAGAGTAACCCATGCTATGTTAACATTGGTATTAATTTTACTTTAGAGGAAAGGCATATAATGAAAAGTTTACTCACTCAATACAAAGATGTAATTGCATGGACATATGAAGAATTGAAGGTTTTCAACCCAAGGGTCATCACTCATATAATTCCATTAAAGTTAGACCAAAAATCTTTTAGGTAGAAGAAAATATTGGTAAATCCTATCCAAGAACACCTTATTCAGAAAGAAGTGTAGAAGTTGTTGAGTGAAAAAATAGTTTTTCCTATCAAACATTCTACTTAGGTCACTAATTTAGTCCTAGTCTGGAAGAAAAGTGGAGAGATTAGGATTTATGTCGATTTAAAAAACTTAAATATAGCCTCTAAAAATATAATTATCCATTAACTTCCTTTGATGAATTCATCCAAATAGTGAGTGGTTCAGGAATGATGTCTTTCTTAGATGAATTTTTAGGTTATAATCAAGCATTGGTGGAAGCGTAAGACAAAATTAAGAAAACATTCACCATGAAGTGGGGTAATTATGCATACAAGAGGATTCCATTACACCTAATTAACATAGGTTCCACATTTTAGTGAGCTATGGACTATGCCTTCAGAGGTCTGATAGGTGAATGTATAATTATCTACATGGATGAGCTTACAATCTTCTCAAAATCAAGGACTAATCATGTATGACACCTACAATGAATCTTTGAAAGATGCAAAAAAATTGGCATTTCATTGAACCCAAAAAATATTATATTTGGTATCATAAAAGGTAATCTCTTGGGTCATATCATCACTAAATATGGGATCATGATTGACCTAGATAGGATTAAAGTGATATAAAAAATTGTTTTCCCAAATATCATGAAAGAACTCAAATCTTTCTTTAGGGAAGATAAACTCTGTGAGAAATTTTATATTTGGATTTGTAGAAATTATTAGACCTCTAAATGCAATTTTCAAGAGGGATGAAAAATTAGAATGGATAGCAGAGTCGTAAAATTATTTTCAAGACATTAAAGATATAATATCCCAAACCCCTATATTGATAAGTATAGACTTCACTAAAGACTTCTTCTTGTATTCATTTGCTTCAAAACATACAATTACTATCATGATCACCTATCAAAAAGAGGAGAGTGAGAATCCTATCACATTCATGAGTAAAAAAATCAAAGAATCAAAATTTAGGTACTCAATGATAGATAAACAAATATTTTCCCTTATCAAAGCAGTGATCAAATTTTGACATTACATCTTGAAGAATAATACAATTGTCATTGTACTGGATCTTGTCATTAATCTTTATCACAAAATGACTTGGGATAACATAGAGGAAAATGGATGGAAAAATTATAATAATTTGACATAGAAATCAAACCTACCAAGATCATTATATATCAATGCATAATTTAGATCATGATGAGCCTAACCAATGCATCACTATTGAAGAGGTTTGTGAAAACCAAGTTTCTAAAGGGGCATAATATACTAACATTATTCAATTTTTGATCACATTAACTTACTCCATAGGGTTTAACATTTATTAAAAGAGATCTTTGAGACTCAAAGTTAATCATAACATGATCATAGAAGGGATATTATATAGAAATAATTATGAAGGCATCTAACTAAGATGTGTATCATTAGAGTAAGATCAAATAATTCTGAAAAAAATGCACCAGAAGATAGGCAATGGCCATCCCTTTAGGAACACCACCACCCATTAAATCCTTCGAATGGGTTATTATTGGCTAGAAATATTCAATGGCATACATGCTCATGTTGGAACATGTTATGAATGCCAAGTCCTAACAAAGAGGGAAATAAACATAGACATGCTTCTATAACCATTGATTTAAATAAAACCATTTTCCCAATTGGGATTGGACTTCATGGGGATCATGAATCCTAATTATTTAATTGGACATAATCTTTTAATCATTACTATATACTATTGCACACAATGGACTGAAAATGTAGCTACAAAGAATTCAAGAGCATAATATGTGACCAAATTTCTAGAGTAAAATATCACAACTAGATTTGGTACTCCTACCTCTCTAGTGTGTGATAATGGCCCAACATTCTAATCAGCTAAGTTTACTAAATGTGACCACAACAATCAAATTATCATCAGGTCATCATCCAACCATTACTCATAAGGAAATGTGTTGGTTGAATAAAAAATAAGAACCTAATTAATACCATTAAGAAGTCTGTAGTAGATAAACCCATAGATTTGTATAATCTATTGAAGTATACACTGCTAGTTGATGAAACAAGATATAAGTAGGCACTCAAAGCTTTACCCTACTTAATAGTGTTAGAAACCCAAGTTTCACCCTATGAGGTAGAGTATTCAATCTTACTTCAACTTGGACTAACATGGGAATGGCCTAAAGGTTGTGGGTGATCTTATACTAGACCAAACCTCTAGATTATGGGTCTAGTTCCCTGGGTACATCACTTATGGACTAGTTTACTAAAATCTACTATTTTTGTGGTGGAAAGGGTTAATAAGTGCATAAAATAAACCTACTCTAAGGGGTGATATTCACCAATATTTCTTATCCACTCACTCAACTTGAACTCTTAACAACACTATTAGACTAACAAGTAACTAAATAAACATATTCATGAGTTCCTATGCAAAAATGTTTCATGTGGAGGTTTCAATAGGTAAATAGAGTACAAGGTCATGAAAATAAGGTTTGATATGAAACTGTTATCATTCATATCACACTTCAAACTCCATCACCAACACTTCTACACACCACATAATCTACATAAGACACCTTCTTGACATCTAGGTGAACAAGGACCTATAAGGGAGGGAAATCCATCACATTTAAAAATATAAAAAATTAAAAACACACTATATATCATCATGAAATAGTTTCATTAATTTATTTCTCAATCCAATATGTTAATCAAGTACAAAATAGGTAGAGTTTCCTCATACCCAAAATTGGTATCCCAATTAAGGCTTTAATACCTACATATATAGCATAAATGAAAGAGAAATAAGGTAAGAATGGCATGGAGGAGATAATAAAGGGTCATAAATGAGCATCATTAACTCATACAATAATTACATTAGTTACAATAGTCATGCCATGCACCCCTTATGCATTAATCTCTTTAATGACTCCTTGAATAAGCACTTGGGTGTGAAGTGGGGTAGTGAACAGTGTGGCTTAATTTTAAACCTCACCTTGAATCATGATTTTCCCTTATTTATGTCAACTAACTCCTCTCCCTGAAAGTTACAACATGTGTGATTAGGCCATCATAGACATATAATAGCCATCCTCCTTTAGAGCATATTTGAATAAGTCAAGAAATTGCCCCATCCCTCCATTATGACCATTGAAAGTGCATTTGAATCATTCAAAGAATCATTTTATAGGCTTAATATCTCTATATTAACCCTTTAATAGACTTTCTATGTTAAATTTCATTCCTTTTGGTTGACCAAGTATGCCTACTACACCAAATAGGCCTACTTACCTAACTATCAATGTTTGGTAACCATGAAACCTATAATAAACCTCAATAACCTACGTATGATTTAGTTTTAGGCCTAAAATAACACCTTATACTATAAAATATGCCTTATTTAACAAGAAACATCTAAAATTTTGCCAAACTAGATAGCTAGGTCACCCTGTCCTTCATTTCTATAGTTTGTCTCTCTAGAAGAAAATTATAAAGGAATGTTATTAGACATATGATGACTTGAAGAGATAAAAAAAGGTTCCAAACCTTCCTTTCCAATCACTTTCCTCTTCCCAAAAAAATGTGCACCTTGTTCTTTGTGTAAATATTTGAAAAACTATAGTTTTTTAGAAAATCTATACATATTCTATACAACTAAGTACCATGGTAAGGAGATTATTTAAGTGACTTTTGTGTTTTAGGTGTTTTTAGGTTCATTCAATTACAACTAGGTGTCAATTCTTCAATTTTCTCAAGACTAGTCTATAGTAGGGTTTTAGAGGTCCACCATATTTACAATGGTTCATAAAGTATAGACCTATAAAACAAAACTTATTGTTATTGATTTTAATTACACTAACCCATTCAACATCTCTATCCATCTCAAGTTTCAATGCAAAATATGGGCCAAGATATGAATGTAGTGAAAAGTGCTTGTAGTCTTCTACAAGTAGTATGGACATGTTAGTAGTCTTAAAATTTGTTCATAAACATCATCCCATAAATAAATCTCATTATAACATTAATTTTGAGTGTGTTATGTACCTAACACCTGATAATAAAAATTATCCTCAATTCCTCTTATGATAAAATATATAAATACTTCAAATGATGTGTCAAACTGGTTATGTGTACTGTGTCATTTGAGGTAGACTTAAAGAGACTAAATTGGACTTTTTTAATGAATTAATATACTTGTAACATATTAAAAATAAATATAACCACCTCCTATATCTTTTCATGATGTCTATTTTTCTAGGAGGGTCTAAGCATAGTTTAAGTGGTGTGGGCCTTCTAGGCCTTGAGACTGGTTTTAGGCATAAAAGGTCGGATACTAAGTTTTTTGAGGTATGAGTGACTTGTATATAATATTAGGGTTTAAATATAATAATAATACCCTTATATCACCTATTTATACCCTCTTTAACTTCCCCCAATAACCAAAACTCTATTGTATTCCTCTTCCTTAAGTGATTGGTTGTAGGTCACTGTTTATAATCAGTTTGAATGTGTTTGATAGTAATATGGGATATTATTGGTTTTAAATCCTTATAAAATATATTTTAGATTTATTTTTAATTTTTATATTAAATTATTATATTTTTAAATCCCTTAATTCTAAGTCTTCATTCAAATCTACTCTTACATACCCTACATAATTAGGTTCATGGTTTCTAGGAAGATGTGTTCATGTAACACTAGGGGCCTAATTATGTGCTCTTATGCCACCTTATAAACTTATAAAATGTTATCCAAATTATTATTTTTATGTATAAATACTTAATAAAAACCCCAAGATTCAATTAAGTCCCTAAACTATTTGAGTTTCCACTTTTAACACATAGGTCGATTCTCATCTATTTTAGGCCTAATAGGCCAGGTAGGCGAATAAGCATTCCTTAATAAAATGAATAAAATATGACTTTTATACATTTTATATACCTTATTTATTCTATAATAATATATTATTAACCTTAAAATAATCTTTAGGAAAGCAAAAGGTCTAAAAATTGCATATGCATGCTTGTCGAGGCCCTTTTAGGCCTAAAAGGCCTAAAACTCTTTTGTACTTTAAAAAGATTAAAGTATATAAAAAAGGTACTGAGATAAAATATTATATAAATTAAGGAATACTAATTTAATTCATTATTTACCTACCTATAAGAATATACTCATCTATTTTTTGTGACCTTGTCCTTAAGTACTCACTCAGGCCTAACTAGATCTAATTAGGCCATTCAGGCACCCTTCTATCCTAGTTGATACTCACATCACCTTTGAGAATTTTATTTAATATTAAATACTTACCTTATTATTTATATTATTTTTATATAAATTAAAAACCTTACATAAGCCTTCAGTTTATATACATAGGCTTGTATTATGTCTAGGCCTAAAATATCTGTGTAGGTTCATTAACTCTTCCCCAATGTCTCAAATATACTAGAGGTTTCACTGAAATCCAATAAATTCATAATGAAACCTATGGTTTTTATCTAATTATTTAATTTAAACTTTATATACTCATCACACTTCCATTATATTTCTAATAAATTATGCTTGTATGTGACAATCTTGCACCTTAATTGTGTGTATGAGAGCAGAACCTACCTACAGGTATGGATGGCTTCTTTCTTAGACCTTGAAGTCATGATAAATCCATCATGTGAAAAATAGGCCATTACCTTTCATACCTTTAATATAATTTCACAATACTTAAAATTCCATGACTTAAGATACACTATTTTCTCAATTTGTCTTGCTTTTTACAATCAGTCATGTAGGTCTAAAAAGGAATGTGTATACTTCATTTGATAAGTGATTTAATGATTATATTAAATGAGTCATTGTTATAAAATTCATATTATGATAATATAACATAATGAAACTTATTTATAACATTTTCACCATCATTATTTTCTCCATTTAACAATTGTAACCTTATATATGCTCCTTGAGTTCTTTGACTAGTCTAGCCTTTTTTTTTAGTAAGTATAATGTGTGGTTCTTGATGGACCATATCTACCCATATTTAAATTTATCTCCATAGGTTCACATGACCTATTATGGTTTCTTAGTGTCTTAAATATCTACCTCAGTATACCTTTTAGTTAACATTTCACCATTTTTAGCCTATGCAAAGTCTTATAATTGCTTAGATGAGGGTTGTTTGCATAGACATTTGAGAGTGAGGTTACCTAGTGTGTAGGGCCAAGATGAGTATGGTAAGTGAAAAATATCATGTATAAAATATTACTCATTTTTATACCTCTTAGATAACCTAAAGATCCTTTTTAATAACTAGCAAGGGACCATATACTACATGTTACCACTGGCAGTCATAGTTCTGAGAAAGATACATGGAGATGCTAATTGATCTAAAGGTGGATTAGTTGATCATGAGAGGTACATAATAATTTAATGGAGTTAATAAACTCATACCCAACTTTATAAACATAAGATAATTTCATATTTATGTACAAAATCTCTTATAACCATGAGAATCCAAACTGTAGTCTAAAAACAAAGAAAACATGAAGATTTTACTACTTCCACACTCTCATGAATATAAAAAATGAGTGGATTTTGATGTATATGGGATATTTTGATAAAAATAACACAAAAAAAGTAGTGGTATATATAAAAACATCAATTATTCATCAAAACCATTACGTTTTTTCACCCTTGCATAGATGGATAAGCTCATTAGAGTGGCTAAGAAATTAAGGTTTGTTCATAAGGTATAGGATATTAAATTATATAAAATTACCATGGATTGGAAGTTAAATATACCCTATTAATTTTCCAAAAATTTTAGGTCAAGAGATTCTCTCTCTAATCTATATTATTTGCAAACCTAAAGGGTTATCTTAACTGCAAAGAAGCTTGATGGTGTTTGAGGATCGGTTTTGGACCTATTTTGAGTGTTCTTTCCATGAATTTTTCTAAGATGTCCAAAATGACCTCTCCAAAAACCTTTGATCTTCATCTATATAGATCTGACCATATAATTCTATACACTTATAGAAAACACTCCATTTCCACTATTTTTTCCATGGCTCAAGCTTTGAACCAATATTATAAGATAGAGGAAGGAAAAAACATGACCCAAATGATATTTCAAACTAATTATTGCAATGGGAAAGTTGAAAAATAACATATTTTCCACCTTTGGGGTCTACTTGGTGGGTGGGGAGTGAAAATGGGTCTTGAAAAAGACTTTTAATGGCATGAAATGCTTTAGTAGTGGCGTTATAATAGTTATGAGACCCTTTAAAGATTTTTATAAGAAATGAAAAATTATAAAATTCCTTTTCTCTAAGGATGTATAAGGCACATTGACCCATATGAATCATTTTAGGGGCATATGATGACTTCTAAGGGTGAGTTGAGGTGTTAATTGAGATTAAATGAGGATGTCATGGATAATGAATTTAAACACACCAATAAACATTAATATCATAATTGGATCAAGGTTAAACACAATTCATATTTCTTTATAATTACTCTCTCACAAGAAAATGGCTTGAAAAAGGCCCACATACCATGAGAACTAATGACCTCAAGCTTGTCAGGTTTCCTTAATTTTATCAAAATATCATAAATATCATAAAAAAAGGCTAAAACCATTATTTTGACCTTTCAATAATTCTTTATATCTCTTATCTCACTCCAAGATCATTATGACCACTATCATTTCACTAAAAAGACTCAAGGTAGCTATGACACATGAATTCACAAGAAAAAACTATAACACACTATGACACTCCTAACAAGGATCAAAGACTCTCAATAGAACCAATAATGACATGACCATGTAAGAGATCACCATGATCAGTCTATGATAATTATCACCAAAAGTTTTTGATGTTAGGGATTGACATTTGGCTTATGAGGCCAAATTGTCAACAACTAGTCTATATGAGATGACTTATTTTCCCACTCATGTTTATGTTAACAGCATATCAATTTATATAGGAATACATGGAGCGAAGTGAGAAGGTAGATTCTATGTTTATATACATAATATAAATGGAATACTCAAGGATTAAATCCTTACATAATTTTAGTAAACATCAAGATGTAGTGAAAAGATGATTTGACAAGAAAAAAAACTCAAAATATTCAAAATATCTGACTTCATGATTATATGGAACAAATTCCATGAAAATAAAGGAAAAATTTAAAATTTTACCCCATTATGTATTGGACCTTATCATATTTTATAAATTTTAGGTAATAATCCTTTCCATCTAAGGGACCTCCAAGTCAATGAGATGACATATCTAGTAAATGAACAATTTTTGAATCATTTCTTCATGGTTTTACCATCTAGAAATGTCCCCAAGTAGAAACAAAAGTGATGGTAAAAGTATTTATTGTTAGGGTAGACATATTATTTTATTATAATAGATTTTAGGGATCTCAAGAATAATTTTTTTGCTTCCTAATTTATCTTTTTTAGTTTTTAGCGATTCATATTATAGAGTAGTTTCCTACTTTCTAAATTAGATGTTTCCATTTGTCTTATGTCAATATGATTGAATTTTATTAGTATGATCAAAGAAAGTATCCAACCCATTAATAATTAATTTGACATGTTAAAAATCTAAAGGATTAGTCTTTGGGAAAACATGCCAATAATATGTACACCAATTTATTTATTCATAAAATTTTGTACCCATATATTTTAGTTTTTTAGAATTTAGGTGTATAATAGGAAAATGGATTGTGATCAAGCTAACAATAAACAATCTAATCAAGTATGTGAAGGATACTATAATTAATAAATATGAATTTTATAAAAATTATTCACTTTGCCTAGATTAAATACACTTATCATGTTAATAATTATTTGAGTAAATAACCATTGATATGGGTACAGTTTATAGGGATAGTATTGTAAACTTATGCTTTAGTAGATACCAATTCATTGTGGTTAATATTCTCCCTCTCCTTGAAATTTTCTTAAAAATTAAATATAAAACACATAATGATCAAAACATCCACAAGAATGATCTAAAATACCTAGAAGAAAAAAATCCAAAGGTGATCAAAGAGCTTAAAATGATGAAATAAGGCCAATGCATCTTCAAAGAATATAGAAGGAAAGAGAAGGAATCCATGGTAACTCTGTCAAGGTTATGAATGCCTATCTTGAAGAATAACAATGTTACAACCTCCTTGATTTTTAATTTTTTTTCAAAAACTAGAGTGAAACCTAAAATTACCCCACTTCTTTGCTAAAGTCCTCATAATAAGGATAAAATAAATAACTTCCTCACACATAGATCCAAAGTATCTCAAAAGGTAATTATGTTGTATGTGACTGATGTGAGTCTCTTTTTCATATATTATTTGATTATCCTATGTATTATGGTTCATGTTTGATTTAAGAGTTGTTAACCAAAAGTTATGGATTCTCAAATACTTGGGAGTATTTCCCCTATGAGTTTCCATATATTGTACCCAACATACCCCCATTCTTTTAAAATTATCCTATATCCCTAGTTTGAAAGTCCTCTTATAATATGCTAACTCTATTACTCATCACACATATGAATGTGTAATTTTTACCTTTTTTAGACTAACCTACTATTATAAACCTATATTTCACCCTTGAGGTAGGGAGTTTCAAACCTATATCATCTAGCTGATATAATTAAATCACATCTAGGTATGGGTATCCTAATGAATGATGTTAGTCTCTATATTTGGGGCTAGCTCCCCTGATGCATAATCTATGCTCAAATCACTAAGCCTACTTATCTTACCAAGGAAAAGGGATATGAAAGATTTTGAAAAAACTTTAAACTATAGGAGGTGATGCACAAATGTATTATATCTCATCTAATTGATCTTTCAATGGCACTTATGGATAAAACAAGGGATAATCACAAACACTCTCTTTATAAAAGGACTCCTACACATCATTACTTCACATAGCAGCCATGACAAATGTTGATAACCTAAGTGTGATGAATGAAAGGTTTGATAAAATAAAATACCAATCGGTTTCCACTACAAGAATAAGTCTAATCACCTTCACACACCATGTGAACTGCATAAGACTAATCCATTAACATCTACGTGAGAGACAAGGACCTACAAAGGTAAAAAATATTAAGCCACTAATGCAAATCAAACAAACACTGAATAAAGTATAAAACACTATGTAAAAATCTAAATCAATCCTTTTATTAGTTCAAAGGCTTTAAGATATAAATGAGTAGAGTTTTTTCGTACCTAGTAGAGGGATGTGTATAATGGTTATCCAAACAAAATTTATAAAACATGAGAGAGATAAAGAGGATATGGAATAGATATGGAGTGGAGAGGCCATGATGGCCACTACACATCCAAAAAAAATTTACAAACATGAATGAGGTGCAAAAAATAACCCACACTCCTTACCCCATACATGATCTTGGCATGATTGAGGTTTTTAATGAGCCTTTTAGGCATACAACTATGGTGGAGATCTATTTATGGTCATAGTTGATTCTATGAGGGAACCATGATCCTTAAAGTTGGTCCATTAATCCTTGATATGAATTAAAATATCATGAACCTATTTTTTAAAGGTAGCTACATGTTTGAACATGACTATTACTCACCTAGTTACCACCCTTCAAGTCATTCACATCCCATACAAAGCATTTGTCACTTTAGTTAGAAAGATACCTCATAATTATAAATTTTAAAGTGTGTTTTGATCTTTATAATGGACTTTATTTGTTTATACATGGGTGATTCTACCCTAAAGATCCTTTTCACCCTGTAAGTGGACCTACAACACTTTCTTCTCAATGTAAATGAGGGTTACCTCTCCAGCTGACTTCAAAATGTCTCATTAGGATTACTCGTTCCATTATAAGGATTTAAGAATTATTTTATGAAGAAAATTTCATCTCTTCATTGGTCTAAGAGGCATTTCAACTCACTCAAGAGTGGAAAAATGATCAAGAATCATGAAAATAGACCCAAAATAAGACAATGTAAGTTTTTTTTTGTATATTTTACCCCACACATGCCAAAGTATTGGTCCAAAATGGTAATATATGACTTATATGTGTCATTTTTATGTTATAAATGTGTTTTATGGCCGTTATAATTATTATGATAAGTTTCTTGGCCATTAGATTATGTATGAGGGTTTTTGAGGGTTTTGAGTAGCATACCATCTTAATGATGGTTCATAAATCACAAGCCATAGATTGGGGACATGAGGTCATTATTAATAATTTAATAGAACCCATAAATTTTCCTTAATATATATTTTTCCCATTCATATTTTTTTATTATATCTGAGCAAAATCTGGTACCTATTGGGCTTCTTCTGTGCACCTTAGGAATACTTGTAGTCTCAAGGATCATTCATAAAGTTATCCCCATGAATCCAAATCTATCTACCATGGATTAAAATTTTATAAGAGTCCTTAAATTTTCCTAATATAGCTAGGCCCCATGAACTTCTTCATGTAATATATGAGCATCTTAATCCACAATTCAAGTTGTCAGAGTGTGATGGGAGAGCTTGAGTAGGTCTATCAGGCCAAAAGGGCACTTATCTTCCCATACCTATGTTACACTTTTTAATACCTATATTATCACTATGAAACTTCCTATAGCTCTACATATTATTTAGGGACTCATATTATCACAAGATTAGAGTTGGATGTCTAAGGGCCTATGAAAGGTTTTAGGCATGATAGGCCTAAATTGATCTTTAAGGCATAAGACCACCTGTAGGTGATTATAGTGGTCTCAAATCCTTATTATAATATATTATATTCAAATTAAACACTCTATATAGTCTCATAGTGGCCTAGATATCTATCTCTATCATTAATCCTCTTTTGACTTGCTATGACTATCATTAGTTTATGCTACATTTTTCAAACCAATTGATGCAAATGACCTTGTTAACTTATGTTTCCCCATTTTATAAATTAGAAGGGAGTTAAAACCCTCATGGAATGTATTTATAGATATATAAACATCTTATTTATAATTAAATATATATCATGGATATAATAAACACACTCTTCTAACTATATATACACATGTCTATGTATTGGGCTCTAGACTCATCAGGCCTAAATAGGCCTCTCAACCTTATCATTAATTTATAATAATTGAGAGGATCATATGTATTTTATTATATATATTTAAATTATAATTTTAATTATATTTTATTCTCTCTAACCTCTTCATCTTAGAACTAAATAGGCCCTTCTCTCTCTAGATTGTAGGCCCACTGAGTCACTAGGTAGTCCCGTAGGTATCATTTTTGGGGTTTATGAGTGTTAAAATTTGAAACATGATATTTCAACTTGGATATCAACATTGATAAAAACTTTAAATATTTTATGATTATTTCATAACCAATTTGGCCATTTGTAAATCCATTAACATACCCTTAGTTAGATTGTTCATGACCAACAACCCTAGCCTATCTGTAGGTCACTTTGGGCTCACCTCTTCAATGTTTTTAATCACAATATGAGTATAATATGAATTTTATATCTAGTTTAATATATGTTATCTATTTTATATATCTCTCATATACATTCTTAGATGTCCTTTATACTAGCTTAAGTTTCAAGTGATTCAAGGGATGATTGTTTGCCTATAGGTGTCTTTTGGTGTCTTAGACATTGGGTCTGAAGATATACTTTTCTAATAATCCTGAACATTTCAAAATTTTGAAAACATGAATTTACCATTACCATTTAAATATTCAAAACAATATATCTTAATGCATATTTTAATAATTTTATACCAAATGTAAACCTACAGGTTTGTAGACTTATAGGTCTACATTATCATGGTTTCAAGAATTCTCAAACTACAAGCTTGATCTCTTGAGATTGGTGTTATCTCTCCATTGGATATTTCATTCCTTATGAGATTAGGAATCTCTCTCTCTTTTGACAATGCATTGTAAGACTATCTCAACTACCTTTAATCAAATATTCTATACACATTCTAATTGGTTGGGAGCATGAATGTTTATTAGAAGATTATGTATATAATAACCATGTGGTTAGGGAGATTTAAATGGAGAATAAGATGGGAATGAAATTAAACAAACATTTGGATGTATTAACCCTAAATAAAACTTTAAATAATATTTAAAACATGATTCTTAAATTATCAACTATCTTGTGGAGCTATTTGCCTATTTCTTAATGCCACACATCTAAAATTGGTGGATGGTGTAAAATATATGTGCAAACCTTTGAAGATATTTTTCAAATACTCTCATTATTCAACAAGTCCTTTTTTTTTTAGAAATATATCCTAAAACTAAGCCATTAGGGTTTTTTAAAGGGTTGAATACCACTTGGGGGTCTTAATGAATATTCATAAATATTAGGGATTTAATACACAAACTAATGAAATTAATTGTAAACATAATAGGAACTCTACCTCTACCCAAGAAATTGGGTTCTGAATTAGCCTATATGAGCAATAACATTCATCTGAAGATGTCTATTGTGAGCTTCCCAAGATCTTGATGAAGGTTCTATAATATTTTATACCTTTCTTTTAGCTTTATGAGCATGGATTCTCCTTTATAATTCTTTCAAGGAATCCCCCATGAGATATCTGACCTTTTCTAATCCTATTTTGACTTTACCTATTTGTACATGTCCTGAAAGCCCCTGGAAAACACCTTTTATTTTCATTTTTCATGTTTAAGACCTTGGGAATTCATTAGAGACCGAAAGGATGGAAATGAAAGG
Source organism: Torreya grandis (assembly GCA_037957365.1). Classification (NCBI taxonomy): domain Eukaryota; kingdom Viridiplantae; phylum Streptophyta; class Pinopsida; order Cupressales; family Taxaceae; genus Torreya; species Torreya grandis. Next base: position 560,721 of record JARHVA010005133.1, on the reverse strand, counting down.
TCAAATGACTTTTAAACCAGGGGGTATAGATGGAAGGAAACTACAAAGTCACTTTTCAATCATGTGGGTACCTTTTATGGTGAATAAAGGATGTTTATCCCTTAAAAAGACTATTTTTGTGAATGAAACCACCCTATAATGACTTTTAAAATGGATATAAGACCTTTTGGAGACATTTTACCCTTGGTGGTGACTTTGGTAGTTGAATGATGTCCTAGGGCCTATTAACACTATTCACATGGTTTGAACATCCTTCCAAGGAAATATACAAATGATATTGAATGTAATAACAATATTAAAGTATTTACCTTAATATTTGTTAAAAAACCTTAAAATATGCTAAAACATCCAACCAAGGTTACCATTCTCCCCTCATATTAGCTCTAATTCCTTTGATTCATATTTTGTAAGTTCTTGGCATGATTTAATAAACACATGACTGATTAAGGGATATAACATCATATGTCATCCTATTATGTGTGATTTTAGACCATGAAGATCACACTAAGACTTGGTGTAGACTCTGAGACATAGTAAACATAATATGGAACATTGATAAAAGTCCAAAATAAGATGAGATGGTGATTACCATAAAATTCTTTGACATTATCACACAATATGAACATGTTTCCTTTGAACCTAATGATAACTAACCCTCTCCTAGACTACCAAGACATCCCAAAGACTCATGAAGATAATAATAACATTTTTCAAGTGGTCACAAGTATAATGTTATTCATTTTTAGTCCAAGCAGAAATACATCAACATCACTAGTGACTCCCAAGGGTTCACCTACTTGTCAATTTTAACCACATAGGTCAAATTATCACCCCATCATTTAAAGCTTAGCATATAATGCTAGTTTGCATTGTGATTTAGAGTTGGTATTAAGAGTACCTTGAGATAATTTATTTTGTGCTCTAATGATTCCATGTAATTTTGGTGCCTTGGTGTAATCTCTATCTATAGGTATAAGACTTCAAAGATGATCAAAAGATTACTTACACAAGTTATGAAGAGCTAGAGCATCATTAAGACATCATGTAGAATTAGATTGGCCAACATGGTTGTGTATTTAATAAATTTTCTTATAAAGCATACCCAAACTAAATGATCACATGGAATCAATGTTCTCAGTACCAAGATCATCCTCTACAAACTTCATGTGCTCTCTATTTTAAGATATAAATATTTAAAGTTGAACATATAGATGGAGACATTCACATAGACATCAATGACATGTATGTGAATGTCAAAATTAAGCCACAATAAATAACCATTTGGATTTAAAAATATTTAGACATTCATGCGAACATCAAAAATGTTCCTACGAACATCAAATATGGGTACACAAATGTCAATTTTAAGCCTCATGAAATAGCCATTTAGATTCAAAAGAAGCAAATAAATGGTTGGAATTCACTTTTACCAAATATCCAATGGTGTGAATGTTCCTATCAATGTCAGTGTGTCCTAAAGATATAATGACATGCATGCAATCATACAAAGTAAATCAATGGTGAGTGATGAGTTAAAAGGTTAATTCATCTTAAGAGTAAATGGGAAGGTGACAAGTTTCATAACCATAAAATCTATAAAATAGATCAATGGTAAGTGTGAAATCATACCAAGAAAGTTTACTTTTCACATGAGGTCAAAGAGTCAAAGGAATGATAGCAGGATCCTAAAAATAAAAAAAGAGATCTTAGTTGGCACAATATGAGAAGCTTAGATGAATATCAATAAACAAAATTGAAAGTTGAAGCTAATACAGTCAAGGTCAAACAAAATCCAATAGTAAAAATGAGATGCCATAGAGTTAGACATGCCATTTTGATAGGTTCATCACTAAAGCTAGTAACATGATTTTGACCCTTTTCCTCCATTATTGCATGTCAAAGATGAACCAACAGGGAGAAATTAACACCACTACTATAAAAATAGATCATTTAAGCTATTATAACTACATTGACACTTTAAAAATATTGGTAACAATTTGATCCTACCATTGTTACCATAAGGAGCATCAGTGTAAGCTATAAATGCATAAAAAATGATTGATATGGTTGTTGTCCCCATTTCTTAGAAGCAGTCTTAAACATGATGATCTTTCTAATTAAATCAATATCAAATAATCAGAAATATTGATCATAATAACCCCTTATACATTCTTCAAGGCATCCTTCCCTGACTCTCTCATCCCTTCTACTATAAATATAGGATTCTTGCCTTTAAATGGATCCCTCTCTTGGGCATGACTAAAATCTACCAAGATTGAGCTTTATAACCTTTTGAGATGAATATAAGGCCATTTTTAGATTTCATTGCTTTGGTATAGTGCACGCATGTTAGTTTTATTTACATATGTGGTAAAATATCTCCCTTTGTCAAGTCTTGATCTCACCTAGCTACTAGTTCATATTGTTATGTAGGTTGTGTTTAGTGTTTGATGTCATTTTATTAAAGCTATAATGTGGATATTTTGATTAGGTAGTGCCTTAAATCAGGCCTCCCCATCATTTCCCTTAGGTTTTGATCACTTGGTGAACCTATGCATGAAATAAAAATGCATAACATACTTTTGGGGTTGTAGATTTAGTATTTTTCTTATCTTATTAGTGTTTATAAAGGTTTAAGTAGAGTGGATGAACAATAAATTTAGGTGAATCACCAAAAGTAACTTATATTTACCTCTCAATTATCTTTCTCCCACTTTTCCCTAGCAATGAGTAGGTCTTAGTATAAATATGCTAAGTGATGCATTAGAAGAGCTATCCTCATTAAAAATCCTATAGGTCTATCCCAATATTAGGTGACCCATAACCTAGGGTTAGTCCCATGTTGGACTAGGTTTGAATAGGAGGACCTAAACAATCCCCCTTCTCAGTTAGGGTGCAATCTAGACCTCCAAAAATTCTAGTACACCTTGTGGGACCCATTATCCTTGAAGAACTAAAATTTGGGGATAATGAATAGAATTTATGGTAACAAAGGAGATCCATCATCATTAGGAGCTCAAGACCTTTAAATTTGCAAAGTTTATAGCACTGGATAGACACCATTCTCATGCCAAAGGTTACTAAAAGGTCAGCTAGCAAAGGTATTCCCTTGAATTCATTGAGCTACTTGATGTTTCATATAAGAGAGAAAGGTTTAATAAGATAAGACCTTATCCTCAGAAGCAATATTTATCCCCTAGTCATCCTATTGCCTTAAGCAGTGTAATCCCTACTACCAAAATGGCTATCAAAAATCAAGTATTTGTTCCATTTGATAGAGGTAGTCTATTGAAATTATCCCAATATGATGATATTATGTGTCTACTCTTAAAATCATCCCATTATTTTCTATATAACATTAAACAACTTTTATTTAACACATCTAAGATGTTGTTAACCTTTACTCTATTCACAATATTGTTGAAGGTAATGTGTTTATCAGGTTTCTTGCTTATTATTTTAATTGAAAAGCATTGGAATTGTATAGAAACCTTTCATTGAATTCCATTACTACCTCGGATGAGTTAGTATCAACCCTAGTCAAACAATTTGAGGACAATTCTGACCACCTATCCTTAGTTGAACAACTAACTAACATAAAGAGAGAACCTCATGAGTTCATGTTTGATATTAACTTCATATTATAAAATACATGGACTAGAATACCTATATTGATCAGACCATCCCATAAATATGCCTTCTTGTATTATTTGAGAGCCCTTAATTTTGATATTAGTGTGATGATATAGTTCATGGGTGGTAATACCTTGCCAAATGCTTATGAGATTTCCATAAGATCATAAAATAGTTTGATACAAGCTAGTAAAAATTCTCCTAGGCCTCTAATGCCTATATTCCTAGAGTTATAATCTTTCCACTCCTTCAAGTTCCTAAAATCCCATCATTAACTCTTATATCTTATATTAAGGCTCAAGTTGTAGCCCTTTCTAGTCAAGTTAGTGATATAAGAGAATTGAAATGTTTGTTACAATATTTTGGTAATGAAATAGTTTAACTCAAAAGATAAAAACAATATGGTAGGCATTATAAATAATAAAAGTATACTACTCATCATCCCTTTAGAGATCAAACACCCCCTTATCAAGGATTTAAGGAAAATAAACACCCTCTCAGGCATAAGGATCCATAGTTCCATCTAAACCATATGCATCTATTGATCCTAATGCACCTTTAGGTTTAAAATATATTTTTACCACACCACCTCAAAATAATTTTATGCATGACTTAGATTGGCAGCCCTCTAACCTCAATGATGTTCAAAAATAAGCCTTGGTATCATAGAACATTACTATGCCACAAATGACTCAAGAAGAGTTTTCAAGGATGTTAGTATCTAGATGAAAACTTAGTACCATAGGGAGAGGCTCAAAAAGTTTAAGGATATCTTGATGCCATTAATTTGAATTAGAAAATGGAAGATTATGTTGCTTTCAATCATGGTGTTGAGACTAGCAGTTCAAGTGGTCAAGTTGAATCTATAACTAGAGGTAAGAGAAGAGCCATTGATGATGCCTAAGATGTGAGCAACACTTCTAGTGTTTTATAATTTTTCACAAGAGTATCAAAGATAAACTTGTTGTCCTTACAACACAAAATCAAAATGCAAAGGCTGGGAAGGTCCCTTAAATACCTCTAGTTTATAAATAACTAGTGGTTTAAAAGATGCATCCAAAGGTTAGTGGATCTTCACTCAGCATAGTGGATCAGATGGAAAAAGCCAATGTTATAATTATCATTTTGGATTTCATTTCTATTTTTAGATAAAAATATATGCTCATTTAGGATCTTTAAGATCTCAAGGTGTCTTCAAGACTAGTTGAAAAATAAAGCATTATCCTAACTAACTCAGATTTAACAATGAAACATCAAATACATCAGACACCTAAAGTGGTAAATTAGGACAAATCTGAGGTAAATTCAATTAAAACTCCTCCATTTTACCTCTCTTTGATATTTGGTGACTATTTAGTCTATAACTATATGGTGGACAGTGGAGCCAATAACACTATCATGCCTAAGCAAATTGCAAACAAGCTTGGTCTTGTCTATAAACCAAAATCTAAATGGTTATTATAATTATATGGGTTAAAAATAAATATATTATTCATCATAAAATATATAAATTTGACACTACATGTTTACCCCAATGTTACCATTCAACAAGATTTAGTTGTGGTGGAGTTACGTGCCTATTTTGCCATGTGTTTGTCAATGGACTTTACATCAAATATTGGAGGATTTTTATAAAATAATTGGACATATTTGATGTTAAATATCAGGTATGGCACTAAGTTAACCATATATTATAAATTTATTTAATGGTACATTTAGAACTATATATGCTAAGTGTTGTAAACATCAATTGCCTCATCTGAGATGAGGTGATAGAAGATTGTAGAGGAAGCTAGATCTCTTCTAGATGGGATTCCATATTTGTTCCTTTATGAGTGGGCCTCTAGCTTAAATTATTATTATCCTTATAAGATAATTTAATAATAAAAATTTGGTGTTTATTTCTTGCTTGAGAAAGATGCATCAATCCTAGCCTTTATGAAGGGTGATGAGCCTAGTGATGATCTTTGACAATTATACTTTGATGGGTAAAGGAATAAGCATTGTAATAGGTATGTAATGATGTGGAATTATCCAATAAATAAGTTTTATTTCTTATCTATAAATTTATAATTTGGTTTTCCAAATAATGTTGTAGAATATGAGGCACTAGTTCATGGTTTACAATGGGCTAGGAAGATAAAGGTCAACACCTTATAAGTCTTTGGTGATAGTGAACTTGTAGATCACAAAGTAAGAGGTATTAATGTATGAAAAAAAACATTGTTTAAATCTTATAATCATAGGGTATGGGACTTACTTAAGGATTTCCAAGCCTTCAACATTCAAGCAATACCAAGAATGAAAATAAACATGCAAATAGGTTGGCTACCATTGGGGCATAATTTAGTATCCTAGCTGATGTAAGAAGTGAAAAGTTCTAGTTACACACAAATATGGTTGTAAGGCATTATATTCCAAATAAAAATTATAATTTACAATTTTTTGAAGATGATAATCATATTATAAAATTCTTATAAAAAAAGGATGAGTTTTCCTCAAGAAACTAGTCAAAGTACTTGTAGTAGTATGGTGATCAGATTGTGCAATTTAAAAGAAATAAGTTTCCCAAGGGATTGATCACACTTAAAAACATATTTAGTGGTGATGATGATCTCAATAGAGAAAATTCAACCTTGTAAACAAAGGATGAACACTTTGCTATACCTAGTAAGAACTTAAATTTGGGTAAGGTATGCACTTATTTATAAAAGGAAGCTTTCATTGAGTTATGTGCAAGTTTTACTGATATATTTTAATGGAAATATAATGATCTCAAATTATTTAACCCAAGTATAAATAAACATACCACTGAGATAAAAGATGAAACTAAGACAATAAGACAAATACAAAGGCCTATCAATCCTAAGCTTGAGCCTTTGATGAGAGCTAAAATTCATTAGCCCATTGAGTCATCTATTATATTTTCAATTAAGCACTCAACTTAGGTGTCAAACCTTATTCCAGTATGGAAAAATAATGGGGAAATTAGATTATGTGTTGACTTTTGATACTTTTATAAGGTTTCCCTTAAAGACCACCATCCACTACCATCTATGGAACATATTTTACAGTTGGTTATAGGTTTAGAAAGGTTCTCTTTCTGGGATGTCTATAGTGGTTACAACTAGATCTTGGTCAAGCAATAAGACCAATTTAAGATAGCCTCTACCGTAAAGTGGGGGACATTCGCATATATAAATATGCCCTTTGGCTTATCCAATGTTGGAGAATCTTTTTAGAGAGCCATAGATATGGCATTCCGAGGCCTTCTTAATAAGTATGTACTAGTCTATTTAGATGATATAATAGTATTTTTAAAGAATGCAAGTGAGCATATGGTTCACCTTGAGCAAGTTTTTGAAATCTATAGGCTATTTGGGGTATCTATGAATCCCAAAAGGTGTGTCTTTCAAGTTCATGAAGGTAATATTTTTGGACATATAGTTTCAAAGCATGATTTAAGCATAGATCTTAAAAGTAACTTCAATTTTTACACTTTCCTTTCCCAAGCACAAAAGATATTTTCAATGTTTCTTGGGGGAGATAAGTTTTATTGGAAGATACATCTCAAATTTTAACACTTTAGCAAAGCCACTTATATCCATGCTAAAGAAGAATCAGAGCTTTAGCTAGCCCAAAGAGGGAGTAAGGATTTTTAAGGAAATTAAGAAAACCATGGATAGTTCCCCCATACTCATGAACCCAAATTTCTAAAAGGACTTCATTCTATATACCTATGATAATATTGACATGATTTTAGGAATCCTTATGCAGTAGAATCATGAGGCCTTAGAGTATCCAATAGCCTTATTTAGTCAAGGCTTGGAAGAATATGAAACAAGATACTCTTTTGTTGAGAATAATGTACTTGTAGTCTTAAGGTCTATCAAGAATTTCATATACTTACTATCTAACAATAAAATACCCCTAATGGCTGCACATCAAAGTTTTAAAGAGTTTCTCTTGATCAAGGATATAAGTGAGAAGAGAGTTGGGCGGATAAAAAAGGTAATGGAGTATGATGTGGAGATAAAAGTCACAAATATATCTAGAGGCAAAGGACTTTGTGATCAAAGTGCCCAAGACTTACAAGAAGTTAATGCGGTGGTTATGGTGTTAATTGATTAAAACATTGCAATTGATCGTGCCTCACCTTATAGATGGTATCATGAATTGGTAATGTATATTCATGATGGTATTTATCCCTCTCATATAAATACTTAAAAAATAATATATTTCATATTGAAATCCATTCTATTTATTCTTTGTGATGGTGTTTTGTTCAAGAAACATATCAATGGCATGTTGTTAAGATGCATTGAACAAAATCAAAAGGAAAGATTGCTTGAAGAGTTCCATGATGGATATGGTGTAGGTCATTATTAAACAAGGAACACAACCCATAATATCATGATAGGTGTATATTATTGGCCAAGATTATCTGGGTATTGCCATGCATGGGTTAGGAAATGCAAATAATGTGCTATGTTTGTAGGAAAGGTGAAGATTATAGTCTTACCTCTCCAACTAATTGTTGTGTATCAGCCCTTTGTTTAATGTGGATTATAATTTATTTGTATCATTAACCCTCCTTCAATCTCAGGTCATAAATGGATACTAACTTCCATAGACTACTTCACTAGATGGATAGAAGCAGTGGCATTGAAGGAAGTAAACAGGACGAATGTCTAGATTTTTATGAGGGTTTAATTACTAGGTTTTAAGTCCCTTCAAACATTATTTATAACAATTTTATGGCCTTTGTGGGGTCTAATATTAGCCAATAGTTATGTCAACATAGTTTCTTTCTCAACACTTCATTAAACTATTATCCCCAAGCCAATGGCCTTATTGAGTTAGCTAATAAGAACTTGTTAAAGATCCTAAGGAGGACCATTGAAGATAAGAAAAGGTCATGGAAGCTCATATTTAAGTTATCTCTATGGGATAATAGTATCACATACAAGATTTCAATATCCAACTCCCCCTACAAGGTGGTATATGGTAAGGAAGCAAGAATGCCTATTTATCTTGAATTTTTTATCATAGAATGAATGCATAAAATTGAGTTGTTTGAGAATGAACCTATGGAAATCAGATATATTGATCTTATGGAGTTGGAGGAAACAATACATCATTCCATGCTAGCCATGTAAAGCCATCAAGGAAAGGCAAAGAGAGCATTTGACAAAGTAACTTAATCAAGAAGTTTCAAAGAAGGATATTTAGTCCTCAAGTGGGATGAGGATAGAGATAAGCCAAGAAGGATTACAAAATGTAACTCTCTTTGTAGTGGTCCATACACAATCTCCATCTACACATCGCATAATGCCTTCCAACTTACAAGGATATATGGTGAAGAGCTTCCTATCTGAGTCAATGGGATACACTTTAAGCATTGCTATTAAGGACTCTAGGTCCCCTATACATAAGTATGTTTTAGAATTCATCAAAGTGTTGTCTTAACACATTAGCTTGTTTGCTTTTGATTTGTTTAGTTAGATTCCCTATTTTTTATGTTTCCTTTCTTGTTTTGGTGGATGTATTTTCTTTACAAGTCAAATAATATTACTTACATCCATGAATCAAACTCACCATTATTTATAAGTCAAAAAGTCATGCATATGGTTTGGTTCTCAAACATAGTAGGCATACTTCCTAGCTAAGTCACTAGAATATTGTCAATTTTACCCCTAAAGTCAAATTACCACCCCATTATTTGAAACTTAGCATATCATGATAATTAACCTTGAGTCAAAATTGGTCTTAAGAGTCCATTGAGATAATTTATTTTGTGCTCTAATGATTCTTTCCAAGTTTGGTGCCTTGGTAAAATATATATCAACAAGTATAAGCCTTCAAAGATGATCAAAATATGACTAAGACAAGTTGTGAAGAGCCAGAATATCATCAGGATGTCATGCATAAGTAGATAGATTGTGCATTTAATAAATTTTCTTAGACATATTCCATGATCCAAATGATCACATGGAATCAATTTTTTTGGTACCAGGATCATCCTCTATAAATTTCATGTCTCAATGAGCTCTCTATCTTAAGATATAACTATTAAAGTTTAAAAAGTAGATGGAGATGTTTATTCAAACATTAGTCATGGGCATGTGAACATCAAAATTAAGCCATGGAAAATAATTGTTTGGATTTAGAAATCCTTAGACATTCATGCAAATGTCAAAAACATTCATGTAAATGTCAACGATGAGTATGGAGACATCAACTTTGGGCCTCATAAAATATCTATTTAGATTCAAAAGAATTATATCAACAGTTAGCATTCAATCATATTGAAGATCCAATGGTTTATAGGTTCTTGTTAGTATCAGTGGGTCCTAAATATCTAATGACACATCAATGGTAAGTGATGAGTCCAAAGGTTAATGAATATTAAGAGAAAATGGGAAGGAGAAAATAATAACAACTATGGAAACTATTAGATAGATAAATGGTAAGCTTGTAATAAAACCAAGAATGATCTACAGTGTGCATGAGGTCAAAGATTTAAAGGACAAATAGTAGGATCTTATGAAACAAATAAAGAACTGCTAGTTAGCACAATATGAGAATCTCAAATCAAGATCAATGATCAAAATTAAAATTCAAAGCCAATTTGGTCTAGGTCAAACCAAATACAATATTTAAAATATATTTCATGAAGTAAAACATGTCATTTTTATGGGTTCATCACCAAATCTAGTAGGATGATTATGACCCTTTTCTTCCATTCTTTCACAATAGAGATGAACTAGTAGGAAGCAATCAATGTCACCAATATCAAAATGGATTGTTTAAGATATTATAAATGGATTGATGATATAATAAAATTGATAATTATTTGATCCCACTATTGTAACCATAAGGATCATCAATATAATATAGAAATGGGTTGAAAATGACTTATATGGTTTTTAAACCCATTTTCTAGAAGCAGTCTTAGAGATGATTATCTTTCTATCTAAATCAACATTAGATAATTGGAAATATTTATCATAATGACCCCTTATCCATTCTTCTAGTCATCTTTCCCAAACTCATCCCTTCTACTATAAATATAGGCTTCTATGCCTTAAAATGGATCCTTCTCTTGGGCATGACTAGGCTCTACTAAGATTTAGCTTTATAACCTATTGAGATGAATAGAAGACCATTTTTGGATTCAATTATTTTAGCATACAATTTTCATATTATTTTGATTTGCATATGTGGTATAAATATCTCCCTTGTCAAGACTTGATATTACCTAGCTAGTAGTTTATATTGTTATGCAGGTCATGTTTAGTGTTTAATGTCATTTAATTGAAGCTAGCATGTGGATATTTTGACTTGTTACTTCCTTGAATTAGGCATCCCCATCATTTACCTCAAGTTTTGGTCACTTGGTGAACCTCTACATTGAATACTAATGCATAACATATTTTGGGGTTGTAGATTTAGTCTTTTTCTTCTCTCATTAGTGTTTGTAAAGGATAAATTAGAGTGGATGATAATCAATTTAGGTGCATCACTAAAAGTATCTTAGGTTTCCCTCTCAACTGTATTTCACCCCTTTTTCCCTAGAAATGAGTAGGTCTTAGTATAAATGAGCTAAGTGATACATTAAGGGATCTAGACTTGTTAAAAATCCTAGAGGTCTAACTCAAGATTAGGTGACCCATAGCCTAGGGCTAGTCCCATATTGGACTAGGTTTGAGAAAGAGGATCTGAACAATCCCCCTTATTAGATAGAGTGTAATATATACCTTCAAAACTACCTATTGGTAAATAAAATTAGTTGTCCCATCCTTTGGGAAAAGGACTCACACATGAAAATCATGACTTAACTGATATGACCACTCTATTCAAGATGAAAATTGGACTTATCACCATAAAAGCCTTCAAAGATTAGAAATAACCTCACCACTCAAACAAAAAAGACATAATAAACAACACCAACACCTAAACACCTAAGAAATTAATAAGAAAATAAGGAAACTAACTAATAAAGCAATTGTTCAATAGCACTTGGAGAAATAAACACCTAAACTAGTATGTACAAGGACAATAGATAATCGTAAGTAGTAGTAATTAAGAAAAACCCCATTGACTAGGATAGGGAGTTCCTCATCATTCAGTTTTGACATTTGGAATGCATTGTGCTCCTTCCAAATAGTGATAACATAGGGTCCACTCCATAGGCTATCAAATTTTATTTGTTTATCTAGCTTAGCTCAATATTCATCCAACTTAAGCACAATATCACCTTATTGGAAAGTCATTGAGTTAACCCTCTTGTAAAATGACCTCCTAACCTAAATTTTTTGAGACCATATGGCATACATAAAATCATCTCTTATCACTTTTAATTATCTCAACTCATTAATCCTCACTTCCATGGCATCACTCTCCATTAGCTCAAGCTGATGTGTGATTTATAAATATGAAAACTCAAGTTATATGGGTAACCTTACCTCCTTCCCATACAAATTAAGGTAGGGATAATGACCATTATCTCTCTTTGGGGTGATCCTATCTACCCGTGAGGTTATCCTCAATTTGGTGTGCCACATCCTCTATTTATCTTCCATAGTCCTATTTATGATCTTGATTAAGTTATTAGTTAGTGGAATACGTAAGTTGATTACCCTTAATATATTAGTTTGAGTAAGTACTAAGGTATATTATAAAATTATAAACCATTCACTTATCCTTGCACCACTAAAATCTAATGCATTATGTGATATGATCCTAGAGGTGACCCCAAACCTAGTCACTAGGATCTCATAGAACTCCAAGACTAATTTTTAATTATCCTCCTTAATGTCCATTACTTATACCCACCTAGTGAATAATTATATGTTGTTTAAGACCCATTTGTGGTCTGTACTAGATGGAGGATGTATCATGCCTATAAAATCTAGACCCCACTGCATGAATGGTTGTTCTACTTGGATGGGATTGAGGGGAAAGGCAACTAAGCTATACTTTCTAGTAAACATGGCACATTTATGACATCTCCTAATCTAAGCATAGGATTATTTAAATAGGCTTGACCAAAATTAACTTTCTCTTAGTATACTTGTTGATGTAGTCCTAGATGTAAAGTGACCTCCTGTAGGCCCATCATGAAACTGATCCAATAGCTTGTTAATTTACTTACTCTCCACACAAATTAAAATCATTCCATTAAGATCATTCTTAAATATTAACCCATATTTCAATACATATGTGATTAATTACAACCTATAATATCTTATTTTCCTATCTAAACCCATAGGACATTCTCTTATTTAAAGGAATCTTACCATGTCTTGAGTCTGGATGGAAGAAGGTATAGGTGCAAATGTTTGGTGATCACTATGAATTTCCAAAACTATTTATTTATTATCCTTAGAATCTATTTCCAAGTGCTCACACAATATTATACCCCTCATTAGCTTAGTTACCTTCACCTCTATATCCTAGTCCATACATCTAATCACCCAACCTGCTCTTTTTTCTCTCAAATCTCGATTAAGAAGGAAATATTTGATGTTAGGGTGGGCCACCATGACATAGATATTATTGTTGGACACCATGTGCCTAAATTTTTTAAGGATCTTCATGAATAAAAACACATTATTTTATACATAAGCGTACCTATCCTTATAACCCTCCAATTCTTGGCTAAAAAAGGATATGGATTACTTAAGGACTTCACTATTTTATTGCACCAACATCATAGATATGGTGTAATTAGTTGAGAAGGCATAAAATAAAATGTCTTTTAAGAAATTAGTGTTAAGCAGAGTGGGTTCTTGAGAACTATCCTATTTTATTGCTTCAAAACATCTCTTTCTTTCCTTATTCCAAGTGAAGATCTAATGTTTCTTGAGCATAGAATTTAGGGGTCTAACCAACTCAACAAATCTAAAAATAAACCCTTTAATGAAATTAATCTTACTTATAAAACTCTATAGTCATTTCTTATGCTTGGGTAATGATAGGTATATGATCGCACTTACCCTCTTAGGGTATATTGAGAGGCCTTCCTTAGACATAATATGGCCTAAAATTCATCTCTTGTGTACTAAAAAATGAACTTATTAGGGTTCAAAGTGACCCCATACTACCTACACCTTAAAAATATCAGCCATAGGTGTGTCAAGTGGTCTTTAGCATCCTTTGAGAATATTTTAATGTCATCAAGGTATATGAGCACCATCTCATTTATTAGTCATTCTAAGGCTACATCCATTGCACTTTGGAATGTGTCTCTTTTATTGGATAGCCCAAAAGGCATATTTTTGTAGCCATAAGTTCCCCACTTAGTTGTGAAGGTAGTCTTATGATGGTCCTCTTACTTTACCAACAATTGGTTATACCCTAAGTACCCATCAAACAAGGAGAAATGTTGTGAACCTATAATCTTTTGAAGGATCTGAACCATGGATGGAAAGGGGTAGTGGTCTCTCAATGATACATTGTTAACATCCTTGAAGTCCACGCATAACCTTATCTCCCCATTATTTTTACTTACATGCACAAGGTTATCCACCCATGAAGAGTGTTTGATGGGGAATATAATGTTGGAATCAATCAATTTAGTCAATTATTTATTCATGAGGATCTCAATCGTGAGGTTTACATGTCTTTATTTCTTCCTTATAGGTTTGGCACTTGCCTCCAAATCTATGGTATGCTAATCTACACTAGGGTCAAACCCTTTTAAATCACTATATTCCCAAGCAAATATCTCTATAAACTCCTTACACAACCTTATAAAATCAAGTTTTTCCTCCCTAGTATTCACTTTGTCTAGTTTGAGTAGCCTATCCTTAAAAATGGCGACCTTATCCTAATGTTATTATTTGGTTGACATACTGACCTTATCTCTTCTCAACTGATCATCTTTATTAAAAATGTTCTCAAGGGTCACTAATCCCTTAGGAATTTGGTTTATCTTTAACTAAATAATTTATTCACCATATTTTTGTTGAATTTTCCTTTAATTTCATTTCTAGTGGAGAATTCTGCCTCTTCTTGTAATAATCATGCTATCTTCTTATCACTATCAAAGACATTCCAACTAAATTCATTATCAAGTACTGATGGTATGTATACCACTTTGATTTTTTACTGATTCCTTGACTTCTTGACTTCACTTAAGATGTCATATTTTGCCCTTATATCTAACATCCTATCTTCAGGTTTATTCTCTTAACTTGGGATTAAACGTATGTCAAAGGTCTCAAAGTCTTCTATGAGGTCACAAAACTTGTGTTTATATGCCTTTAATAATGGATTATTAATTGAATTCTTCCCTCTCACTTAGTGGACTAGTAATTCACTTTCTCTAATATCTTATAGTAGCTTCATACCTATTTTCATTTCTCATAGCCTCTCATGAATGAGGTCCTCGTACTCTGATATATTACATTGTAGATATGGAATAAAATTGGTTTTTTTTAGATGGATAAATAAGAATTATACCTTTTTTACTTCCAGTATTACACCTAGATCCATTAAAAATAGTCTCCATACTCCATCATTATCTTGACTTGGATTCATAAGGGCTGGTATGACTTCTTCCTCCTCATGCATATAATATATCACTAGGAATTCTTACTAAATGATATTTCAAGGATCATACCCATATTTATCTATTTCCCACTCATCAAGGAGTTGGTCTAGAATGCCCTCAAGTAGCACAATTAGCTCTTGATCATGACGGTGCTCATGTTCATCAATGATAGTGTAGTTGACATTTGATAGTTTAAGAATTCAGGGATCTAAATGAAACCTAGAGATTAACTCAAATCTAATGGTTACTTTGGTTACATACCTATTTCTAAATACTATATAAGTCTAGTCTGATGATAAGTAGCCTCCTATCTTGGTGATGAAGTCCCTAGATAGACATAGGGAGAAATAATGTGGTAGATCAATCATAAAAACATCTTGGGATATAGAGAAATTAGGTAAAGAATATAAGATAATATTTAGGTCCTTAAGTATACCCATTATCTTGGTAGGAGATCCATCTAGTTATAATACTTCCATAAAATTAAGCTCATATTTTAACCCTAACATATCTACTATTAATTTTGGCATAATAGACATGACTTACCCATTATTTATCATACATTTATGTAATATACAATCCCTTATTGTGATAAAAATATAAAATGGAGGTGGTTTTTGTACCTTAGTTGGTTGGGGTTTAATAGGTTAAATAACATTGGTTAGGATTGCACCTTCTCTCCTTTCTTATCTAAGATGTTGATATTTAACAACCCTTTTTGAATAAGGTATTTATACCATAGAATAATAGATGTGTCCCACACTGGTATGGTTACATGGGCTTTCTTAATGTATTCTACAATGTTTATATGAGGGCCACCAATCTTTGTTTATAATTTAGGACTAACAATACTACTTGGAGCTTGTGTAAAATGATGTATAAAAGGACCCTTCTTAATTTGACCCTTATCATTATGACCCTCTTGGAGTGGTTGATATTTAATAGCTGAATCTTGTTCATTAGTCTTCTAAAGTGGTTGATAAGGTGAAGGAGTTACTCTCCCTACATCTAAGTGGCCACTCACTACCCTTCTTTTATCCCTTGTATTAGTTGTAATAGGGATATCCATTTTAGTTTCACCTCCACACTAATTAACTACATAATATCATAAAGGATTTTCTACTTCTTTAAATTTGACAAATTTAACCTTTGATTGGGTCTATTCCCCATCCAATCATTGTTGATTTAGAAATTTAGATTGAGTCATAATAGGGACTTCTTCATATTGCACAATAGGAACTTCTTTGTTTTGCATAGGAAGAGCTTGATTTCCACCTTCAATTGAGCTAACACTTTGTTCATGATATGGTCCCAAAGGTAAAAACCATTTACCTTATTAAACATAGTTATTTTGAGTGGGAACTAGTTCTCTATAAGTGTTGGTAGAGTTGGGGTTAAAACTATTGTATGGCCTTGTATGAGTGATCTACCCTTGACCTTGAGGATTAGATTGGTCTGAAGGTTTGTTGAATTTTTAATGTTGATAGGGATCTTGATAAGCATCTTGGTATGGTTTTTGGGGTGGAATTTACATTTTTAGGGCCACTATTAGGGTATTTTATGATTTAAGCAATCCTTCAAGCTTGACTAATCTATTTGTCTGACTAGTATCTACCTACTCATTATTGGTTGGAATAAGTATGAGGGTAATGGTGGGCATAATAGGTTGCATATATAGTAATAATTACATAAGAGGCTTTCGTGTGAGTTTTCCTAATTGAATAAGATAATTTTATGCCCTTATTTCTACTTCATAAGCATAAGGTAATGTGTTCCCATGTACTGACTAAATCATGACATCCACATTAGAATTGAGAGCTCTCAAATAATATAAGAAGGAATAATTTAGTGTGGGTTTAACTATTATTGGGATCTTATCCCAATTTTTTTGAAACCTATAGTTAAAATCCATACTAACTCTTGAGGGCCCCTTTTGATTATGGTCAATTGCTCTACTAGGGAAAAGTGGCCCCTTATATATTTAAATTTCTTGCATAGGTGCTCCCCAAAGTCATACCAAGTATTCATGGAGCTAAGTGTTATACCTTTATACCATTTTAATGTTTTCCCTTTTAATGAGGTAGCTATTAACCTCATTTATACATTCTCTAGAGCCAAATTATGCACAAAACAAAGGTTTGCAATGTCTTTGATATGTTCAATAAGAGTGGTAGAGTTATCTCCTATGAATTATGGGAGGAGTTTGATTAAAGAAGTAGGGATCTCATAAAACTGGTTTAGGTTCAAAGGGATACCACATTTGAAAGGTATAAAGGCCTAGTTTTTAGGTTTATCTTTTGGAGATGTAGGGATTGCAATGGGGTTATTTTGAATAGGGATAGAAAGAGTAGGGAGTGTGAGATAGGGATTAAACTTTGGTTACTTCTTCCTTCTAGAAAAATCCAAAGATAATTCAACATGTTCAACTTCCTTACCCTTGGATGAAGACCTTATGATGGCCTTTGTCATGAAATTCAATTCTAATCTACATCCAAAATGTCTGAAACTCATTAAGGGCACCAAATTTTGCAAGTAAGTACTCTAACCTTCTTGAATTCTAGTCCCACCAAGCATGCTAGAAACTATTATCAGTTGGATTACACCCTAAAGGTAGGGAGTTTCAAACCTACCTCATCCAATTGATACAATTGAATCACCTCTATGTGTGGGTATACTAATTAATGAGGTGAGTCTCTATATTTGGGGCTAGCTCCTTTGATTCATCATCTATGCAAAAATCACTAAGCCTACTTGTATTTCCAATAAAAAGGGAAAGGAAAGATTTTTAAAAAAAATTAAACTATAGGATTTGATGCACCAATGTATTAGGTCTCCTTTACTTGATATTTCAACATCACTTATCGATAGAATAAGGGATAATCACTAACACACATTCTCTAAAAGTACTCATACACATCAGTACTTCACATGGACATGATAAATGCCTATAACTTGAGGGTGATGAGTGAAATATTTGATAAAAGATACTACTAATTAGTTTCCACTATAAACATAATTCTAAGCATCTTCACACATCATGTGACTTTCATAAGACCAATTCACTATCATCTAGGAGAGAGATAAGGACCTTTAGAGTAAGAAAAGATTCAAACACTAAAGCAAATTAAACAAGCACTGAAGACACTAGAAACTAGCATGGAAAAGGCTAAATAAATCCATGTATTAGATCAAATGCTTCAAGATATAAATGGGTAGATTTTTTCCATACCTACTAGAGGGATGTGTATAATGGCTTTCTAAGACAACTTTATAAAACATGAGAGAGAGAAAGAGGATATGGCATAGAGATGGAATAGAGAGGCCATGATCACCATTAGCCATCCAAAAATAGTTAAAAATATTAATGTGGGGTAGAAAATGGCCCATATTCCTTATCACATGCATGATCTTGGCATGCTTAAGGTATTTAATGAGCCTTTTGGGTGTATAAGTGTGGTAGATGATCTATTTTTGGTCGTAGTTAACTCCATGAAGGAACCATACTCCTTAAAACTTGTTGATTACTCCTTGATATGTAGTAAAAGATCATGCACCTATTTTGGGAATGTAGTTACATGTTTAAACATGGCCATTACTTGCCTATCTATCACACTTCATGTCTTTCACAACCCATATAATGCATTTGTCAATTTAATGGGAAAGAGACATGAGACTTATACATTTTTAAATGAATTTTGGGATTAATAGTCAATTGGATATGTTTATAAATGGGTTATTCTACCCTAGATATATTTTTCACCATGTGAGTA
The DNA here is from genome assembly GCA_037957365.1 of Torreya grandis. Classification (NCBI taxonomy): domain Eukaryota; kingdom Viridiplantae; phylum Streptophyta; class Pinopsida; order Cupressales; family Taxaceae; genus Torreya; species Torreya grandis. The sequence continues at coordinate 541,758 of JARHVA010005133.1, read as the reverse complement.
GACCTACAACACTTTCTTCTCAATTCAAATGAGGGTTACCTCTCCACTTTACTTCATGTTTGATAATGAAGCTTGATTTTTCTACTATATGTATTCAAGAATGAGTTTATGAAGACCATTTCATATTTTCATAGGTCTAATATGCCTTCTAACTGACTCAAGAGCTCAAACTTGCTCAAGAATCATGAAAACATACCTAAAATCAGACATTTCAAGCCTTTTTCCTACATATTTTGCCCCACACAAGCCAAAATCCTAGCCCAAAAGGGTCCAATAGGACCTTTAAATGTCTTATTAATTTTCTCTAGGTTTTTATAGTCTATTAGAGTCATTAAGAGAATTTTCATAGCCATTGAGTTCTTTATGAGGGTTTTGGAGGTTTTAGAGTGGCCTACCATATTAATGATGGCTCATAGATCATAGGCCCTAGATTTTATACTTGAGGCCATGAATCTGGAGTTCATATACCCCCTAAAATTTCACTAATATCTCTTTCTCCCAAGCATCTTGTATGATAAGATCTGAGTAAACATTGGTACCTCTCAGACTCTTCAAGTTATCTTAGGCATACCTATAGTCTTAAGGATCATTCATAAATTTCCCCCCTTAAATTTAACTCTCTACACCATGAATATCAATTGTATATGGGTCCTCAATTTCTCCTGAGAGCACTGGGTCCCATTCACTTCTTCATGTAAGATATGAGCATATTATTCTATAACTCAAGTTGTCAAACTATGATGGGAGAGATAAATGAGGCCTATTAGGTTAGAATGGAACTTTCCTTGTCTTCCCTATTGGAATCACAAACACTGAGAGGGGGGGTGAATCAATTCCCTTAAAAAAATCATTCAATTTCACTTATCATTCATGAAGCATTCATTCAAAAACACACATCAACTAATACATAAACACACATCCACATATGTATACAACATATGAACATAAGAGATATGTGAGAAAACTTCATGGGGGATAAAACCCACTAAAACATATCTTGGAATATATTAATATAATACATTAATCAATACTTAGTGAGGCACCAATCCCTCACTAGTCAAACACCAATTTAACTAGGCCTTTAACAGGTACCAACTTGTAAGAAGGCACCAACCCCATATCTAACTCTACACCAACTCAACCACCTAGAAAATATGATCACATTTTGACACATGTTTCTCACTCAATCTATGATAATCACCTTCTTTTTCTCCTCACACTCTTCTATCTCTCTCAAACAACCTAGTAGGCCTCTTCACTCAACCAACCCTCTTCTTGATAGATTTAGGTCATATCACTTTTCTCATCATCTATATAATTATTATTATAACTTCATGACACATTCATCAAACCTATTTTATGGTCTTCAATCCCTCTACCTAGTTTCTAGACTTCAATTTCATTTGTTCATGTCCTCAATATTCTAACTTATTAAATTAGGCCTATTAGACCTTTGTCTTACACTTGACTCTTGCTTTCACAAACCTTGTTTATATACTTATTTGTATCACCATTTTAATATATAAAAAAATTTCTTATGGAAAAAAATGACTACATATATTGGCCACTACTCATAAGGACCAAAACCATCATTAGGCCTAATAGAGACCTAATCTAATTAGGCATTTTCAAAGCACATGTTTCACATTGACCACCTTAGAACATATTAAGACTCCATATATGGATTAAAAAATTCACACACACTTAAATTATACCCATGATAATCTCACCTTATTTCCCTTTCACCATTTATCTCATTTCACTCCTTTAACCACACCATTAGCCCTACTCACAATTAGGCCTTCTTACTAACAGAAAGTATGTCAACCAAAAATGAAGCACACAACCAATTTTATCAAAAAAAATAAAATAAAATAATTTTTATATAACCTCCATTACTTCATGTCCATCACCATGCTCATTATACTTCACCATACAGGTTAAAAGACCTTAAACTAATCACTTCTATACGCACACTTAGAACTACAAGCAGGCCTCAAAAACCAATCAAGAACCTTTAAATTTGCACACATTTATAGTAATTTATAATAAATTAAAATAAATTAAAATTAACTTATGAGACCTATATAACAACTTCATGTGTATTATATCCTTAAATTCTAGGCAAATCACCTCAAGAACATCAATCTTACTAACACATATAAAACTCCCCGAATACTCCAAAACATAGTCATAGAAATAATGACTTAAAACACATATATAATCAATTTAATGAAATTAAGAATGATTTATATTATCCTAAAATATCCTAATATTAAATTATAACAAATATATTATAGGCTCAAAGAGCAATATTGGTCTTATAGGCCAATCTCATGGCTTCACTATAAATAGACCTCACTATGTTAGACAAGTCAGATTGAGAGCCACTTTATGCCATAAACACACATATAAAAAACTCCTATACAATATGGATATTTATTACATGTCTTAAATAACTATTCTATGTAATTGGATCCATCCCTAATCTCATTCCCACTTCTACCTATTTTTCTCGCTATCTTCCTCACTAGGCCCTTTTAGCGATAGGTTGATTTTAATTACTAGTTTATCATACAAGTTGTATTTAATATGATCATAAACCACCATTAAAATTAAATTAAATTCACAATATTTAACCTCCATCCACTTTCATACTTTGACCTAGTCAACCCTACCTCCTACATTAAAAATACAAAAAATAAGGGATTTCATATAGCTTCAACTCACCCATCTAATAGACCAATTAAACCTAAATGTACCTATGAGAGTATTATACATGATAAAATAATAAAAATAGGTAATCCAATATACTTTTATCCATTTCTATCAATATCTTCCATATCAGGTCATTGTTAGGTTTTTAAGGCACTAAAAACTAGTTTCCACTCTTAGCAATTCTTTATAAAGTATTGAGCATCATTCCAAAAACTAATGCTTGGATAAAACACCTAAGACCCTAAAAAAATACCAAGAACTTATTTTTTCCTCATGTAAATTTTTTACGTGTCAATGAACATAAGAAAATCCTTCTCAAGTCTATAATACCTCATTCTATACACATATAAAACCTCAAAATCACATTTCATGATTTTTCCTTCATAATTTGACCTCAAAAATTTTCAACACATTTTACACAACATTTCACACCTCTAAAAATTATCTCATGATATCTATCACCTTGGAAACTAAATTTGACCCCTCATTAGGCCACACTAGGTCTCTTTGTAGATTAGGCCTTAAACTGATAGTCATTATTAGACCTTGAACATAGCTTGAAACCTCTTCAAATTATATCAAAACCTCATAATCATGTAATAAAACCTCATACTTTTCTCATAATTTTATTTTTATCTTTCATGAGTCTTGACAATACTTCATGGTACCTTATTGAGTCAAGTGGGATCTAAGACTAGTTTGGTTAAATGGTAAGGTTTAAGACCTTACCCACATAGGCTTACCTTAAAGCTTTCCTGAGTGTTACAATAATTAATATTTATTATTTATAATCCTTAAACATCCAATCATACTTGTGTGTATCTATCTTAGCAGACCCCCATCTTCATATCCTATCACATTATCTCTTCATGTGATGATTAATGTCATGATTAGGTTTCTCAAACTCTTGAATCTTGATAACTATACTTGAAAAATTCCTTGATGATTCAATACTTTGATCATTTTCCTTGTATGTTCCTTAGATATTAATAGACATATTCACACACTTCTTCATGCATATGTTCATGATGTGATAATTCTCCTCAAGACTAGTGCTTAAAAGTATGCTTACCTTGTATCTTGATTTGACCTTGAAATATCATCAACCTTAGAAAAATTACCAGGTTGACTTCAAATTATCTCTCAATAGAGATACAATAGACTATATTGAAATTATTTCTTGTCATAAGACTTCCTTGCAACATACCACTTCACCATACATGACATCAACTTTGACCTTGACATTAATGACATCCATCTTGACCTTGACAACAATGAAAACATTTATGTCACACTACCAATAGCTGGAACATACCTCAAAAATTTCCCCCTATATCATTGATGGTAAACACTCAAACAAATATTATCATTCTCATCTACCCAAGATGGATTTATTCGAATCGATCTTTCTCCAAACTGGAACTTTCTCCCCCTTTGACATTAATTAAAAAGGGTCATCTCTTGAAAACTATCTGATCCTTAGACTTAAAAGAACACACATTTTCTCTCTAAAAAAGATCATTCTCTCTTTTTGTCAACAACTCAACACACATAAAAATGATCCACATTTATTATTATACTTTATACCCTCATAAATACACTCTGAAATTTCAATCCAATGTCACTATGTACACATGAAACTCACATCTTACATAATCAACCACCTTCAAAAAGTTCTTGAAACCAACTCCAAACCTAAACATAGATTACTATCACAACCAATTGACTTCATGAATATATTGATCTTGTATACCAATCCATAACTCATATTTCTTCATGACTAATACATATATTCTTGGCAAACACACCTACTCTTTGAGCATTATTGGCTATATTTATCTCCATGAGATATTCAAACACTATCATGAATGTGAATTTGTTTGATCAAGTCATCATACAAATTATTTGTAACCCATATCTTTCAATCACACCTCTAACTAACTACTGACTAAACTTTGGATCTAAAACAAAGAATACAGAGCTCCCCCTAAGACCAAACATCCTTCATGCTTATGTTCACTAGTTGAGTTCCTCCATGAAGCCTAATAGAGTCACCTCTTATCTAGGGTACTAGAATAACATAAACTCAAGATATTCCTAGATCTACATGTCCTCACTAGATTGAAATTTCTTTATGATCCTTTTAGGCTTGAATAGCCTCTTTGTTTTAACCTCTTTAATCTCAATTTGAAGAACATTATGACTTGGTCTACTTATATTGACTCCTTCATCCATAACTTGAGCTAATAGGGAGAATATTTGGCACTCCTTTACATCTAAACTATCCTAAACCATGGAAAATAGTCCACTTAGACCTACATACTAATCATCATTCAAATTAGCTACCTTTGATATCCATTAAATATTTTGTCTTCTTTCTTGCACTTTAGGGGCCTCAATATTATTTTTTTGACTTGAGAATCCATGATTAAAAAAATTCAATATTACCAGCATTTTGATAATTAAAACAAACTACTCCTATTAATATAAACACACCATTATCCATAACTCTTGATTGATGATTATCCTCATAGTTCCATGCATATTCATTCTTGGAGGTTCTTCTACAATGCCTTACTCTATGACCAAATTGGTTACATGAATACTAGTAACCATTTAAAGGATTAACATTCCTTATAGTATTAGTATCCCTAATAACATTAGTATTTATTCTACCAACACCATCATTCTCTGATTAAACATTGACCTTTAAGGTCTGATTCTCATTGATCACATTAGTATTCTTATTTTGGTCTCCATTGATACTATGACCTATTTTATCATTAGTAGTATTTTGACTACTCATGATGTTATCTAGATTATTGGTACTCTTTTCAAACTTCACAAAGGACTTTATCTTACTTGATTCCTAATCCAACTTATCTCTCAAGGAATCCACTTTAGTCACATCCTTGGCACATTCTTCTTCTTTAGCCTTTAGGCTTGCAGTCACAATCTCAATTTGAGTATCCACCTATTTGACTATTTCTTCATCTTATATAGAGTTGTTGCTTAATTTATCTTTAAAAAAAAATTATCCTCATATTATTTTAAAATAGACTTCATCACGTTATTATTCTTCTTGACCATCTTTATTTATTCTATATCATTCATCAACTCAGCCTCAAAATCCACTTCATCTTCATCTTAATCACCAACAATACCTCCAAACCACATGGACGCTTCTAAATTTGAATAAATTAATTTCTCAACCATGAAGATAACTTCATTGACATCAAGACCATCACCTTCATGGTGACTCTCAGAATCATTTTTATTTCTCTCATCAAATGAGTTGAAATCTTCCTTGGTTTAAAAGTTTCTTTTGTTCTTGAAATACTTCTTCTTGTCATCATACTTTCTAAAAAACTTCTTACTCTTATCATACCGATATGATTTATTGTCATCATCATAACCTTCATCATGTTCTTCATCATCCTTTGTCTTATGATTATGATGTCACTTGTTAGCAAAGTGTCCAATTTCTCTATAATCAAAGGACTTGAAGGGAAAATTACCCTTGTATTTACCTAAACCAATTTTCAACTATCTTGCAAACATATCTATCAACTCATCATCATCAATATTAAAAAAATCATTATTTTTTACTGTATTACCTTGTGTCTTCTTCTTATTTGACTTATTTTCTCCCTTAAATTTATCTTCCTTCTTTATAGGTCTTACTTCACTTATCCTCATCTCATAGGTTATTAGGGTGCCATGAAGTCCATCTATAGCTTGCCTAGATCTTGCATCTCTTTAATAATAGATACTTTAGAATTAAACTTAGGAGCTAGAGATATAAATACCTTTTGAACAATATTATACTCTTTAAATTATTCACCTATGCCTCTTATAATGTTGGCCACTTAATCAACCCTCAATAAGTAGGTTGTAATAGACTAATCTTCATTCATCCTTAAGATTTCAAATTATCTTATATGGGTTTAAAATTTATCTAAATTGACCTTGGAGTCTCCCTCATGTATAGAATTTGAATTTTCCCACATCCCTTTGGTAGACATACATTGCATCATCTTCACAAGATATACCTCTGATAGGCCACATAGAATAACATTCATTGCTTTTGAATTGTTGTCACTAGCCTTATTCCCTGTTGCATCTATAAGGGGAATAGACAGTGTAGTATATCCATCCAAAAATGATTATAAAACATCATGAACTTGATACATAAAAAAAATTCTCATCATAACACTCAAAAAAACATAATTAGATCCGTTTAACAATATAGCCTTGATTGTAGAGAAACCACCTTATGCTTGACTAGCCATCTTCCCTTACTTAGGATCTCCTTTAGGCTATTAGGATTACTTAAAATGACCTGGGTGGGAGATGGGGGTGAGTAATTTCCCTTTAAAAAAACATTGAATTTCACATATCATTCATGAAGAATTCATTCAAAGACATACATCGAATAATGCATAAAAAACATCCACATACGCATAAAACATATGAACACAAGAGATATGTGGGAAACACTCATGGGGGATAAAACCAAATAAAACACATATTTTACTATATTCATATAATAAATTAATCAATATTTATTGAGGCACCAACCCACAAAGAGAACTAACCCTTCACTAGTCAAACACCAACTCAATCAGGCCTTTAACAAGTACCAACTTGTAAGGAAGAACCAAAACCATAGGTGAATTAGCAAAAAATAATCCAAATAGAACCTATTATATAATTTTTACACCTTTTAATAACTAAATTTATGATAATCACCGTATTTTACTCTTCACACTCTTCTATCTTTCTCAGACAACCTATTAGGCCTCTTCATTCAACTACCTGCTTCTTGATAGATTTAGGTCATATAAAATCGATCATCATATGTATAATTATTTTTATAAATTAATTAAATATTAAAAAAACCTTTATTATGGTCTTTAATCCCTCTACCTAGTTTCCAAACTTCTATTTCATTCATTCGTGTCCTCAATATTCTAACTAGTCAAATTATGCCAATTAGACCTTCTTCTTATACTTGACTCTTGATTTTACAAAAAAAATTAGGACACAAACCTCTAAATATTTTTATCATACTTTTAATATATCAAAAAAAACTTTTCATATGTAAAAAAAATATCACATAGGCTGGCCACTACTCATAATGACCAAAACCACCATTATGCCTAATAGAGACCTAATGTTATTAGGCCTTCTCATAGCACTCATTTCACCTTGACCACATCAGAACATATTGAGAATTAATAAATTTATTAAAAACTTCACACACCCATAAATTATTCTATTTATAATCTCACCTTATTTTCCAAACACCATTTATCTCATTTCACTCCTTGAATGACACCATTATGCTTACTCAAAATTAGGCTTTCTTACTGCTAGAAAGTCTGCCAGCCAAAACTGAAGTACACAACCAATTTTATAAAAGAAATACCATAAAATAAAATGGATATAAAATAAATTACCTTATGTTCATCACAATTTTAATTATACTTCACCATATAGGGCAAAATACCTCAAACTGATCACTTCCATATGCACACTTAGAACTCCAAATAGGCCTAAAAAACTAGTTAAGGACATTTAAATTCTCACACATTCATCAGAATTTATCATGAATAAAACTAAAATAAAATGAAACTATAATACATATATAAAACTTAATGTGCATTACATCCTTCAAAATTGGGTAAATCACCTCAGGAACATCAATATTAATAACACACAAAAAATTGCCTAAATGCTCCAAAACATAGTCATAAAAACAATGACTTAGAAAAATTTTAAATTAAATTTAATGAAATTAAAAAGGCTTTATATGATAAAAAAAACCCTAATATTAACTTACAAAAAATATATTATAGTCTCAAATAGTAATATTGGTCTTACAGACTAATCTCATGGCTTCACTATACACAAATCTCATTGTGTTAGAAATATAGATTGAGAGAAACTTTATGCCATACACACACACACACATATCCCAAAATTATATAAAATATGTATATGTGTTACATGTATTTTTTTTTAAAAAAAAACCTATGTAATTTTATCCATCCCTAATCCATTGAAACGCATCCCTAATCTCATTTCCACTTCTATATGTTTTTCTCATTATCTTCCGAACTAGGCCTTTTTAGCGATAAGTCAATTTTCATGACAATTTTAGCATATTTTATGTATAAAAAATTATAAAAAAACCACCATTAACATGAATTAAAAGTCAAAATATTTTACCTCCATCCACTTCCATGATTTGACCTAGTCAACCCTCCCTGATACATCAAAAATCCCAAAAACAATGGATTTTTTATAGCTTCCACTACTCATCTAATATACCAATTCCACATAGAGGTATTTGGGAGAGTAATATACATTATAAATTAATAAAAATAGGTCATAAAATACATTCTAATCCATTTCTATCTATATCTTCCATATCGGGTCATTGTTAGGGTTTTAAGACAACAAAAATGAGTTTCCAATCTTAGCAATCATTCATAAAGGATTGACCATAATTCAAAAAATTAATGCCTATATAAAACACCTATAACCCTTAAATAAATACCATGAACTTATTTAATCCTCATGTAAAGGTTTCATGTGTCAACGAGCATAATAAAATCCTTCTCAGGTCTATAATACCTCATCATATACACATAGAAATCCTCAAAATCACCTTTCATGATTTATCCTTTAGAATTTGACCTCAAAATTGGTTTAATTTTTTTTTTAATATTTTGAATTATCTCATGATCTCTATCACCTTGTAAACTAAACTTGAACCCTCATTAGGCCACACTAGGTCTCTCTCCACATTAGGCCTTAAATTGTCAGGCATTCTTAGACCTTAAACATAACTTGAAACCTATTTAAATGATATTAAACCTAATAATAATTTAATAAAACCTCATACATTTCTCACACACTACTTTTTATCCTTCATGGTTCTTGAAAACACTTCATGGTACCTTATTGAGTCAAACAAGATCTAGGACTAGTCTAGTTGCATGCTTAGATTTAAGAGCTTAACCCTGTAGGGTTACCTTGAAAATTTAATGAGTGTTAAAAAATTAATATGTATGTTTTTTCATCCTTAATAATACACTAATACCTATGTTTATTTATCTCACCAAACCATCATCTTCATATCCTCTCTCAGGGTCGCTTCATGTGATGATTAATGTCATGACTTGGTTTCTCAAACTCTTGAAGCTTGACAACTAGACTTGAAACATTCCTTGATTATTAAATAATTTTATCATATGAATTTTATTCTACTTAGATATTAATATAAATTTATAAATAATTATTTGTGTATATGCTCATGATATGATAATGTTCTTCAAGACTAGTGCTCAAAAGTATGCTTACCTTGTATCTTGATCTTGACCTTGATATGTCATCAACCTTAGAAGAATTACTAGGTTGCCTTAAAATTATATATAAATGGAGAGATAATATTTTTCCTTCCAATTATCTCATCATAATAATTAATTTTAACATACCACTTCACCATGTATGACATCAACTTTGACCTTGACATTAATGACATCCATCTTGACTTTGACATCAATGACAACATTTGTGCCACAATACCAATAATAGGAACATAACTCAACATTCCCCTACATAAGACATAATTTTTAAGACCTATACTATCACTATGTAACCTCATATATATCTACATATTCTTTAGGAACTCATGTTTTCACAAGAGTGGATCTGGGGATCTAATGGCCTATGTAAGGTTTTAGGCATTATAGGCCTAAACTGATCTTTAAAGCATAAGACCACATGTAGGTGATTATAGTGGTATCGAAGCATTATTTAAATTATTAAAATTTAACCATATATGTAGTATTATATTTTCCTATATATCTATATCTATCATTCCTACTCTTTAGACCTACTATGATTATCACTAGTTTATGCTAGGGTTTTCAAACCAATTAATGAAAATAACCTTAGTAACCTATGTTTGACCCTTTTCTCACTACCAAGTGATTTGGAACCCTCTTTTAGTTTCTCTCTATATTTTTCAACACATTATTGATACTTATGTCTCCATCCTACCTATATTGAATATACTCTTGTAACTATACACACGCAAGCATGTGTATGGGGTTCTAGACTCAACAGGCCTAAATAGGCCCCTTAAACATGCCATTCATTTATACTAATTAAGAGGATCATATGGATTTTATTATATATCTTTAAAATATTATTTTTTTGTGATCTAATTATCTCTTACCTCTTTGTCTTCAAACTAATAAAGCCCTCTCTCTCTAGTTTGTAGGCCCACTGAACCACTAGGTAGTCATGTACGTGTCTTTTTTTGGTTGTATGAGTGTTAAAATTTGAAACCTGCTCTTTGAACAAGGAAATTTATTTGTATACACACTTTAAATTCATTAGGATTATTTCACAACCAATTTAGCCTTCTACATGTTCATTTGCATTATCGTTGTTGGACTGTTCGTGACAAATAACCCTAGACTACCTATAGGTCAATTTGGGCTCACTTATTCAAGGTTTTAATCACCTTATGAGTGAAATATGAAGTTTCTATCTAGTTTAACATATATTATCTATTTATAGGTCTCTCATATGCATTCTCATACTAATTAGTACCATATTAGTCTTCAAGCGGTTTAAGGGATGATTGTTTGCCTATAGATGTCTTTTGGTGTCTTAGAAATTGGGTATAAATACATAATTTTCTAATAGCCTTGAACATTTAAAAATTTTGGAACCTTGAATTTACCATTATCATCTAAACATTCAAAACCACTTATCTTAATTCATATTTCATAAATTTCACACCAAATGCAGACCTACAAGTTTGTAAGCTTATATGTCTGCATTCTCAGACTACAATCTTGGTTTATTGAGCTTGGTATTATATATAATTTTTATCTTTAATTAATTATGATATTATGACTCTCACTCTATATTGATAATTAAGTAGAGTACCGTATCAACCCCTTTTAAGCAAGTAGCTTATACAACATCCAATTGGCTAGGAGAATAGATGTTACTTAAAAGAATGTGTATAAAATAACCAAGTGTTTGGGGAGGATTGAATGGAGAAGAATATGGGAATAAAATTAAAAAATCATTTGTATGCATTAAACCTAAATAAAACTTCAAAACATATGGAAAACATGATTCTCAAACTATCAATTGTCTTGTGGAGCTCTTTACCCATTTCTTAATGCCACACATGCCAAATTGGTAGATAAAGGTGTGAAATATATATACAAACCTTTGAGGATATTTATAAAATACTCTCATGATTCAATGATTCCATTTGTTCAATAAAGATTTCCCTAAACTATTGAGGTTTTACAAAGGGTTTAAGACCACTTGGGGGTCTTAATGATTGTTCATAAAGCCTAGGGCTTTAATTTTCAAACTAATTCCACTAATTACAATCCCACTAGGGATGATACCTTTAACCAAGATCTTGGGCTCTGACTCAACCTATAAAAACTAACCATTCATCTGAAGTTGGACCTTGTGAGATTACCAAGGGATTGATGAAGGTTTTGTTTTATTTTCTACTTTTATTTTGGATTTGTGACAATGGATTCTCCTCTTTAATTGCTATAAGGAATCCCCCATGAGATATCTAACCTTTCCTAACCCTGATCTAACTATACTTGCCTGTACATGTCTTGAAAGCACTCCTAAAACACCTTTTTATTGCATTTTTTCATTTTTAAGATCTTAGGATTTCATTAGAGATCAAAATGAGGGAAATGAGAGGTTAAATACACTTTTAAACTAGGGGGTATAGATGGAGAGAAGTTAAAAAGTCACTTTTCAAGCATGTGGGGCCTTTTATGGTGAATGAAGGATTTTTTACCCTTAAATGAACCCATTTTACTTAAAATACCATCCTATAATGAATTTTTCAATGGATATAATACCTTTTAGAGATATTTTAACCTTGGTGGTGACTTTAGTGGTTGAATTATGTCTTAGGTCCTATTAACACTATTCACATGGTTTTCACATCCTTAAAAGGAAATATACACATGATATGAAATTCAATAACTATGAACGTATTTACCTTAATATTTATCAAAAACCTTAAAACATGTTAAAGTATATAAATAAGGTTACCATTATTCCCTGATATTAACTCTAATTCCTCTAATTTTGCCATATTTTATAGGTTCTTGGCATGATTTAATGAACACATGACTAATTATGGGTTGAAACATCATAGGTCATCCTATTATGTGTTATTTTAGACCATGAATATCACACTATGACTTGGTGTAGACTCTTAGACATAGTCATCATAAGATAGAACCTTGACTCAAGTCCAAAACAAGATGAGATGGTGACTACCACCACACTCTTTGACATTATCACACCATATGAACACATTTCTTATGAACCTAATGAAAACTGACCCTCTCCTAGACTACCATGACATCCCAAAGACTCATGAAGATTACAAGGATATTTTTCAAGTGCTTACAAGAAGAAGTTGATTATTTTTAAGTCTAAGAGGAGAAAGACATCAACATATACTAATATTATTTAGAAGTTATGTCTATATAGGTTTTTTAGCTCATCATCTTTGTTGAAATGATTTGAGAGAACTAATTTTAAAAAGAGGATCTTCATCGATTTTGTTTAGAACTTTCATTCACCAAATTCATCTGACATGTTTTTGTCTTTGATGGTTTTGTTTAGTGATTCTCTTCTACAACTTATTCTTCACATTTTGGGTCTTTATCACTCCACATTTCACATACCCCATAGGAATTTATTCTTCACCATTTAACTTCAAATATTTTGTTTAAAATATATTATTTAAATTTTAGGGTACAAGACCTTGAAGGTGCATTCACCAAGTATTAGAACACTTTCTCATTTACTCTTATGCCATTGTTATTTAGGAACCCAATTTCCAAAGTTTACACTTTAGCTTATCTAGGTCTTTGATGGATTTATTTAGAATTTATCCCTCAACAAAGTTACCCAACACATTTTAGTCTTTGGAAAAAATGTTTAAAATTTTTTCTTGGCAAATTACTTTGACATATTTTGGTCTTTGGTGATTTGTTTTGGTGAAATAGTTCAACATGTTTATGTATTCGAAAAAATTAGTTGGGGTTTTCCTCTAACACAATTAGGTCTTCAGAAAAAGTGTTCAAAATTTTTTCTCAAGATTCTTGTTTGCCTCATGAACATTATTATAACCTAACTCCTAACTTATGACTACCAAAAGACCCGTTGCTTAGTAAACTAAAATTAAAGAAACAAAAAAATGACACTTGGTAAATGGAAATGATGTGGAAATTTTACTATATGTAAATGGTGTCTATGTGGCATACCCATCAAATGAAGTGGAAAATTTTAAATTAAATAAAAAAATCAAAGTTATATACATTAGATAATAATGTCACACAAACTAAAAATTAATGCCAAATCTATATCAAATCAATTCAAACAATGGTGTACCCATTCTATTAAAAGATAACTTATACACTCAATTACTCTCCTATGATAGAGTTCTAGCCACCAGTGTATTTAGTTTAATAGTGTGCTTAGAAGAGATTATTTATTGAATTTCAAAATGGACTAGTATCATCTCAACTAAAAAACAATGGTATCTTCATCTAGGTCATTCAGAGGAAATCTCCCTCATTCAAGGTTATCCATCAAAGATTCCACTAAATACATGGATACACTCTTTGAACCTACCATATTGAACAATTATTACACCAATTACTCAACACTTTGGAAGGACATCCACCAAGTTGATGCACATACACATGAAGATAACTTGACTCCAACCCAACACCAATTGGACATAGACCTCCTCCCACTCAAGTGATAAGGGTTACACTTTTCAATTGTAAATCCAAAATTTGTGCCCTATATCAACCTCCTATGATATTTATTATTCGTAGGGAAGATATATATCAAAGTGTACCTACATCTTCTCAAGCATAAAATATTCATAGTGTGCATCAATGGTAATGCATTTCTACCATACCTCCCCCTTCTTTTTCTATATTCCATGTATGATTTACATATAGTAGTGGCATGGAATAAATAGAAATATATTGATAAGATAATCAGTAGTTGGATGCTTTCTATATAGATAATCAATTTAAAATACAAGCATCCCACCCAATAATTAAATTCAAAATGGGAATCTGGATTGGGATGGCCCTATTGAATAGGTATTTTTATACCCAATCATCAAATTCCTTCACATGGAGTGGATTTATTTTCTTTATTTTTTGAGGACATCATAATTTACCATTACTCTATGAGAAATGATTAGATAAATCTTACGAGAGAAAATACTTCTTAAAGATAAGAGGCCTCCAAGATTTCACTTTTGTATGATGTCTTACTTTCTTGACACAGTCCTAGTGACAATCTACATTCACAATGGATCACTTTAGAGTCCCCATATAGACTATATAAATAATAAGATATGTGATTCTTAATTCATGAAGATATAGGAGTATATTAGTAATATTGTGTGCATATTTGAGGAGATTTTCCTATAGGTATGGAAGACTATTCATGAGTCCCCCTACCTAGGATATCAATCAACATCAAAAATAAATTATTGATCAAGGGAGACTATTGGCTATACCATGATTACATAGTCATTTTCCATAAGGTTACACCTATTTACCTCCTCAAGTATGTCCCAAATAAACTTGTAGAGAAAGAAATAGCCTACCAGTTATGGTGGGGCATCGATAAGGACATGCATAAGTAAAATAAATCATGCCTTCATGGCTCTCACCTCATGATTAAAATGATGTGTTGCACCAATCAAAAAAACTTATATAGGAAAGGAAGTATATCAATTTTCATTCCTTTTCTTCAATTCCACATAGGTACTATGATCTCCATAGACAAGGACAAAACCATATCAAGGGCTTACGCATCATATATTAACATGAACCCTATGATCATGAATTTTTATTCCTCAATGATTAAAATGATGACCAAGTCTTGTAGATATCATAGTCAATTCATTTGAAAGAATATATTCTAAAAATTATTCAATGGGAACATTGCCTTTATATAAAAGAGTCATGAGCTAGACTCCCACCAAGTGAAGGATGGAATACATCTAACTTTTGGACTAGAAGACTTGCTTAGTGAGTAGGGTAATAAGGTTAATTATCCCAGATAACCCCTATGGCATTTAAGGTAGTGAAAAAAGAACTATGGGTATCACATAAATTTTGTAAAAATAGGATGATCCCATTTGTCTTGGATTTAGAGGGCCCTACCCATGGTTATTTTTCATCATTTCTAAAGGTTTTTGTTGTGGTTACCATAACCACACAACTATTTTTTTCCACAGTTCCCAAGAAAACTTTCTATTATACAAATAATCTAAGGGATTATCCCCCTCCATAGAGCCCAATCATAAAATCATCTATTGGAAATTTGGCCTCCCAAGCCAAATGCTAACCCCTAAAACTAGAAACCTTCGATGACACACAACGAAGCTTGCACATTGTTATTGTCCTATATGGTGATGTCTTATTTGGTCTTATTTTGAATCTTGTTAACATTGATTAAGGTTTAACATTAGCCTGCTACAAAGACCATTATATGTCATGGTTATATTAAATCCTTGGATGATGTATTAGGTGGTCATAGTGTTCATTGAGTGAATGGAATAATTGTCATTATCATTTTCAAACCTTGAGGGTGTTAAAAATAGTGTTTAGAAAGATTAAGGTCTCCTTGTAGAAATTAAGGTAGTTTGATAAGATTAAGGTTTATATTCCTTATAGTTTTAGGCATGTGTAAGCCATTTAAATAAGAGATACCTTTTTTGGAAATATGTATGGGTTTAAAAAATTGTTCAAAGTCATATTATGAAGGTTTAGTGATGTATTCAATGTCCTTATTCATGGTTTGTTCATTCAATTAGTTTCAAGCCTCCATAACCCCCCCCTCAAGTCATCAATCACCCTTCAAACACCTCATATCGGTAAAATGAAAAATAAATGTTTTAGAAAGGGTAATATTTCAAGTGTTTACTTGTTTATAAATGTCTTAAAAGGTCCCATTCTCATCTTATGGTCATGTTATGAGGTTTCATATCCATAAAGGTCCATTTTGGAACTTAATTTCACTCCAAACTCATCAAATGTGTCCCACACATGGGAAAATATGACTCTTAAACTTACCAAAGCCATACCAATAGGTTTTAAATGATTTTTTACTTATGTTTTCCCTCCATATACCATCTAATAGTGTCCCAAGGTT
Organism: Torreya grandis; assembly: GCA_037957365.1. Lineage (NCBI taxonomy): Eukaryota > Viridiplantae > Streptophyta > Pinopsida > Cupressales > Taxaceae > Torreya > Torreya grandis. The sequence continues at coordinate 524,763 of JARHVA010005133.1, read as the reverse complement.
AATAACTTGAAGAAAATATAGAAAAGAGAGTGTTTTATGGAGTTTTTGCAGGTTATATAGACTTGTATAGCTAATTCCATATATAAGGGGGTAGATATTTTATTTGGGTTCATTCCATATGTATATAAAGATTTTAAAGTCTTAAATATGTAAAACATGCCCAAAATTGACCCTCTTCCTCCATCAAGCTCCTTTCCAGCCCAAGATAACCCTTTAGGTTTGTGAATGGTAAGAATAAGAGAGAAAATGAGAAGCTAATATTTTGGAAAAAAGAAGGGGGTATCTTGAAATTATAATTGATGTAATTTATATTCACATTCATGACTTGTTATCTATGAACAAATTCTAATAATATGGGCCCCTAGATACTCTTCTTCATATGTGTAAGGGATTAGAAGCATAATAGTTTTGGTGCATTTTTTTTGTTTTTTGGGAATAAATGATTAATGTGTGTTATAGAAGTCCCCAAGGTTCTTTCATGGTATTTTCCATCCCTGGTTCATAATTTTTGAGGTGTGGTAGCAAGCAAAACTTTATTTTTCTCCATTTTGAAGATTGCAGACAAGTTTATCTATGTTGCAGAGCATTCAGGGAATATATATGGAAGATAGGGATGTTTTTAAAAATGTAATGGTTTATTTAAGTCATTTTAAATCTTATATATCCTTAAATTTTCATCCAATTCATCAATCAAAATTAACCCCTTAAATTCATACTCTACGGTAGTTATCTTGAGTGTTTAGTGACCTCCTTTGCAAGTGAAAAAATGGTACCTATAAAGAGCCTTTTAGTTATCTAAGAGGCATATACATAAGCCACATATTTGACCTAAGATATTTACTTTTATATTATATTCATCATGGCCCTATACACTAACCATCTCCACCCTCAACCTATTTTTCAATGAAAACTCTCGCTCAATCACTATAAACCTTTCAAACAGACTAATCACACGGCATTCTACTAAAAAGTAGTAGATAAAAAGGTAGTGGTTAAAAATGTAGTATGAAAAATGTAGAAAAAATAAAAAATTAGAGGAACAAAACATAATAAATGATGCATTCACAAATAAGAAGACATAACTTTTAACTAAAGGTCCAAACTCATGAAATCACATTTTCCTCTATTGTTTTACTTGTAAATTTCATTATTTGCTTTTCCACCATAAAATGTTAAATACTATCACCAAAATGAAATTAAAAACAAATAAAAAAGTGATAATCACTAAAATATCCAAATTATGCTCTTCGTGACATTTTTATGATATTACAAATCACACTACATTTTTCCTCACTATGTTTTGTCCTCACAACATTTTTATCATACTACATTTTTATTCACTATGTTATCACATAGAGTCAAGCACAAATGATAGTCACTATTTGAATGGGGTTTATAAGTGTGAGGGACCTCAAGAATAATAAAAATGGTATAAAAGACATGGCATATGGATCAAAAAAAGCTAAAGCAAGGATTAACACTTTCAAATTAGTCCTAAGAGAACAAGCTCAATTTAGTCTCTTGTTAATATACACAAGACTGTAAAATCCTATGTGTAAATGACACTAAATTAAATGAATTTTAAGGAATTTAGAGGGTTATAAAAAAATAATGATAGGCCATTAACATGGTGATGGCAACCAATGACAATACTAGAGTATCATGCTCACTCCCTTAAATGTATACACAGTCAAAATACCTATAAACAACACCTAAAAGATGACTATTAGAATCAAGATATTTGGACATAGAAAAAATTGTAAGAATCCCTATGGAGTTACTAAGACATATGAATAATTATATAAATGAATAGAATAGGTTTCATAAAGCACCACACACTAGACTCAATCCAAGGAAAGATAAGACTTAGTCTAGGCATAGGGTCACCATGTATAGGTCTAAATTAAAGTGTCTAGAAGTGTGTGAAGATAAAAACATAAAAAAATTCATAAGGAGAATGTGAATAATAATAGGATTAATGTCTTCATGAAATCAAAACCTATCTAATCACACATACACATAGTCATGGTTTAGGACTACCACCTACAAGTAGGGCTTTGGCTTTTAATATAAAATGTGAAGGACAATTTTTGGTGAAGAGAGTGAAGAGAGGTAAGGATATTTTTTACTTCTCTTTCAAAGTCCCCAGCCTCCCTTGAGTTCTTGATTCATTGAATAAAACAAGGATCTTGATAGTTTAGCCCTTCTAGGCCTAAATTAGGTACTACAAACATAACTATAGAAGTGAAGGTAATCTATAGGTATTAGAGTGTTAATAGGGTTGGAAACACTCTATGGGGTAATTAAGAAGATGTATCAAATGTTTCCAAGTAATAGGAGGCTTAGAATGGTAAGGATAGCTTAATGGCCTACTTGGCCCATTAGGCCTAAAAATGGATATGTACATGCCTGTACATAAGGGTTGATGGAATACACATATGTTAAGCGGTTGTTTTAAGTTTGAAGAAACCTAATAACATGAGTAACAAGAGTTTAAAAATTGGTAGAAGAACAGAATGACCTATTAGGCATTTTAGTCCTAAACTGGTACACACAAACCTACACTAGAATTAAAAACATATGCAAGTTTGTAAGTTATTTAAGAGGTGGGATCAATTAAAGAAGGATTTATAGGGCATAATGTATATTTATAAGGTACTATAATCCATATGTAGGGAAATAAAACACTCAGTCAAGCCTTTAGGGATACATAAGCTTGATTGCCCAAAAACCCTAGGTGAAAAGATACAAGAGTATGCAGGGTTAGGAGAGGCCTATTATAAAATTATATTACCCAAATAGGAGATCAGATATTCTAAGTCCCACAAATACATCAACATGAGCGTTTTAGTAAGGAGAGTAGGGATTACCAAGGTTCCTAGTACTGTCTCAAATACTCAGTCTAAGTAGTGACCTTAAAGGAAGACTCACATAAGTGAAGGGAGACAAAATTGGAGTTTAAATAGATAGAGATAGTTTTTTAAAAAATGTAATTTAGGTAGGGAATGTGATATTATGGTGTTTATGTCATAAAATAATATACACATTAATTATACCCTTGAAACCTAGTATTAGGCCTACAAGGCCTAAAACCATTTTTAAGGCCTAGAGACCATACCTCCACATTATGGCATGCTTAAACCTCCTAAACAAACTAAATATTAGAGTATTGTCAATAATGTTATGATGATTTCATGGAGGTTTCCAAGTGGGTGGATGAATTTCCTTGATATTATATGTGACAATGACAAAGTGTGTAATATGCTTGTCCTATTATGTTTGGTTGATCTTCTATTTTAGCAGGGATAAAGATGTTTAGGGATGAGTATAGAGTATTGATAATGTAAAAAGAGTCCCTAATATGTTTTCTAAACTTTTATTTCTTATGTTCACGAGTGTATATCATCTATTTTATCATAGTTTTCATCTAGACACTTTGGTTTGAGTGGCATAAAATCTGAAAAGGCAGTTTGATGACATCATAATTACCATGTGTGGATGAGTCAAGGGGAGTTGTTCATATGGTTGTGATCACATTATTTCCTAGTTACTATGTGTTAAAACTTATGTCATGTTATTAAGTGTATTAAAAGATATTTGGGTGCAAATTTTGGATCTTAGGAATTTTAATAGTGTTTCCTGTACTTAGCCAAATTTGAATGAGGAAAGACAGAGTCAAGTAAGTAGTTTGATGGTGGCATATCTTGCACATGTAGATGTTTGAGGAGAAGGTGATCATATGGGTTTGTTTAGTTTTGTGTATATTTATTATTTACTAAACTTAAATTCATGTGATGTATCATGAAAAAATATATTCATGTGCAAAGTTAGGCTCCTAAGAATTTTGAGTGTTTTTTATGTTCAAATAGAGCTGAGTAATTAGTTTTTTGATGCTATATATTAAACGTGTGAAGATTTCAATAGATTTTTTTTATATTTATGGAATAACCTATGTGAGAGGATCATGTGCACTAAATTTTAGATCATGAGTCTAAGTGAAATGAAAGTTATATAAGAGCAAACTTGGCCTCATATGTAAGTTCTAATCATAGTTAGCTCTGTGATAGAAGATTTTTAGAAGGAATTTTAATGGTGATATATCTCACTCATGCAAATGTTTACACACAAGTTAATGAGGTAAAATATAATAATATTAAAATTTTCCCTTCTAAGAATATAATCAAGGTTTTCATACTTAGTCAAATTTACACAAGTTAAAGCATTACTCCAATAAGTCATGAAGTAGTGAGATGAGGATAGGTGCATGATATTTAACAATGATCAAAGATAAAGATTGAGCTTATTATAAGGATCAATGGTAAGTAATATATCATACATATATAGATAAATGGTTCATATAAAATTCAATACGTCAAAGTGATAGTTGTTTAGCATTGTAAATAATGAGCTAGAGATAAAAGATCGATGAAGCACATTGAGTCAAAGTTTCTAGATTGTATGAGATGAGGTCAACTATCAGATATTTAATATTTGAAAATTATCACCTATTTGTTAAATTTTAAATAATAATGATGGTTTTAGATTGATATGATCATCAAGAACATGATATGCAAGCATGGTGTTCGAGGTTTAATTGTGACCATTTGCATTTGAATATTTGAATTTGCAAAGGAAAAACCAGTGCTCTATATTTTGGCCATATCTTTCGATCTATGAAGAATTTTCTCATGGTGTAAAAATAAAAGTTTTAGAGGAATCCAAGGCACATAAATAAATATATATTTAAAGATATCATGTATATACATAGTTATTAACGTTAAAAGTTGATTGTGTATTTCTGTTTATTCTACAAGTAACTCGAAAAAGATAATTGAGCTTGTGTAGATGATGTTTTGGTGTTTCATTGTGAATTAGATATTGGGTAATATTTTAAACTAAATTATGATTCTCTATGTTCATTATGAAGGTTTGACCATTCATAAATAGTATGAAAAATCTTAAGATGGTGACTATGTGTTCATTCATGGTGGCTATATGCATAGAATGTTGATTGAGCTTCCATAGATGAGTGCAATGATGATTTTAAGAATTTGAGGATGAATAAGGGATAATTTATTATGGACCTATACATTTATAATTTTTCCTATGTTCTTTTTTTATTTTATGAAGTTCTAGATGAATGAATGGGTTCACATGAGACCTATAAGGGCTACAAGGGCCTAATTGAAAGGTATAGTTTCTTAAGGGTGACCCATATATTTTATGAATAACCTATAAATATTGTGTTTAGTTGTGTATTTATATGATATATTTATTAAGGTTTAAGGTATTCCTAATGGTTAACCAAGGTGTTGATTATCATGATTGCTCTATAAATAGTGGAACCAAAGATGATGGTTTCTAGATTTTGTGTGAGAGACTTGAGAGATATTTGAGAGAGGTTTGTGTGTGTGAATTGGGGAGTGGAGGGGTAGATTTACCTATGTATTATTTTATGAAAATATTAGTTTGAGTATTATTTGTATGACCTATTGGTCATAATTTTGTTGGTAGAATAGTGCTCTTATAGTTTGAATATGAGCAAAGTGAAGAGTGATAATCAGAGGTCCATCATTAGGTGTTGAAGACATAAATGCAAAGGTGGATATGATTATATGGTATTTTTTGGAATATCAACATATAATAAGGTTGTATCCTCCTTACAAGGTGAAACTTGATAAGGGTCTAGTTGTTGTGGGAGCTCAGCTAGATAGGTTTGACAACTCTTTATGGGATTAGAGTCTCACTAAAATAAAGGATGGTATTTCCTTGATAATTTGTAGATGATCTAAATTTTATTTTATTAATATAGTATAGTATTATAATTATATGTTATAGTGGGTTTTATTCCCTAAGAGTTTTTCCCACATATATCATGTGTTTGTGTTTGATCTTTCATTGTCCCTCTTGCTCATTTATATGAATGATGTCTATGCTTCATGAATGCTTGTGGTAATTGATTAAGTTTTTGTAAAGATTAGAATTTAATTTGGATTATTTGGGCTCATTAATTCACCCCCATTGATTATAATTATAATAATTAGTATCAAATTAGGTTCTTTGGTAAAGTTTTAATAGCTTGAAAGTGATCCAATGTATAATATGGGTAGTCATCAAGGAGGTTTCTCTACTACAAGCACCAATGTTCAATGGATCCAATTATGATTTTTAGAGTACAAGGATGAGGACATACATTATTTCCCTAGGGTTTTATGTATGGAAATCTATTCTAGATGGTTATGTTGCTCTTATTACTCCATCTAGTGTTGTAGACAAGAATTTCTTTGAGAATGATTCCAAGGAAATGAATGCTATCACTTGTGGTATTTAAAAGATTTAATACACTAATGTAGTCAATTTTAAATATAATAAAGAGATATGGAATAAAATGGAGATCATTTTTGAAAGAGATTCAAAAATCAAACTTTCTAAGTTGTAGACTCATAGAAGGAAATTTGAAAGTATCATGATGAAGTAAGAAGATTATGTGGCATCCTTTATATAGAGATTTGATGAGACTATGAACATCATCAAATGTCTTGGAGAGAGTCTTGAAGAGGTTACTATAGTCCAAAAGTTATTAAGGTCTCTATCTCTCAAGTTTGAACCAAAGGTATCTGCTATAGCGTAAAGTCATGATCTTACTCAGTTGAAGATGGATCAATTGCATTGTATCCTTATTTCATATGAGATGAGAGTAAATGATGATATACCATGAAAGAAGGAAGAAACATTCAATATATAGATGAATCCTAAGAAGAAGTTCCAAGGTAATAAATTTGAAGAGAATGACATATCTAACATTGATGAGGATGAACTAACTACTTTGATTACTAAGAAATTAAACATAGGATCTTGGAAGTATAAGGGTAAACTACCCTTTAAATTTTTCAATTGTGGAGAGATGGGACATTTGGCTCATAAGTTCCCTCATAAGCATGAGAAAAAATATGATGAAGAGCATGTTGAAGGACAAGATGATAAAAGAAGATATACAAGAAGAAAGGATGTATAAAGTTTAACAACAATAAGAAGTCATTCAAAAACAAGAAGAGTATATACGCCAAAGAATATTGAAGCTTATTAGATGAGAGTAAAGACAATGACTCAGAATTTGATCATGAAGATGATGGTCCTACTGAAGATGAAGATCTATTCATGGTTGAGGAAGGAAGTTTATCACATCAAAAGGTGTCTACTTGGAGTGATTTAGATAATGATGAAGATGAGGTAGAATGTGAGACTATATTGATGAATGCTATTGAATAATTGAAGATTGAGAATAAGATTAAATCTAAACTCAAGGACTATGAGGAACAATCTAGTGTATTTGAGGCAAAATTAGCTGAATAATCTAGGGAGCATGAAGGTGATGTCATGTTTCTTAATTTTAAGTTGGAATCTATGTCTAAAAGTATAAGATCCAAATAATAATAATGTTTAAGGTATGGTTTTTAAAATGAGTCTTTGAAATTATGAATTAGAGAATACATTTAGTAAAGTGAATTCATTTGTGAGATTTGAAAAAAGTTCATGTGATCTACACAACATTCTGAGTCGTCAAAATCATGTTAGTGATATAGCTAGTCTTGGATATGAAGAATAATAAAAGAATATTAATCAAGACAAGATGAAGACTAATGTGAACTAGGAAAATCATAATTTGAAGACAAATCATTAGACAAGGATTGAAGGTGTTGGTAGAATGAATACAAATCAGACTAGACAACCAAATGCCAAGAAGTATGCAAGATTTAATGGTTACTATTACACATGTAATAAATTTGGTCATAGGGATAGATATTATAATAGACTTTTTATAAATGAGTTTTCATGGCACTATGATGGGGGCCATTAGACAAAATGTGTGAACAAAATTAAGTGCTTCAATTATCTTGATGTGGGACACTTTGCAAACCATTATCCACATAAGATTAGACAAGGTGAGTGCTCTTCAAAAAGGAGAGGTTATTTTCTTTGTCATGACAAAGGAAATATTGCAAGTTTATATCCAATAATAGTAAGACAAACTATGTTTCCATCAAGGAATATGGTGTGCTATAATTATGAATAGAGAGGTCACATTGCTAGGTTATGCAAGCAAAAGTCTACGAGTTAGAATAAGTTTAACTAGGATCATAGAGTGCAAAAATAAGGCATGTTAACAAATAGAAGCAAAAGATAATAAGTGTGATTCATGATAATTTTTTAGGTCCAAGTAATTTTTTTACTATAGTGGAGAATGCTTCATAATTTGAAGAGTACCAAGATGTCTCATTGTCCACTCATATTGAGAATGAAGAGATAAAGCTCAAGGAGAAGACTAAGATACTAGTTGAGTTTAGTCTTGAGGTATGTATGGATATAAGTTAAAATACTATTGTTTTTTAGCATGTATTATGTAAAGAAAATCAATTATCTATGTCTAATGATGAGGTCCAAAATGTAAGGTGTATTCTTCAGATGAAAAGGTATGTCATGAATCTTTATTGTCTCCATATATTGTCAATCCAATTCTAAAGGAAAAGGTGATTTTTGTAGTGTCTTATCATGTTTCTTCTCTTAAGCCTATTAATAAGAAGAATAACTATAAGCATCAAATAACTAAGGAGAAGGAATATAAGGAGTTATGGACAACTCTTGGTTTCACATTATTCTGAGACATTGTGAAATAGGGTGTCTCTACCTATGCTTCTTAGGAGACATATTTCCTATGAAGAAGAAAATTTGTGGGCTCAAGATCATAATGACAATTTGTATAGAGACTTGTGTTGATCTTATAAGGTCATTGGTTAAGGGGGAACACCAAGTTCATGAGTTTTCTCTATTGGTTTGCGAAGGAGATTTATTACATATTTAGAATGGGTGGTTCTAGGTGGCTTAATGAGATTAATGAAAATTTAAATAAGATTTTTATGCTAAAAAAGGTCTATAAACTTATTTTTTATGTGATCTAAGTGATTTTGTGGTCTGAAGGTATGTTTGTGAAAATTCAATATTTTTGAGTGCTCTCAATTTTCTTAGTTTTTGGCTTAAGGGAAAGTAGACCTAAAATGGGTTATAGGAAGTCATTATTCCTAAATTTGTTAAGGATAAATTTTTGGTCCATAAGTGTGTGATGTGTATCTCTAGGTGTGAAAGAAGTTTCAAAGATGTGGGTTGACTAAAAGGAGGTTTTATAGCCCTGTTTGTTTTGAGATTATAGATTTTTGGGATATGTTAGAAAATTTGTTTACCTCATGAATTCAGGTTTGAGGATTCTTAATATGTCTAATGGTCCAAATAGGTGGTAAAATAAATCTTTGTAGATAATTTAAGGTTTGTGTTTCTCAAGTTATTCAAGTTTTTGTCATGTTGGAGGCCTAATTGGGCAATTTTTTTGTGAAAGAATTATATTGTAGAGGATGAGATAGTTATTGAAAACTTGTGTTCTTGAGGGGGAATACGAGAGTGATCTATATTTGAAATTTTAGGATTTGAATATGTGTCTACTAAAAATTGTGGGATTTGCAAGTTCTAGGTAGGGATACAAGAAGGCTAGACATGCCTAGTTTGAAGAAGAGTGTTTTTTACTTAGTTTCTCCCAAAAATCAAGGTATGTTTGTTTCAAGGAGAGTTGTAAAGTTTTTTGAGATCATGTTTCCCATTTGGTGAGTGGAATGAATTTTTGTTAGTGGTCCTTATGGTATCTTGAGAGAGGAGGATAGTAAGCATGTGTGGTGGTTATTCATGGTGTGTGAAGATTTGAAGATGCTCAAGATGTGAAATAGATCAAAAATCTTAGGCAGAGTCCCTCTTAGATGTTTCTTGGTGATTTCCATCATATTTTAGTATTTTTTGTGTTCTTTCTTCATTAGTTGCAGTGTTGTTTGAAGAGAGTGTTGTCATGGAGCAAGAGGAAGTTTGTTAAGGCAAGAAGAGGTAGTCTCAAGATAAGGGGGAGTTTGTATGATATTTATAAGATGTTAATTTACTATTAATGGTATTTTTAGGTCCTTATAATTAGTTGGTTATCACTTTGTCATTATGTCAAAGGGGGAGAAAGTTCATATTATGGGAGTGATCAAAGAGGGAGAAGGTGAGCTATATATTGAAATAGATGATGCTTGTTAACATTAATGACAAAGGGTAATATTATTGGATTTTTTTTAAATATTTTCATGATGATTTCATGGATGTGTTTAGGTGAGTGGATGAAGTTCCTTGATAGTCTATGTGATAATGACAAAGTGTGTAATATGTTTATCCTAGTATACTTGGTTGATCTTCTATTTTGACATGGATAGATATGTTTAGGGATGAGTATGGAGTATTTAGAATTTAAAAAAATTCCATAATATATTTTATAATATTTGAGTTCTTATGTGCATGAGTGTATTTCATTTTGTTGATCATAGTTTTCATCTAGACACTTTAGGTCTAGTGGCAAAAAATATAAATAGGTAGTTTCATGACATCATAATTACCATGTGTGCATGAGTCATGGGGAGTTGTTCAAATGGTTGTGATCAAATTAGTCCCTAGTTTATATTAACTAAAACTTATGTCATTTACCTAAGCACAATAAAATATATGTGCGTACAAAGGTGAGCTCTTGAGCTTTTGAACAATGTTTTCCTATACTTAGCCAAATTTTCATGAGGCAAGAGAGAGCCAAGTAAGCAGTTTGATGGTGGCATATATAACACATGTGGATGTTTGTAGAGAAGGTGATCATATGTTTTTTTTAATTTTTATTCCTACTTCTTATGTTCCAAATTTTAAGTCATGCAGTGTAGTGAAATAAAAGATATGCATGTGCAAAGTTGGGCTTCCAAGAATTTTGATAGTGTTTTCTATGTTCAAATAGAGCCAAGTAAGTAGTTTGTTGACCTCATATCTCATACATGTGAATTTATCATGAGAATATTTATATATGTATGGAATCTTCTATGTGATAGGATCTTATAAACTAAATTTTAGATCATGTGACTAAGCACAATAAACATTATGTAAGAGCAAAGTTGGCCTCACAAGTAAGTTCTAAGCATAGTTGGCTCTATGACAAGATTTTGAGAAGGAATTTTAATGGAAATATATCTCACTCATGCAATGGTTTCAGTATTAGTTTGAAAAATGTTTGTATTATCCTATGTGAGGAGATCATATGGTCTAAATTTGAGAACATACGAGTGAGTGAGGTAAAAGATATGCCAATGTAAAGTTAGCCTTCTAAGAAGATAAGCAAGGTTCCCAGAGTAAAATTTGTAAATTTAAAGTTCGAGAAACATTGATGGAGCATGTTTCTCCATGAATTTATGAAGCATCAAGATGAGGATATGTGCACAATGTTTAACATTAAGTAGAGATAAAGATCGAGCTTCTTCCAAAGATCAATGATGAGTGGGAGATCATACAGATAAAGATCAATGGTGATTATTAAAGTCAAGAGGTCAAAGTGATATTTTTTTATCATTGTTAAATAACTATCTATAGACAAGAGATCGATGGAGCATGTTGAGTCAAAGTTTCTAGATTGAATGAGATGAGGTCGACTATCAGATGTTTAACATTTGAGCATTGGTACCTATGTGTTAAAGTTAGGAGAAGATTGATGGTGAGAGACTGATTTTAACAATGAGGACACAAGATGGGAGCATGGTGTTCAATGTTTAACTATGACCATTTGCATTTGAATATTTGAATTTTCAAAGGAAAAACTAATGTTTTATATTTTGGCCATATCTTTTGATCTATGAAAAATTTGCTCATGGTGTAAAAAGAAAAGATATAGAGGAATCCAAGGCATATCTATAGATATATATTTAAAAATCTAAAAGTTTGTAAAAAACATAGTTATTAAAATTTGACTATGTATTTATGTTTATTCTACAAGCAACCTATAAAGGATAATTGAGCTTGTGTAGATGTTGTTTTGATGTTTCATGGTGAATTAAGTATTGGGGAGTATTTTAGAGTCCATGAGGATTCTCTATGTGTATTATTAATTTTTGACCATTTATATATATTATGAAAAAATCATAAATTCATTCATTCATTTATATGAGTCATGGATGGTTATGAGGATTTACACACACACACACACACACACACACACACACACACACACACACACAATGTGTGTGTGTTATGTTATGAATTATTGATGCTTTTTACTTGATTAGATTATACTTGTGTAACTTTATTTTACAAGAATTTTAAGGATAACATAAGGCTATAGGATCTCATTTGGGCACAACACTTATAAGATGCCTGCAATAACTATAGGCTCCACCTATAGGTTGCTTATAGAAACTATAGGCTCCACTTATCAGGTTACCTATATAAGCTATAGGCTCATAGCCAATTCAAGTTACCTACATCAATTTTAGGCTCCACCTATAGGCTACCCATAGCCACTATAGCTTTCCCATGGTAACTGTAAGCTTCACTTATAGGTTGCCCATAGCCATTGCAAAGTGCCAAATACAACTATAGGCTTCACCTATAGGTTGATTGTAGCCACTATAAAAAATAGATATAATATTTTAATCAAATCTTAAGGACGCATTTAGCTATCTTGGGAACCATATGGATGATTGGAAAGGACCATAGCTGTTGTACAGACTCCCTACATACAAGGAAATTTGTATGTGCTATGAAAGATGAGAAATATAAGGACAATGAGAAGAAGACAAAAAGAAATAAACCACCTTTTTTGTTAACCCAATCAAGTCTAAAATAATTAACTTCAGTTATAAACCACTTGAAGGTTGACTGGGGTAGTTTCTTAAGTATTTATATTTTTCCTAGTTTGGTGTCTTTGGTTAAAATTTAATAAACTTTATATATTTAATGGAAAAACCTAGATCAGATTAGGATTTGGTGAAGTTCAAATTGAGATTGGATAGTTAATAGAACTAGAGAAGTCATTGCATTATAATATTCTATAGTAGTCTTTAATTACTATAGATTTGAGTAATAAGAAAGTTGTTTCTGTAAGAAGTTTTTCAAAATCTCTCAAAGAAGGACTGGAACTCAGTTCCAAATGAGGAAGGTCCCCCTCAAAAGGAGTCATAGTGAATATCTTGACCTTCCTTAGTGAAGAGTGTGTAAGTAGATTCAATTATTAATCTGATTATATAAAGTGTGATGCATGTGTGATTTATAAGTGTGAAATATTTCTATCATAATAGTTTCATAGTATGACTATCTGTTAAATTCAACATAAGTTCATTATACTACAACCAGTAAAGTAAGTTTATCTATGAATAAATAATTCATTTATAGTACTGACATCCTTGAAAAAATTATGCACCCTAGGTTTCTAATTAATGTTAATCAAACTCAAGGATCTAGTATTCACTAGGTAATTAGTCTACATAACATTTTAGCATTATTTTTGAGGAGGGTGTCAATTAATGTTTTCTAAAATCAATCATTATTTTTTAGATTAGTTAATGCACTATTCTACCCAACTTAGCAAGTTGATTGAGGACACTATGGTGTCTTATGCTAGACGTTTAAGTTCTTGGACATATAGTTCTAGCTAAGCAAGTCGATTGAGGGCACTACAGTGTCTTATGTTAGATGTCTATGTTTTTAAAAGTAAATGGTGCATAGCCTTGAATTCCTCTTTACAATATTGTAATTTACTTAGTTCATTTTTTTAGTATTTATTTCCTACAAGAGTGATTTATTTTATGCAAAGTGTGCCTTTAATTTTCCTACATTCATTTCTTATTTTCTAGGATAATTTTCTTACTTTCATTTTTTTGCTTCCTAGAATAATTTTCTCACTTTTCATAGATAACTTTACTATTTTATAGAATTAAAATTTCAATTCTAGTTATTTTGATTTCCATATTTATTGTATTTTTTTGCTAATTTTGAAACAACCTCCTAGAACACTTGAAAAATAAAAAGACACTAATCTTGTGTAAGAAGGAATAGGATAGCTAAAAGGTGTAGTACATCATTTATGTAGAGAGAAAGAGATTCTAGAGGGATATTCATACCAAACAAACCACAATTTTCTATTGGGAAATAATCAAAAGTACCCACAACAACCAAGAATCCTATTGAAAAATATACCATAAGTTAAAGGGCTCTTGAATAAGGAAACACTACAAACTGAAGGAAGTAGCTTGTAGAAAAAGTATTGCTAGCTTTGAAAAAGGAAGTATAAATAGAGGAAGCATTAGCTAAGTTAGTAAGGATAAATAAAGAATAAGAGCTTAAAAAACCAAACATTCCAAAAAGTAGCATCAAAATAGCATTCCATAAAGGATTTATTGAACAAATCCAAGAAAGCTCAAGAGAATCTTCAAATTTCTCATCAAGAAAAAAGACTTCACATCAGCAGATAAATGTTTACTATCATACTGATGAAGCAACTAATATAGAATTTGAATACATGATCCTGAGTACCTTTGGTATCCATATCACAAGATAAGACATCATGAATGGAAAAGGATACTTTGTGGATAACAATGAGAATCTAGAAATAATTACTTTTGAATTTCCTATTCTAGATCCAATAGGCATAACACAAAAGAAAAATATCCTGCCCTCATCCTTGCCCAATTTTAGAGGTAAATTCTCATAAGACCCAAACACATTTTTTTTCAAATTTGATATCCTCTGTATAAGCTATGACTATAGGTAGGATGTACAAAAATTGAAACTTTTTCTAGCCAACCTTAAGGACTCAACACTTCATTGGTTAATGGGACTAGGTAGTAATGCAGTCCTCACTTGGGAGGATATGAAAAAGAAATTTCTAGCTAAGTATCAAGAATATGGATGAGGAAGAAGTTACAAAAGAAATAACATCTTAAAGATGAATCAAGAAGGGGATGAATCTTTAGAAGACTATGTTTAATGGTTCATGTTCAGTGTACATAAATTCAAAAAAAGCACACTATGAGAAGAACCTTGAAAACTCATCTTCCTAAAAGGAGTTTAAGAAGATTGTCTAGAAGCCTTAGACCTAATGAGTGGGATAGATATCTCTCATCTTCCATTTTTATACATCAAGGAATTGATTAAGAACTATTCCAGGTCTACCATAAACAAATTTAGGAGCAATAAGATTTCATTGGTAATTGCAAGTGGCCTATCAAAATATAAATTTATTAACCTATTACAAGACATGAAATAGGATATCATTAGTCATTTGGACACCCAAATGGATATCATGCACTCCAAGTAAAAGAAAGCAACCTTGGATCAAGATTTGACCATTTATTATCTAGATTACAAGAGGAGGAAGATAGAGTGTAGGTGTCATGATTTTTAGCCTAAACTAGCTAACATCATAGCTGAAGAACTAGAAATAGTAGAGTTTCATGTTTTAGGAGGAGATGGATACCAAGTTTTCTATGTTGTATAAATAAATTCATGGGTTTAATAACTATCTTCCCTAGGTATGGGACAAAATCCACCTTTTATAAATTCTACCTCCTTTAACTCACAATTTGTAAATACTACTCTCAATTGGACTAGTCCATAGATGAATGTCCCACATCTTAATTTCAGCTAGAAACCACCTCAGACAAGCTACCCCACTACCTTCTAGAAACCTCCACAAAATGCATCCCCACCTCCAAATTCTAATTGGCAAACACCTTAGACAAGCTACCCCACTACCCCCTGATAACCTCCACAAAATGCATATCTACCTTGTACACAAGCTTGGAAACCACCCTAAGGCTTACCCTTCACAAACTAGTGGTAGCAGCCCTAAAGACCTAATCAGCCCTAGGGAAACCATCAAGGATGATTCCTCTACAACAATAACAACAACCTCCTTTTATTATACCTAATACCAAAGCTATACCTAATCCTAATCAGCTCCCTACCCAACCCATATATAACCCTACAAATAAGTTGGTTTAACCAACCTTTATTACTAAACTTATCTAGTACCTAGCATATGTAGTGAATATCAGTGAAGTTCACCTATGTTCAGGAAAAGCTCTACCACCTCCAACCCCACCCATAATAATAGAGTTAGATCAAAAAACTCTAGAAGATCATACTAACCCACCTTCATCACCACAAGAACTCTTTGAACTAGAAAATAAAGTTATTACTAAAACAACTCCATTTCTAGAATGTATTAATCTTCAACTCAATGTAATTGAGCCTAAATTTGATTTCATAGGAAAACTCAAAAGTCTCTGTGTTAAAATTCCTCTCTTCCAGGCCATCAAGGATGTGCCCATATATTTCAAAGCTATTATATACTTATGTCAATGTAATCCTTGAAGGAAGAAGAAGGATCCTAATACAGTGCATGTGATTGGCCAGTTGGTAGACCTTATGTTGGGCAACACCATGCCAAAGAAATATTTAGAACCAAGATGCCCAGTAGTAATAGTCTAGATATATGATAAATATTTGTTCAATACATTGATAGACCTAGGGGTTGTAATAAATTTATTGAGAACTAAAACCATGCACAAACTATAGCTAAATAATATTTGTTCCACATCAACAATGTTATAAATGGCTAACAAGTCTACAGTCAAACTAGAAATAATCATTGAATATCTTGTCATTACTATAGATTCTTGGGAGTATCCTATATATTTCATTATGTTGCAACCTAAGTCTAGTTTGGTTAGCTATCCTCTTATCTTAAGATGTCCCTAGCTTGCCATAGTTGATACCTTTATTGGTTGTAGATTAGGTGACATGTTGATGTCCAATGTCAACCACACTAAGAAGTTGGTCCTCTATCCCCTAGCATAGCTAGCTTTGGCACTAAAACATACATTATGAGATGAAGAAGATGAAGCAGAACAACCTCCCTAGATTCCTATATTTACCATAGACCATGCATGAACCTTGGATGATCAAGAATATGATGAAATTCTCTCCAATGTTCTCCATAATAATTACCAAACTTATTCTACAAATCTCAACCACTTGAAATGTGTTGAGTGCCCATTTTCTAGCTTTTGGGAGGTAGATAAATTTGATGCATCTATAGAAGACATATTTTACCAAATACTACCTCATATTTGTATCCAAACTATATCCATTAACATTATATATATTATGTAAGCACTCTCACAACAAATTGAAATCTCTCTAAGATTAACATTGCTTATTAATAGCAAGTTGGAGTCAAATGAGGAAAAGTGCCTAGTCTACATGTTGAATGCAAACCGACATGATTTTGTATGGGATTATGAGGACATAAACATAATTATCCCAAAAACATGCACACCTCATATATATATATTAAAGAAAAGTGCCAACTAATTAGACAACCACAATGTAGGATGAATCTAGCTCTTAGAGAAATAGTCAAAGTGGAATTGTAGAAACTACTGACCATTGGATTTATATAACCCATTTTAGATAGTGAATGGGTTTCACTTTTGATAATTGTACCAAATAAAAAAGGATAATGTTGTGTATGCATAGATTAAAAGGAACTTAATATATTAACTATAAAGGATCAATTTCCTCTATCCTTCATTGATCAAGTGTTGGACACACTAGTAGGGAAGAAATATTTTGCCTTTCTAGATGGCTTCAATGGCTACAACCAGATTAGCATTGTTATTAAGGACTAGGAGAAGACCACCTTCACCTATACATTTTGTACGTATGCTTATGTTGTATTACCTTTTGGGCTATGTAACACTCATGCAATATTCTAGAGAGTTATCATGAGTATCTTTATAGATATGGAAAATGAATGTGTATAAATTAATATGAATGACTTCATTGTTTATGGAGAAACATTTGATGAGTGATTGAATAACTTAGATAAAGTACTACAATATTTTTTGGAGCACCATTTGTCTTTAAGTCATAATAAATGCTACATGCTTATGACAAAAGGCATTGTTTTAGGCCACCATGTATCTTCTAAAGGAATTAATGTTGACCCTAAAAAAATTAGCATCATAAAAAATATCCTTGTTCCTCAAAAATAGAAATATGTCAAGAGTTTTTTAGGATATGTTAGTTATTACAAGAGTTTTATCAACAATTTCAGCAAAGTAGCAGTGCCATTATTCACTCTCTTGATTGAAGATGATGAATTCCTCTAGAATCTTACCTATGATACAAACTTCAAGAAATTAAAGGAATTATTGACCACCACCCATATTTTGCATGGTCTTGATTGGAATCTTCACTTCCATATTCTATAGATAATTCAGAATCTACCCTAGGAGTTGTGTTAGGCCAAAAATAGGGAGCACTCAATTATTCTATCTATTTTTTAAGAAAGAAACTATAGGTAGTAGAATTAAATTACACAATTACTAAAAAAGAGTTATTGGTAGTAGTCTACGCTATCAACAAGTTTTATCACTTCATCATAGGGTATCAAGTCTTTACTCATATAAACCATGCAACCATTCAGTACCTTATGAACAAACCAACTATCCTAGCCAAAGTGATAAGATGGCTACTCTTATTAAAATAATTTGATATCACCATTATAGATAAACCTAGTACGGACAATGTCATGGCCAATCTCTTATCATGCCTACAATCCCATGATTAAGATACCATAATAGATAACTCATTTCCAAATGAGCACATGTTCTCCCTCACCCTTACCACACCTTGGTATGTTGATATTTCTAAATACCTTGCCACAAGCTTACTCCCACAACACTTCCTCCCTAAATAAAGAAGAACTTTAATTCAAAAAAGTGGTAGGATTCATGGCTATTTAGATTTATTTTCTATATTAGACCTAACTCCATCATCAAAAGATGACTCAGAGAAGATGAATTTCAAGATATCCTCAAATATTACCATGATGAACCATGTGGAGGGCACTTTGTAGCCAAGTTTATAGTAGTAAAAATCTTGAATACAGGATATTATTGTCCCTAACTCTATAAAGATGTAATAAGGTACATTGTTCATTATGATATATGTCAGTGCATGGGGAGACCTACACATATAGATGAGATGCCTTTATAGTCTCAAATGGTGCTTAAACCATTTGAAAAATGGGGCTTAGACTTTTTAGGACCTTTTGATCCAAAATCCAATAGCAAATAGTATATTATTGTATGTATTGACTATGCCACTAAATGGGTGGAAGTCAAGGATCTTACACACACTAGGGATGAAAAGGTGGTTGCTTTCCTCTATGAGTAAATATTCACAAGATATGGTGTGTAATGAGAAATATTTATTGATCAAAGACCCCAATTCATTGGTATTTTAATTATTGCTTTGGTCTAACAATATGAGATCAGGCATAATAAATCAACTCCATATCATCCATAATCTAATGGATAGGTGGAAGTCACCAATAGAGAGTTCAAAATATTTTGACCAAGACTATTAGTATGTCTCATAAGGATTGGGAAGATAGACTTATTAAGCCTATTTGGGCTTATATAATCACATGGAATTCTACTAAAGGCTCTACCCCATATGATTTTGTCTATGGGAAGAAACTTGTCTTGATAATAGTATTTGAGCATAAAACCTTACAAACAACACTAAAACTTGGGATAGATATATCTGAAGCACATAAATAAAGGATTATGCAACTAAATACCTTAAATGAATATAAACAATAGAAATTTAAAACCATAGAACTTATATAGCACCAATGGATTAGCTAGCATGATAAGTACAATAAGACTAGGTAATTCAATGTAGGAGATTGGGCCCTTCTTTTTGATTCAAAATACAAGGATCATAAGGGTAAACTCTAGACCAGAAGGCTTGGTCAATTTTAGATTAAGCATGTTTTTTATAATGGAGTAGTGCAACTCTAAACCATTGATCTAGTAAGATTCCATCTCCTGGTTAATGGCCATAGACTAAAGTTGTAGAAAAAGCCACTCACTCAAGAGGAGTTTTCTAAGCACACACACATGCAATTACAAAATGGATACAATGATGTGCTGGATCAACATGATGTCTCACCAAATAAAGGTAAAAGAAACCAACACATATATAAATAAGGAGAGGAGGATATCCTAGCCCTCTTATGGAATGAAGACTAAGATGTTCACTTGGCCCTTCACTAGTCACCCTCACTAATAACTTGGTAAGGACCTAGAATAAACATTAAATTATAGGTATTAGTTAGAGTAAAAAAGCAACTAAACAATAAAAACCCATTTTTAGGCATTGATTATAATTTTTAGGTAGAAAACTAGCCTATTGGCTACCTAGAATTGTAAAATGGGCCTAAATAGAAAACCATCTTATTGGCTATTTATGGGTAAAAACATAAAAATGAAAAATAAATAATCATTCTGAGTAAACTATTCATCCTCCTCCAGTTTCCAAGGGACATTTTGTAACTACTACAGGCACCTCCTTCAGTTGCTATGACTTCTAATGTAGCTACTAAAATCACCTCCTTCAGTTACTATGGTATTTTTTTATAGCTACTGCAAGCACTTTTTCCATATCTGGGCATGACCTTATAGTCACTATGGGCTCCATCTCTAGTTGTTACAAGCATACCCTATCATCTCACTAAGCACATGCAGGATAGTTCTTCTCAAACTCTAAGCTATGGCCTTGGCTATGATCTTTTGAGAATATATGGAAAACACTAGACTAGTTAGAGGAGGAATGAAGAAGGATTATATTAGAAAAGTCAAAATTCTACTCAAGCTTGCCTATGAATAACAAGGCAAAGTCACTAGAAATAATCCACAAGCATTAAGATAACACAAAGACAAATCATGTAAGCTCATGAAATGGAAGATCATAAAGAAACAACACCTTCATCTACCCTCTTCCATGTTCATACAACACCTGACTTGCATCACCCATCTCTACAATAACCACCTTATGGTAGGAGATCAATAATCTCTCATCCAATTCTAAAGATCCATGTTCTATTTTTATGCATTCTATCATGAATCACATACAAATGTGTTGAGGGCACCATAGAAGCCTACCATCCTATGATCTCATAATTACTCTAAACCATCCCACTTTAGTCTAGTTACAACTACAAGCACAATCATTACATTCCACTAATCACTTGTATACAAACACTCACATGTAAATCCTTGGTGTCACCCTCGATAAACCATTAAAAAGGTATGTCATATATTTTGATCATTGAAAAGTATTCATTATTTTAAATATATCATGTATGGTATTGAAAAGCATATTAAATCATGAAACACTTCATTCATTAATACCCCTCAATTCACACTTAAACCTAGATGATGACATCCCAACCCACACTTATACCCCTAATTATGATCCCATTCTATCCATTCCATCCTGTTCACTCCACATCACTTGAGGACATCTGATGGTTCATATGGGGGGAGGATGTTATGGGTGAGAATATCATGCACTGTGAGATATATACATGCATGATTAAACACCATAATAAATTCATAATACCCTATAGGGAAAACAATCAATTTTATTGATTTCCCTTACAATTAGAACCATTCACACAAAGTTGAAGCATGCCATAACTTCTAACCTATAACCACAAACTACAATTGTTGAACAAACCTTGCTTTATTATAGGCAATTTTTTATAAGTCAAATAGAGTGTGTTGCCAATTACTAGTTCAAATAATTGGAAAAAAAAATAAACTTAGTAAAATGGGAGGGTTAGTTGTGAGGAGATAACCCATAGATTATAAGCAACTTTAGGGAGACCAAGCCAACTAGGTTGTCTTTAATAGAGCTAGTTGGACCACTTATTTTGATAAATTGCATCATTTATTAGAAACCCTTGCTATGGAATTTGTAGGATCCTTTACTGAAGATCGAGCTAATATACATGGCATCACATTCCTAGTCACTGAAGAACTAGTGAGCCAGGTAACTAGGCTACCAATTATAGGAGAGAACTGATAAGACAAACCCAATGGTTAAGAAGATAGATAAATTTTTTTTAGAGAAATGAAATATTAGTAATAAATAAAGGTGGTGTGGAGAGACTCAACTCACCTACATCCTAGAGGGAGATAACCTCATACAACATTAGATATATTACCTATGAAGGAAGGTATTCCATAATTTATACTCTTCATTTTAAATTTTAGAATCATTTAAGGCATGATAGAACAATTAATATTCCAAATCACTTATAGAACATTCTAAAACGGATGACCAAAGAGTACCAGAAGGGTATTGAAAAATCCCTATCCTATCATTTCCTAATATGGTTGATAAGTAAACATGGAATAAACTCCTTTAGACTTGATCTAAATTAGGAATAGTTTTTATCCCTAGGGAATAATGAACCTCAATAAGAAGAGGGTAATAATGAGAAGGAATACCTTAAGGAGTAAGCCCAACAAATTGTACAAGAAGATGATATGGGCACTAGTGCTACTGGACAACCCGTATCTACTGAGGGTCTATCTAAAACTACTATGGGTAGAAGAAAGAGAAGGAAACTAGTCCTAACTCCTTCTAACATAGAGAAGGAAAATCCATATTATCATATTACTTCTCCCACTTTCTCCTCACCACATATTGATTTTTCCATGATGGTTTATTTAGGTTAAGAGGAATTTCTTCCATCAACTATTGCAAAATAAGAATAAGTTTCTTAGTTTGGTGTCTTTGGTTAGAAGTTAATAAATGGTCTTCTATATCTAATGGTAGAACCTAGATCAGATTAGGAGTTAGTGAAGTTGAAATTGAGATCGGATAGTTAATATAACTATAGAATTCATTGCATTGTAATATTTTATACAAACCTTTAATTACTATAGATTTGATTAATGAGAAAGTTGATTATGTAATAAGCCTTTGCAAATCTCTCAGAGAAGGATTGGAACTCAGTTATAAATGAGGAAGGGCCCCCTCAGAAGGAGTTGTAGTGAAGATCCTCACCCTCTTTAGTTAAGAGTGTGTAAGTATATTTCATTATTAATCTAATTATATAAAGTGTGATGTATGTGTGATTTATAAGTGTGAATTATTTTTGTATTTCTATCATAATAGTTTCATAGTATAACTATCTAGTAAATTCAGCATAATTTCATTGTATTGTAGCTAGTAAAGCAAGTTGATTTATGAATCAATAATACATATATAGTGATAAAATCCTTGAAAATAATATGTACCCATGGTTGATAATTAATTTTAATCAGACTCAAGGATTTGGTATTCACTAGGTAATTAATCTGCACAACACAAGATTTAAGATAATTGAACTATCTCCTTCAAAGGGTCCATCTTGGAGTCATCATAGTTATAGCAGGCTTGGTGGGAATAGATTTATAATGAGGAGGAATAATTATAAAGGTTAAAATTATTGATCCTGTAGGACACAAAGGCAAGGCACCATTACATCATCAAACATCATTTGTGCCAATGCTCCCTCTAATTTCCATTACCCCTTCTATTTCCTATGTTTTTCTTTTTAGAGTTAATTTAGTTGGTCCTATTTCACTCACCCCTGCTATCCCCCTCCTCTCTTGGTTCCCAAGGTGGAGGGTGATCCTATTTATTCCTTTTTTCAACCAACTCTATTAGTTTGAAAGGTAGAGGAACCTTTATCTACCTTGTAGTTCCTACTTCTTCAGTTGGTATTCCTCTAATAACTCCTATATCAACTCCTACTATTCCTATTATTGTTCCATATACTGCTAGTCCACCCCCCATGAGAACCAATATGAAGGCCAAAATAAAAGTAATGGGAGTATTAGAAACTCCCCAATTACATGTTACATCTACATAGCTAATTCTAATAGTTCCCCTTCCTATTCCTTCTCAAGAGACAACTATGATAACCACTAGGAAGGATGAGAAGAAAATTCCTATTTATATAGTCCATCCACTACTATAATATGGTAGAGTGGACTAGTCTAAAATCATATGCCATTCAATCCCTGATCCCCTCCTAGAGGAAACTCTGAAGTAAACATCAGGTAATAAATTGGGTGAGACTAAAACTTTAGACACGCAACCCATGGATCTAACCTATCTAGTCCTCCCATAGTGGGCAATAAACATACAATCAGAGGCCTAAAAAAATCTAATATATTGATTATTGAATTTCCCATTATAAGCATAGTAATTAAAAAATCTATAGGGAGTGTATAGAGTGTTATAAAGAGGAAGTTGGAATAGGATAGTGGAAGAGAAGTCATTATGAAGTAAAGGGAATAAAGGTTCAATTTATCCAAGAGGAAAGATAGAAAATTGGGACAATCCCCATATATAGAGGATTTTAAATCCTTTTTTGAAACATATAAAGATGCTAGTGGAGATACACAAAGGAACAAAAATGTCATAGAGATAACTAAATAAATAACTAGAACAATTGAGTGAACAACAAAAAACTATTCATGTTCTATCCCAAATTATGATGGACATCTAAAGTGTAGGATCTAGATTGTACAATACTATTGAGGCTATTAGTTCTATGAGAGTAGAATTAGTGCTCCACATAGTAGAGAACACCAAATTATTTAATTTTTTGAATATAAATGATAATAAATTCAAATTACTTATTATTTTCATAATTGACAAGACATATACAAATTTGAACTTGATGGCACCATTAGAAGTTTTCAACTTGGTGGTCACCAGAACATAAGACGATAGGGAGTGGATTGATGTAGTCAAGGTAGTGATGCCTAAATATTCTAAACATGGGACTCACAACTAGAAAATTTTAGATGAACTAAAGCTTTCACAGGCCAAAGATTACATATGAATACTTATTAGCAAGGCCAATTTTGATAGAATATTACATTAATCTTTAGAGATCTTCAAGTAGCATATACAAGGGAAGACAATATAGGAAATAGAGGTAGAGATCAATTTAACTAGGAAGAATGTCATTAAAGTTGAGATCTTCAGATCTAACTTCAAGACTACTAAATCTAAACATGCAAGGCTCTTAGAGTAGGTAAACAAGGTGCATGGGCCTCTATTTATTAATATGGATATAATTAAATATTAGTATGACATCGGGCACAGCCATTATAAGGCTTTGGAATTGAATAAAAATGCTATCACTACATCTCCCAGTTTAATGCAAGCATCCACTTCAATGCCTCCAACAACCTTTTCAACCATGCAAGCACCCAGTCAACCTTGAGTTAAATACCAATTTGGTGTGTACACATGCATATTTTACTTACACTTTATTTACACTAGATAATGCATTTAAAGTTACATGAAATGTTTTTAAGTATGCACAAATTGCATTGCCTTGCACATGCCAACTAATTTGGACATAAATATAATTAGTTATAGGCATGTAAAACATGCAATTTTGTGACTAAAATTAGAACTAAGGTTCTAAGTGTGATGTGTAACCATGAGTTTAGATGTACTTGGAGGATGAGTCATCACTTAAAAAATTATATATATTTATTTAATTTCATATTCCCAAGGGATGGAATATTTTTTTGATACAATAAAAAGTCAAATTTTGATTGTCATGCAATTGTGTTGGTGTTTTCTCCTTCCATTTATGTGATATTAAGGTTTTGTTTTTTATTATTATAATACATTAATTGGAAGTGTGAAAAAGCTATATAAAAAGTATGATTATTTTAATCAATGTATTCTAGTTTTAGATGTGAAAACACTACTGAAAATAGATTTCATTAAGAAATTAGTTTAAGCTATGTTAATATTATTAGTGTGTATGAATACTTTGTCTTGGTATAGTTTTTTAAAGTGTGTGAAGTAGCTACCTTAGATTCCTTCTTGGTCCAAGATGTAACTTTCTATTTAAGGGTATGCAAGAGAAATTTTAAAGGAAGTAACCATCAACTGAGGCCATCAAGTTTCTTATATCACTCCTCTTACACTTCATAACTATGTTTACTTGTAAGTGTGCAACATCTACAAGTAGTAAGCACTAGTTTTGAGAGTACTTGTCTACTAATATACCAACCTAGGAAGTGACTATGTTAGATCATATAAACTTATTTTTTTCTCCACCCTTCCATTATTTTGAAGTTTATTTGATTTATATCTATCCACTCTAGATTAGGTATTACCCATCCATCCCACCCACTTAAGATTGATTTCCTTACTAGGATAATTTCACTAAAAGCAAACCTAATTAAAAACTTGCATGATCTGCTTATTATTATATAAAATTTTTGTTTAACCCATACATACAAATTGTGCTTTAGGGTTTATTTTACCTCCATTGCAATCTTAAAATTTTATAGGATACCTCATTTGAATGTTGATTGGTGCATAATACCAATATTAATAGAGGAGACATTTATTGTCTTCAAATGTGTTAATCACATTGGTGTTGGTGTTTAGACAAGAGGCATCTAGATTAGTGTCATACATTTATGTAAGTCTTGATGCAGATTTTACAAGAAGAAAATGTTGACCATGGCATTCAAAATTGGTGTGAGTGGTTGAGAGATGGTGATGGTACAACTTATCACTTGACTTACTATTCTTACCTTTGTCTAAATCAGAAGATGTTGGAGCCCTTGAGGGTTGAGTATTATTATAATGCTTCTCTCCTTTACAAGAATTATGTTTTTGCTTTTACATAGGAGGTTATGAAGTGGAGTTGTGTGAAAGCTAGGACTTATGCATTGAATTGGATGAAAAGGTGACAAATTGATTCATCTTTACCTTGGATTTGAAAATTTTAGAATTATGATATGCTTTCCCCAAAGTTTCAAAATTTAAAAATTACGTATTTACACATATATAAGGTGATAATATATTGATGTAATTCAACACATTATGTTGTTCAATCAATTTCTTTTGTAGTTACATATAGTAGTCATAATAAATGTTGTAGTCTTCCATGGACTGATCTTTGTGATAGTGCACTTGTTTAAACTAGGTGTATTCATATTCAAAGTGGTGTAGAGGTTAATATTCCTCCTTCCATGCATCTACGAAAGTCTTCTTGGAATCAATTGGAACACACTTTTGCATGCACTACATGGTGAAGCTCTCCCACCAATGAATGACTAGTATGGATATATTTAGTACTATAAATATGATCTTATCAACACTGGTGAAATAATTAACTAAGAATTCTGCCTCAATTTTTTAGATATAGGCATCTAATGTTTTATTTTTGATATTACCTTTGAACAAAGGGAAGTTGAGATTGACTTGAAATTTGAAGGGGGATTATTATTGAAACTATTGTTGAGTAAACTATGGGAGTGTGGTAGAAGGTGTCAAATTGAGATGTACCATCAATTCATAGAAGTGGACAAAAATTTTAGTGTGTTTTACCTCCATTGCATAGATGATGAGCTTTCATACCTTAGGGGCTACCTCAATTTATTTATAGGCATTAGCCATCTTACTTTTACTGAGATGTTCTTATGGATATTCTAAAATAGAATCAAATGAAAAACCTTCCTTCTCAAGTTGCACTCACATGTTTATATGAATATAAAGGAATAGATTTTTCCATCTCTAATACCAATGATCTACACCATAAGGCCTAGGACTAAGTGTACAAGGGAAAACTAGGTTTTGGTTGTAAATAGTTATGAGCAAAGATAATTTAGAAAGAAACAACTATACTCATTCAATAGAGAAAAATTCTTGCTTATATGAAATGTAACTTTTATTCATTAATAGAGAATAAGGAAAACTAGTACAATGTATTATAATGCATGTTTTATAGAGTAGATATGTATATCATTCTATCTATGTTATGACTAAGTGGAGCATTGACCACTAGGTAGGGTGTGTATGTTACATACTTATACAAATAGAATAGAATAATGGTTACAATAACTATTATTTACCAAGAATATGATTGCATTGGTTCATATTTTATGCTAGATGATAGTTGGTAAAACCCTTGAATCATGTGGATAAGGTGAGTCAACACGTGGATGTGTTGTGGAGTCTAATAAATCATCTAGGCATTGAGAATTGTGAGTTACAGTACAAAAGTGCAAAGCACATGGATTTACAAGTTTTAGAGTGTACATGAGTCAATGATATGACATGGGATTTTTTTTGGTGTGTAGGTCCTATGAGCTATGGAATATAAATACCAAGTGGATTGTACTATAGGCAAAAGGGTCATAAAATTTGGTGAGCTTATCATAGGAATTATGCAATGTGTGGGATTATAATTTTGGAAGTGTGCATAATGAATGCATAGTATGGAGTTTATAGGGTCATTTCATAGAAGTATATGATATGGTATAGGACTTACATGTATGAATTTGATAAAAAATTGGGCAAGGAGTGTGAAATATTGGGTGAGATGTGCATACCCTACATAGTAAAGTGAATGAGATGTTAGCCTAGATTCATGGGAACTATGTACAGATCATTCAACCCTAGAATTTTAAATATTATCATGGGCATTACATTGGCTAAGGAACCTGATTCAACTAATAAATTATGCATATTTTTTCCAAAGATTCTTACACTCAACAAGAAGGGTTGGACTTCAATATTATCTTTATACATGACAATGTTTGCATATTCATCTTTTAATTTATTAGTGAATGGTTTATTAGTCAACACTTTGAGAAAAATATCCATCTACTCTATTATTTAGTCCAAATCATGAATATTGTTAGCATAGGTTCTTAAAGCATCAAACCATGCTAAAGATGAGGATAGTTAAGTTATACTTCATTACATAAGATAGTGCATCATATTAATATAAAATATTAGATAATAGAAGCATAACAAGAATGAATTATTGTGTATTAAGTAGGAAGTAATAAAAACCAATAATTCATTAAGATTTATAGAGTATTTAGATTAATGTATAAACAAAGTAATCAAATCTTAGACATGAAAACACACATAAGGAAAAAAGTAAGAAATCATAGGTAACCATAACCAAATAGTATCTATTTATCTCTTCCAAAGTGGAACTCTATTCTTTTTAAAAACATAAGTATATATCGACATTTACAACCTATGATTTTTCATATTCAACTAAGTATCATACAAATATACCACAATTTTGGGTTTTTAATAGGTTGACATAACCAAGTGGCCACCCTTTATTGGTTTTCAACCATCCTGGCCGTGCTTGTCTTACTAAGTCATCCCCAATACAAAATATTTATATAAAATTTTAACAAAATTGGTACTCTATGTAGTATTTAAATTGAAGGAGGTGGCATGGTTGTAGATGATGACAAGATAGAAGAGACCTTAGTCTTAGATTGCATATCCTTGCATTAAGTGATGATTTTTTGGAGATCTAGTGGTAGATTTTACATAAGTGTGTTGATAATTTGGGTAACCTCAATGTAAAAGGGAGATAGATTGGTCTTGTAAGAATCTCAATCAAACATGGCATTTTGGATCAAGCACATCAAGGTGTGAAATGGTGCATGATATCCAAGGATCCACTTGAGATTCATATCATAAATGATACCCATGACTACCTTGATGTTGGTGACCCTATTCTAGATCTCACAACTTAGCATCTCCATTTTGTCTATGTGATGCTGGGATTGGAGACCAATAAAGAAACTACATAAGATCTAACTTTTCAAATTGATGATGTTATCTTGAATGTTATCCATATAATTAAGAAAGTCTTAAAATGTTCTATCATTATTTCCCATAAAGGTATTATGGCTACCCATAGTTGTCTTAGTAGTGGCATTTATGGTAAAGTATGCATTAGAACTAGCTAAAGAATGATCCAATTATTACTTCTAGTCCAACAAGTCACACACAACCTTTTGTGCTTATAGTTTAAAAAAATTTATCATGTTTTGGTACTCCTCTATCAAGGTGATGAGAATTTCAGCTTTTGTCTTCACATCATGGCCCAATGTATTGACTACATGAATTTTTTGGGCTATGCACTAGTCCTTAGTCAACTTAGAGACCAGAGTCTTGAGTCTTCACTAGTTGTACATGACTTGGTCCCTAATTGTTTGAGTGACCAACTTTGGGTAGGCATCCTAAATGAGTTTAATATATTCATGGAGGTAATCCTTTAGTTTAATATTCTCTAACTTATATTTATCCCTTTTATACTCTAAAAAGGTGGCCTTCTACACAATTGACTCTTGAAATGATACTGCACCCTCAAGTTATTTCTTCAGTATAAGCTTGGATATTTCCAATGATGATTTTTACTATAGTGGGAGTGTAGCCAATGTGATCATAGTTGTTTAAGTGTTTGATCATGGAATTTTTATAAGTGGGATAAAAACTAGTGTACTCAGTACCAACAGTTAGGACATCCCAAAGCCAAACTCTTCCCAAGGGTAATTTTAGGAGCTCAAGACCTATTGTACTTATACTTAGGGATTATTATTATTCTAGATAAATTTCTTGTACTTATGTTTACTCATGTGTCTATTGTTGATACACCATGGCCTCTACTACTAGCTTGAGTTATTGTGTAATGTCTTCATCTTGCTTTCTTTTTACTTCCTCCTCTTCTTATGATTTTTTATTCAGTTATTTCTATGTAGCTTTGTGTTTATCTTTGCATCTTCTACCTATAGCTTTTATGCATATTCTTCTTCTTCTTTCTATTTTTTTAAGGTCATAGCATTGGCTTGTTCATTGTAGCCTATTCTTGTTATTGTGCTTGTGCTTGAGTTTATGCATGTGCCTATACCTATGCCTGTTGTTGGCATAGGGCTTCATATTTTTATTCCTTCTTCTTTATTACTTACTCTACTTGTTGTTGTGCATGTGTGGCATCTTTGATATCCTACTTTGCCTATGCCACTATGTCCTATTTCTATTTTTCTTCTTTTAATTCCTTAACCTTGGTAATGAGCTCAGCTTTTTTATCTTTCTATGATTGCACCTCCTATGCTTTCTTGGATATGTCGATAGCTTCATGTGCATTATTATGCACTTCTTATCACATGTATGAGGATAATATTAGCCAAATTATGGATTACATATCCCTCTTTGACATTATATTACATTTATCTATGATTTATTTTTATTAGTAGGTCGGCCTATGGATTAATCATGGCCTAGATAGACTATATATAGGAGGTAGTTGGTAATCATTTATCATCATATTGTGAATTCTGCTCTTATTAAAGCTTGTGGAGGTTGCCCCCTCAAAGTGGCTTATCTATTATCATATATTTGGATATATTTTAGTCATATTTGGATATAATTCTATTGTTATACTTAATTATTGAAGTAATTTCATTACAAGTGGTATCAGAGCTGTGATTTGGGCAATCTTGTGGGTGAAACACTAAATTTTTAATTTATGAGATATAAAAAATGGTTGTGAATTTCTCTAAAAAAAATTTACTAGAGGTGAAAAGTAATAAAATTAAGATTCCATTAAAATTTTAGCTCATTTGGATCTGGTTTACAAAAGTTATCTCCATTTTATGTTTTTTCATAAAATTGCTCTATAGTGTGCAATTCAAAGAATTTTTATGAGTTATTTACATTTTTGGAAAGATTATAAAAATTTGGATACATTATGTTCTTTTTATATTTTTATTTGAGGCTGAAATAATTCCAAAATCACTTGGTCAAAGTTGGGTCAAAAGTGCCAATAAGGGTCGACATCGTAAAACCCTTTTATGGCAGGTCCACAAACTCGGGGCTGAGGGAAGGGTGCTGAAACTCCAGGTAAAACTCCTAACAAGGAAGAGATGGATTCAGAAGGGGGATGTACTAGAACCTTTTTACTAGGTTTTTTTGACATAGATCACAAAGTGAGCTAGCTTGACTATAGTATGCAAGGCATTCATAGTGAGGTGCAAGACATACAATCTAATATGCAATCCATACAAGATAGTTTCGGAGATATCATGATGGCTTTGAACATTAATTAGTCAAATCATCAAGCTGACTCTATTTCACAAACCCACTAGGGTGGTTCTCCTAACCAGTCTACTTCAAATCTAACTCCATGGCCATAAAGGAACCTATTACCAAAGGTGGATATGCACAAATTTGATGGAAAAGATCCACTCAATTGGCTCAACCAAATGGAGAGTTTTTTGACCTACATCAGATTCCAAGTGGATAGAAGGTTACCATGGCATCCTTGTATCTTGAACCTAATCAATTCATTTCGTATCAATGGTTGTGTGCTCAAAAGAAAAAGATGACTCTCAATGTCACCCGATCAGTTTTTACAAAGGAGCTACAATTACACTATGGCAATAGTGTGACTAAGAATTACTTCAACCAACTAGAAAAAATGTGACAAACTGGCCCATCAAGGATTATATTCATCATTTTCAGAACCTATCCTTACATGTGGAGACAATTTTTGAAGCAAACTTGAATGACCTATTTTTGGGTGGACTCAAGGACCACATTCAACATGAGCTACACATGTTTAATCCACTTAATATTTCTGAATCTATTATCATAGCACGTAGAGCGGAGGAAAAATTCATAGCCAACAAGAATCAGCCATTCACTTACTTCAAAGATCGTAGCATATCGTCACCAACATTTCCTCCACCTACTAGATTGACCCCTCAACAAATTGAAGAGAAGCATGCAAAAATATTATGTTTTAGTTGTGATAGCAAGTGGAGTAAAGGACATAGATGTGTTGAGAAGAAGTTATTCTACATTGAGGGACCAAAAAAAGATGAAGAAGTAGATGATTCCTCCAATGATGATGAGGAAGATATAGAGGAGGTACCTAAAGATTCCCAACCTACAATCTCTTGTCATGCACTTGTAGGTATTAGCACTCCACAAACTCTTAAGGTCATGGGTTTCCTCAAGAAATAGAAGGTGAAAGTGTTGATTGATTCAGGGAGCACACATAACTTTATAAACCATAAGTTGGCCACTCGATTGAACTATTTCATCTACCCAGCACCAAAATTTTAGGTTATGATTGCAGATGGTTGCACAATTAATTGTTCAGGCAAATTCCATAGTATTAAGCTTACTATGTTTGGGTACAATCTCGACTCTCCTATGTTTTCTATTCCCATGGGTAACACAAACATTGTTTTGGGAGTCCAATGGCTCACAACCTTAGGTACCATTGAGATGAACTTCCAAGAACTATTCATGCACTTTCATTCTGAAGGTAAGAAAATTGAACTACATGGATTACATGCAAAATATCCACAATTGATTAGTTCACATAAGATGACCAAGATGATAAAAAAGGGGCCAGAGGGAATTATTGCATGATTATGCTCCATAAAAGATCAACCCACATAGGTATCTACACATCCTAATCTATAAATAATTCTTGAAGACCACTCATCTATTTTTAGGGCCATGCCAAAAGGACTACTGCCAAAAAGAGAACATGATCATGCCATTCAACTAATTCTAGGTAGTCAACCACCAAATATCAAACCATATATATATCCATATGCACAAAAGAGTGAAATTGAAAAGATGGTCCATGAAATGCTAGAGGCAGGGATCATCAAGCATAGCCAAAGTACATATTCATCACCAGTGGTCATGGTGTGAAGAAGGATGACACATGGTGGATGTGCCCAAATTATAGGGAACTCAAAAAGTACACCATCAGAGATAAGTTTCATATTCCAATAATTGATGATTTACTTGATGAGTTGCACGGTGCTAATTATTTCACAAAATTGGATCTTCACTTGGGGTACCATCAAATTAGAATCAAGGATGAAGATGTTCATAAAACTACTTTTAGAACACATTAGGGATATTATGAGTTTTTGGTAATGCCCTTTTGTCTTAAAAATACACCATCTATTTTTTAGAGCTTGATGAACACTATTTTTAGGCCTTTTTTAAGGAAGTTTGTGCTGGTTTTCTTTGATGACATATTGATTTATAGTCAGACATGGGAAGCACATCTACAACATGTGAAATAGGTGTTGATAGTTTTGGAGAAGCACCAAATTTATGTGAAGCCATCTAAATGTGATTTTGGAGTATAGGAGGTAGAGTACCTTGGTCACATTGTTTCCCATGAAGGGGTCAAATTTGATCCCCAGAAGATCAAAGTGATAATAGAATGGCCCATGCCAAAAACTCTTAAAAACCTTTGAGGGTTTCTTGGACTAACAGGTTACTATAGAATATTTGTGAAAGGTTATGGTAGCATAGCAAATCCACTCATTGCATTGTTAAAGAAGGATGCTTTTCATTGGAATGATGATGCCACCAAAGCATTTGAGAAACTAAAAGTAACTATGTGCACCACTCCAATTTTGGCTACTCCAAACTTCTCACAAACATTCACTATTAAATGTGATGCTTCTGGGTCTGGATTGGGGGCAGTACTAATGTAGGAAGGAAGACCCATTACATTTGAAAGTTATTAATTCAAAGGTAAGAATCTATAAAAACTTGTCTATGAGAAACAAATGATGGCTATTCTTCATGCAGTTAAATAATGGAGGCCTTATCTGATGGGTGGACACTTAAAGGTGAAAATGGATCATGATAGTCTCAAATACTTTTTGGAGCAAAGATTATCATCTAAGGAACAACAAAAATGGGTAACCAAAATGTTGGTTTATGATTTTGAAATCATCTACAAGAAGGGTAAAGATAATGTAGTAGAAGATGCACTATCCAGATGGGATGCATCCACAGAAGCATTACTTTGTGCAATGTCCATATTTCAAGTAGATTAGGTGGATGAAGCTAGGTTAGAATGGGACCAAGACAAGGATACACAGGTTCTGATTTAGAATCTCCAGCAAGCTAATTTATCCTCTGAAAAATTTTAATGGAAAGGTAATGTCCTATGGTATAAGGGTAGGTTATACTTGTGCAAAATTTTAGTGCTTAAGCATAAGATTCTTGCAGAGTTGCATGCATCTCCAATTGGGGGACACTCAGGGTTCTTGAAAACTTATCATAGAATTAAGAAAGAATTATTTTGGGAAGGACTCAAGGGAGATGTACAAAAGTTTGTGGAAGAATGCTTGATATGCCAATAGAATAAAGGTGAAACAGTTAAGACCCCAGGTTTGTTACAACCATTAGCAATTCCTAGTCAAAGGTGGGAGGAGGTTTCCATGGATTTCATCATTGGGTTGCCTTATTCTGAAGCTAAGAATGTTATTTTGGTCATTGTGGATAGGCTTACAAAATGTGCCCATTTTTGTGCTCTCTCACACCCATTTTCAACAAGTACAGTAGTGGTTATTTTTATGGAAGCAATTCTCAAATTACATGGAACCCCAAAAATAATTGTAAGTGTTCGTGATCCTATTTTCACTAGTAATTTCTAGACTAAACTATTTTCTTGTTTGGGTACTCAGCTAGCTCATAGCTCATCTTACCACCCCCAATCTAATGGACAAACTGAAGTGGTTCAAAAGTGTTTAGAGGGGTATCTCCATTGTTTTGTATTAGATAAACAAGAACATTGGGTTAAATGGCTACCACTTGCAGAATGGTGGTATAACACATCTTTCCATACCTCTTCTAAAATGTCTCCATTTCTAGCACTATATGGCTACCATCCACCTTCCATCACTTCTTCATTAAAGGTGCACACCAAGGTTGGAGATGTGGAAGAGCACATTCAACATCAACAAGAGGTTTCGGCTAGTTTGAGAGATAATTTGGCCTTGGCACAAAATAGGATGAAGCAACAAGTAGATCAACACTGGAGTGAGCAAAATTTTGAGGTGGGTGACTAGGTATTTGTTCATTTGTAGCCTTACAAGTAGATGTCCTTGAAGCAATAGAAAAAGGACAACAAACTTGCTCCTAAGTATTAAGGCCCTTATCAGGTTCTACAAAAAATTGGAAGTGTGGCTTACAAGCTCGAGTTACCTCATTCATCTCACATACACCTAGTATTTCATGTTTCTTGTTTGAAGAAGGTCATTAGACAAAAAGTTTTCACCCAGACAGAGCTCCTAGATATAGATGAAGAAGGATGAGTCATTTTGGAACTAGAGAAGATCCTCCAAACACGTACTAATAGGTTGAGAACCAGAGAGATTAGGGAATATTTAATCAAGTGGAAAAACCAAAGCAGTGAAGATGCAACTTGGGAAGGTGAATATTTTCTGCAACAACATCCAGATTTGTTTAACATTGAGGACAATGTTGGTTTGAAGGGGAAGGACATGCTATGCCCTAACTTATCACATTTATGAGGATAGTATTAGCTGACTTGTGGCTTACTTATCCCTCTTTGACATTATATTACATTTATCTATGCTTTATTTTGATTAGTAGGTCGGCCTATGGAGTAACCATGGCCTAGATAGACTATATATAGGAGGTAGTGGGTAATCATTTATCATCATATTGTGAATTTTTCTCTTATTGAAGCTTGTGGAGGTTTCCCCCTCAAAGTGGCTTATCTATTATCATATATTTAGATATATTTCAGTCATATTTGGATATAATTATATTGTTATACTTAATTCTTGAATTAATTTCATTAGAGTGATGAGAATTTCAGCTTTTGTCTTCACATCATGGCCCAAAGTATTGACTACATGAAGTTTTTGGGCTATGCACTAGTCCTTGGTCAACTTAGAGACCAGAGTCTTGAGTCTTCACTAGTTGTACATGACATGGTCCCTAATTGTTTGAGTGACCAACTTTGGGTAGGCATCCTAAATGAGTTTAATATATTCATGGAGGTAATCCTTTAGTTTAATATTCTCTAACTTAGATTTATCCCTTTTATACTCTAAAAAGGTGGCCTTCTACACAATTGACTCTTGAAATGATACTGCACCCTCAAGTTATTTCTTCAGTATAAGCTTGGATATTTCCAATGATGATTTTTACTATAGTGGGAGTGTAGCCAATGTGATCATAGTTGTTTAAGTGTTTGATCATGGCATTTTTATAAGTGGGAGAAAAAAACTAGTGTACTGAGTACCAACAGTTAGGACATCCCAAAGCCAAACTCTTCCCAAGGGTAATTTTAGGAGCTCAAGACCTATTGTACTTATACATAGGGATTATTATTATTCTAGATACATTTATTGTACTTGGGTTTACTCATGTGTCTATTTTTGATACACCATGGCCTCTACTACTAGCTTGAGTTATTGTGTAATGTCTTCATCCTACTTTCTTTTTACTTCTTCCTCTTCTTATGATTTTTTATTCAGTTATTTCTATGTAGCTTTGTGTTTATCTTGTGCATCTTCTACCTACAACTTTTGTGCATATTATTCTTCTTCTTTCTATTTTTCTAAGGTCACAGCATTGGCTTGTTCATGGTAACCTATTCTTGTTATTGTTCTTGTGTTTGAGCTTATGCATGTGCCTATACCTATGCCTATTGTCAGCATAGGGCTTCATATTTTTATTCCTTCTTCTTTATTTCTTACTCTACTTGTTTTTGTGCATGTGTGGCATCTTCTATATCCTGCTTTACCTATGCCACTATGTCCTATTTATATTTTTCTTATTTTAATTCCTTAACCTTGGTAATGAGCTTAGCTTCTTTATCTTTCTATGATTGCACCTCCTATGCTTTCTTGGACATGTCGATAGCTTCATGCGCCTTATTATGCACTTCAATGGATTTTTTTTAGTTAGCCTCTACATCCTTAGCCTTTTGTATGGCCTCATATTTTTCATCTTGGTGACTTGATTTTTATTAATTTTTTTAGCATGCTCCTTTTGATGATTCTTCTCCTCTTTTCTAGCTCATTATTCTAATGCATGATCTACTTCTTCCCTTGAATCCTTTTGTTCTTATGCAATGGTTTGCTCGAGTTTGATATCTAAAACCTCTTAGGAATAATGTCATAATGATGACTCACATAGTTGGACCACTAAGCTAGAAAACTATGCTTTGTTGCATCTGAGGGTAACCAACCTACATTTGGGTGGTGGTGAAGTGGAAGATGGAATAGGTTTTACTTCTTGTGTTGGTTTACCAAATGTGCACTCTTCTAGTGTGTGTGAGACCCTAGCCTCAAGATTATTTTTGGGTCTATGCATGAGTGATTATGGTATACTTTTGGGTAGTGGTGCAAATAATTCTTCAGCTCCAATGGTAGGAGTAGGTTTTTGATAGAAAAATTCAATCCTTCATTATAGTGGCTCTACTTATTTTTGCATGGTATCAATGATGATATATGTATGGATTTATGGAAGGATAACCCATAGGTTCAAAGGAACCTATTCAAAAAATTGGATTTTATGCATAACCTTTCAAAATAAAATTTCCTTCTCATCCTTTGATCTGGGCAACACTTTAGGTGATAATTCAGGGGATGATTATACGCCAATTAGTGGTAGAACTTCTAGGATCCATAAATTTTAAACCATAGCTCTGTTTGACTCCCCATTTGAACCATTGGAAAGATAAGAATGATTAGAATGTAATGAGATGGCATGGACCTATGATTGATTTTTTTACACCTAAAAACCTAATAGAAGTGCTTGAAATTTCAATTTTGATAGTGTTGTCTAAAAATAAAAAGTTTCTAAAAATAGTAATTTCTTGAATTCTATGTTGGTGTAAATCATGAAAGTTGAACCACTTCATCTCCCTCAATATTAGTGACCTTCCACATCCTCCTCTTACCTTCAAAATATGTATAAATAAATATGTATCTTGAGAAGGAAATGAGACACTTCTTCTTAGAGATAAGCATATGTTTGTATTTGCAATCTTGTGAGAAATAAAGCATCTCTTCTTAGAGAAAGCATTATTATTGTGTTATTTTGTGTTTTTGAAATATATTTAAACCAAAATCCCTAATTTTTTGTCATCCTCTTTATCATAGAAGTCTTTGATTATGTCTATAATCATTACTTAGTATATTTCTTGTCCATCCATGCCCATCTATTGAAGGTCACATGAGCTTGTGATTTGGGGATCCTTAAGATCATATAACCAATTCATCATGCTGTGTGTCTTATAATTGAATAGAGGAGATGAAAATTTATGCTCGATGGAGAGATTGCACTTTAAATTTTATGGATATGAATTGGTGGAGGTGTAAAGGGTGACCTTGATATATCATAGATGTGTATAAAGACACCTTTGGTTAGTAAGGTGATAGCAGTTTATTAGCATAAATACTACATGACATCTGGTGGTACCTGAGGATATGTAGTGATCAACTCTAGACACTCTTCCCAAAATGATTTGAATTTACCCTCATGTGTTAGGGATCTATTCTTAGGTGTCTAGATAAGGTTGGGGAATTGTTTCACTAGACAATAATTATTGTTAAGGTGCACTTCTCCCTTCATGGACTTCCATTATGTGAAACACAACAAGAAGATAAGGAACTAGTATTAGAATGTCTACTTTATTGATGTACAAAACTTATCAATATTTGTCAATATATTTTGAATGAAGTATTTTGGATAGTTGAATTATTCATTCTTATGGATCATGTAATTGGTGATGTCCTTAACCCCTTTTGTAATTTGTTTCATAGACTTGGTCATCTACTAGAACCTCCTTGTGATGTAGTGACACACTAGCTCATCATGAATTCATTCAATTAGGATCCCTCTAGATCCCTAAACATAAAAATATAAAACCTCATAGAGAATAGGTAATGTTCTCATCTTATATGTATAAAGGGAGTATCCTCATGTAAGCATGCCCAAAGCTTAGGTCATGGTTTATGTGTTGATGACAATGGTGATGTCCAAGTCAAGGTATATGTATTTATCATTGTATCGATTGAGCATAAATTGTATAATTTCCACCAAGTTACCAAAATTAGGAATTCAAAGTAGGCACTCAACATATATATTATGTAAGTGGTGGGGGCTATGAGAATTAGTGATTGCATAGCATCAATGGGGTCTAGACAAAATATATTCTGCTCTACTGCTCAAAGGAAGTCAAATGGCTCTATTTCATTAAATTTAGACTCACTAAGAACTATATGAATGCCCATTTCTTCTTTTTATGCATCAATTAGTCTTATGATGAGTCATGAAGTATCCATGTTTATTTAATTAATGAAATTACAATTCTATTGGCTCTCTATGAAATAAAACTAGATAAACTCTTTAAATTTGTAGGTCTTGAAAATATGTACAATAATGAAATTCTAACTTGGTTCATGAGATTGACCTTTATATATTTCACACCTATTGGTTTCCACATAAATGTTATGCTTAGCTATCCATTCGACATGAATGTAATGGTTAATATGGTAGATATTATCCAATCTAGAAATTAAGATAGTTAGTCATTAGTATATGTGTGGAGATATATCATTATGTTCTTTAATATTATTACAAAAGTATGAATGGATGATGTTGATGAGCCACAAATTTTTTGAAGATTAAGTCAATATAACCTTGGATCTAGAATTAAATTTTGTTGTATGACCATTATATATTGAAGATATTATTTATGTAACTTATATGTACCTTTCATAAACTTAATTTATTTCCTTCACTCTTACTAAAATTGATGATGGTACACATTAATTCTTCTATGCATGATTAGTGCATGTTATACTTGGTATCTTGGTTATGGAATGGTAGTGAAGAGATCATATAAAAACACACATAAAAAACATGCATAAATGAGAAATCCTTATCTACTTAGTGTTACTTACCACCTTCTCACTTAGCATAATGAGATCAATTAAGACTATTGGTAGTAGGTATTGACCCTATATCCATTCACCCACCCTGGTAAAATGGTTCCCTAAAGATCTCTCAAAATAATGGTTCCTTGCTGAGATATTTCATTGATAACATAAGACCCTTTACATCAGATCTATAATTTTCTCAAAAATACTTTGAAATGACTATTATATAACAAGACTGGTTGATCTTTATGAAATTCCTTATGGTACAAATTTGTATCATGTCATGCTTTCTAGCTTTGATTACAAAATTACTACATCCAAGATGCTCTACGTCTATATGCATCCATCCTATTTAGTTCTATAAGTCTATTAGTGAGAGGCTCAAAATCCCCTAGTCTCATGATCATTGCAATGCATAGACTATGTATTTAGTATTCTATTGGCATTACTACTTCAAGCCCATAGACCAACTAGAATGGAGTAAGACCTATGGCTCTCTTATAGTATGTGTGATATGCCCACAAAACCATAGGAATGAATTTTTCCCAATCATCCCTCTTAACATTGCATATCTTTGTCAACATTTTGCCCAAGACTTTGTTATAAGCCTTAACTTGGCCATTATATTATAGATGGTATGTATTAATTTTATGATAAGAAATCATGAATTCCTCACTAAGATCCTTGATGGTGTTTTTTAGGAAGTGTATCCCTCAATCACTAATGAGCTTGATGGGGCATCCAAACCTTGTAATAATATTCTCATAGAGAAACTTTGATGTGTCTTTCACACCACAACTGGGTTTCATAGTATCTTCAACCCATTCGGTAAAGTAGTCGATCGTAGTGTTAATATGCTTTATTTTACTTCATTTACTTGATGGATTGATAGGTCCAACAAATTGAAATCCCCATTTTTCAAAAGGTTATTCAGTTAAAAAAGGATGAAAAGGTATTTCAACTCTTTGTAGTGGTTTACCCATGTATTGACATACATCATAGTTCTTTTTTACTCTATATGCATCTTGAAATAGATTTGGCCACCATAACCCACTCTGTAACAACTTCATAAAAGTAGATTCTCTAGAAAAATGTCCTCATGCTATTCCTTGGTGTGTTTCTTATAAGACTTATGGTCATTCACATTTAAAAACTACCCTATGTAGTACTTCATCCTTCCCTAAATGATATAAAATCCCATTGATGATGGTATATGGTAAAGCTTTGGTGGTAAACTACTTCTTATCTCATTTTGGTAGTTCATAGGGAATACTCCTTATTCAAGGAAGTTGGTGATCGGTTCAAAACTCTCAAGAATCATACAAACATAAAATAAATGAGGATTAGGAGAATATTTTTTTAATTATTTTGGTTCTTTTCCATTGGTAATGCAACTAAAAATAATATGGCCCCACATTTTTTATTCAAATTTTGATGTTAATGCGAAATTGAAATTCTTGAAATAACATTAACCAGCTAGAGATGCATCCTCTCAACATCAGATTATTGACAAGGTAGTGTAGATATTGATGATCAATGAAAATTTTGAATGGTGTCATAAGAATATAGTGTCAAAAATTTTGTAGTGCAAACACTATATCCAATGTTTCTCTTTCAATTATCATGTAGTTCTTTTTTATGTTAGACAACTTTTGACCTATAAAATGAATAGGATGGCTGAGTCAACCATATCCTAATTAGAAAAGTAAAACACCAACTATGATACCCAAAGAATTAATGTGTATGTGAAATTTCTTGATCCAATATGGAAAGAGAAGGATATGCACAATGACCAATCTCTTCTTGAGTTCAATAAAGGCTTCTTGGCTCTCTAAAGTCTAGACAAAATTCAAATTTTTGTGTAGTAAGGATTCTAATGGAGATTACATGGCTTCATATCTTTTGATAAACTTGAGAAATTAACATGTATGGACAAGAAAATATTTCACTTTCATAGAGCTAACTGGTGGAGGCATACTCATAATGACTATAATTTTGGCTTAGTCTACCAAAATGCCTTCACTACATCCTACATGGCATAACATAACACCAAGAGGTGTAAAAATAAAAATTTATTTAAATTCATAGTAATGCATAGAGCTCAAAAATGTTCTAACATGAGTCATAGTTTAGAAAAATATTACTTAAATAAATAAAAGACTACCCAATCATCGAGATAGACTTCCAAAAAATCATTAATGAAATCATTGAACACAATCACCACTATGTAGGAAAAAACCATAGGTGCATTCTTAAGGATAAAAGGCATTACCTAGTATGCAAAGGATCCCCATTTCATGGTAAAATTAATCTTAGTTCTATCTTCTTATATAGTGGGTATTTAATCATAGCCACTGAATCCATCTATAAAAGTGTAAACTTCATGGCCTATAATAGATTCCAAAACTTCATCTATGAGTGGAATTGGAAATGGATCATTCACACATGCATCATTTAGAGTGATATAATCCCCACATACTCTAATCTCCCCATTTTTTAGGATACACTACTATGGGGATAACCCAATCTTCCTTTTTCTATAGGATAGATTATAGCTATGTCTTGCATTATATTGAGTTTAACCTTTAATTTTAACTTCATATTTGGATTCAAATTGTATGGCCATTTATTAATAGGTCATGTGAACTCCTTGAGTTTGATATTAATTTCACCTAAATGTGGATCAACTCCTTGAACCACTAAAAATTTAGTGGGAATAATATCTTGATAATCTCATAGGAGTTGCGTATCTTCAAAAAAATCAGCTTCTATCCAATAATCACCTATATATGCCAATTTAGGAATATCCTCAATTTTGATGTTTCCTACATGTTTTTTAATGGGATACTAGTAAATATTATGATTTTTATCATCAACATATTCCTTTATCATTTGTTTCCCTGATCTAGAATTTGTATGTTGTAAAACTTGTCTTCTCTAGTAGGTTCTGCACCGATGTCCTTTATTGGTTCTATTAGCCATTTAGGTTTAAACAAATAAGTCAAATTGATATCACTATCAAGATTTAAATCTTTAATGACCTATTATTCATATTGTATTATATTTTATGGCTACATAAGATATTGTTCTTCTTTCTTGGT
Source organism: Torreya grandis (assembly GCA_037957365.1). Lineage (NCBI taxonomy): Eukaryota > Viridiplantae > Streptophyta > Pinopsida > Cupressales > Taxaceae > Torreya > Torreya grandis. The sequence goes on along the minus strand of JARHVA010005133.1, from coordinate 481,313 downwards.
ACTGTATCTTTGTAATGTCATATTTATATTAGAAGCTATGTTATTTTGTGTAGTGAATTTAATCATAGTGCTTAAATCTTCTATGCACCCATGGAATAGGAAATGTTTTATTTTAAAAAGTTCATTGTGAAAAGGGTTCTCATATTTTAAAAAAATGTATATGTGAAGTCACATTTACCTATGCCCAATGCTTTGTCTCCCTCCTAGACTCTTGATGCATATATCATGTTAATGATAAAAGAACAATTGTATAGTGAAATATGTGAACCCAATACTTTGGATCCACATGTTAATTAATCTAGACTTCAACACATTTGTTAATATGTATTTCAAGGCACTTACCTTCTTGGAAGAAAGGCCAATTACTTCTAATGACATGTGGTATTTAAAATCTATTAGTCATGAGATCTCAGACATCATCCCACTTGAGATGATCATTTATATGAATTTCCCACCATGTCATTGTAACTCCATTTAGATCATAATATATAGCACTAACCCACTGATTGATGATAGGTACATGAACTTGTAGGTGAAAAATGAATCGATTGATATCCTTAGTTGCATATTACACAAGAACTTGTCTCTCATGTGTAAAGGCCATTATCATAGTTTGAAGTTCATGATCACCATGATCCCATGTTATTAGGTGTGTTTATGAGTCTCCATTGATATATGAAGCTATTTCCTAAGAAAAGTTTCCTTCTTTATTTAAATCTATATAATACTACATATGATCATTTACTTGATAGAGAAAGTCAACTTATAAATGAGTAGGCGATTTAGCAAACATGGATGCAAAATATTCTATGACAAACTAGCTTTATAATGGCTAAGTAACTAATGGTTTTGGCTTCCATTATTTATGTATTCATTATTGAGTGAGTAAATATTTTACTTGAGTTTTAGTATGCTCATACAGGAAGTTGCACTTAAGCTGCACGTAGAGCATTCAGGTTCTCTTCAAAGTTTATCTTCATCTAACTAGTTTCTTGTGTGACATAAGGAGAATATACTTTAGTTGGGATGATGTAGGGTTTTTATGCTCTATTTATAGGAATGAAAATAACCTTATCTCCTTGGTGTGCCTCTAATTTATTTTATATAGTATTGATATTCATTTGACCATCATATGCTCATTTCTTACTAATAAGTGTAGCATAATGTGTTGATGATATATTCATATTGATGACTTAAAAGTTAACTCATAAGGTTATTTATATGAATTTTATCTCAAGATATTATAATCTACCAATGGGATCAACTCATCCATGTTAGATAAGCTCAGAGTTATCGGGTTATAACTTAGAACTGGTTGATCAATAGCCTCCCATGTATACCTAGGATTCATGTTGACTATGTTGCCAAAATTATAGACATAATTTGTAATTTCATAGCCTATAACCTCAATGTCTATTTGTGAATTTAAATCCCATGGCTTCTTTGTTTTGGCATATCAAATAATATTTTTTGTCTTATATTGACCTCACTATGCACAGTCTAATAGATTATGTAGCATGTTCCTGATGTTCTAAGAGATGTCTTCATTACGTAGTATTCATAAAAGTTTTAGTAGATCTATTAAAACAATGACTAATCCATCCTGATGCATAATGTGCATGATTTCACCATACATTTGAGCATCTATTACTACAACATCTCATTTATTAGTGTCTTGATGTTGCAGGTTTTTTTCTATAGCTAGATCTAGATATTTATCCCTTTTTTGCTTTTTAGATTCTTTAATCCTAAGTTATTTAAATAGGAGTCAAACCTCTTTATATGTGTTGATGTCATGTAATAAAATTTAGTAATTCATCCTCTTTAGGCTGTACATTCACCATAATCACATTCCTGATGGCCTTATCTTTTATTTAATTTTCTAAGACAAGACATTATTATATCTCATTATGATCATATATTTTATAGTATGCATAGTAAAACTAGCATTAGGGATTCAAAGGGTAATTGCATTGCACATTATTATACTCTCCACATAGATAGAATTTCAAAGGAGGCCATTTATAGTTATTTATTTTGCCACCTTGGTAACCTCCTCTGTATCTACCCATAAATCCTCCCCTATTACAATGATAACCTCCTTTATACCCTCCATGTTACTATGTTATGTTCTGATGTTGATGCTTCTAGTTATTATCTCCAATTCCAAATTTTTTTTATGCACTTGGTAGGTTCTAACTCATTTTCCACTACTACATCATTGTTGGGATCTAGGTTGATACATATTGGTATTTTAATGATGGTGGTGTCCAACTCAGTGAAGGAAGGGTCCATCTGACCAGACTTTAAGGTTAGTACTATGGTGAACTAGGAATCCATTATGTACTTACTTGGGTTGCATAAACTTTATTGACTTATGGGCTTAGAATTATCTTCTTTGTCAAGGACATTTATTACATAGTGATGATTAATAAATTTTTGGTGGTCTTCTTTGATATCTTGCAAAGCCCTATAGTTCTTTTCATCATGATTATCTAACTTACATAAGTTACAATATAAATTATAAGGGTTATTGACACAATGTTGTAGGAGATGTCACTATATTGTTGTATGCCCTACTTATCGATATATTTCATAGACTCTATCTTGATCTTAGGATAATCATTCCTTTGATGTCCTTATTTTTCACATTCCATACACCATAGATTCAACTTAGGTTTATCCACCTCATGATATTTCTCCATTCTCTACATAACATCTTGAAATGTAGTTTTAATCTTAGAATTTATGACAAGAGATTCCACATAATCTTAAATTTTCTCTACTTGTAGGGCAGTAGTTATAGCATCTATTTTAGTAGCATATTGAGTATGCATAGTGGAAAATCTAGTTCTAGAACATAGTCCTTAGAAAAATCACACATATTAATCCTTATCTATTAATTCAAATTCAACATTATTCATAAAATCATAGAATCTATGATCATAGTCATAGATTGATTCTCCTAACATTTGCCTTATCTCCTTCAAGTCTTGAATTATCTGACTTGTGCATTTATTTATCTTGAACTCTATGATAATCCATTCCTTAATTTATTATAGACCTTCCTACTAAATTTATTTGTGGTATACAAACTTAAGTGATCTTCTAACTAGTTCCCATACTAACTCACACTTTTTGACAACTTCATCAGTAATGCCCTTAGTTTGTCATCTCATTTCATAGGTTAGCGAGTACTATTCAGGGTCCGTATACCCATCATATGTCACAAGATTTATAGATAGTCCTACATGAACCATTATGTAAAATAATATCATGGGGATCTAATTTACATCTATTATAATATGAGGCTACATTTTGTGTGATCTTGCTTACGTACTCTGAAGAATTATCTATGTACTAGGAGAGTCAACTTGTGCATTCCATTTTTCTATGTTTCCTTCTTTTCTTTGCTTGGTTTTGACAAACCCTATGGCCCTTAAATACTTTCAAATTGATGTTTGTTTAATTTTATTACCCTAATGATGTAATTATTATAAAAATGGTCCTTCCCAACTACTATCTTCCTATCCATCTGGTTGAAAAATTCTACTAGAATATAAGAAATTAGGTTGCAAGGATGTGTGCTCTTCCATTGAATGATTCTTTCCTACAACTTATTATTATATGCTTAAATATATAATTAATATATGATTTTGTTATTATTATTTTATTAATTATTCATTTATTTATTCTAATAATACCTATTCTTGTAGCTACATACTATATTTATCATTTAACTACTCTACTTCTATACCATTCTCACCTTCTTCTTTGAACATGTCTTCTTCATCTCATTATTCATCACTTCTTTCTATCTATCATCATTCATTATCTTCTTTATTCATCCTAAATTATTATTTCATTTCATCTTAATCATCACATCTTCTTACTCATTCATCATCTAGTTTATTATTACTCTTACATCTACTCATAGCTACCTGGGTATTCTTCTATTTATTCTATCTATTCTATTATTTTAGCTCAAATTTTGAATCAAAAATTTTCTTCTAATTATTATTTTCTCAAGTCTCCATTATATATTTAGGTTCAATATTTATATACTTATCTAATCATAATTAACTATCATGTCTTACACACCCCCATATTCTTGGATTAATTACTCCATATTGGATGGAGTAGTCACTATGGCCTTATCCACAACTAACATCTATGTAAGAATAGGTAGTTGCTATATAAAATCCATTTACTTGTTATAAAAAACAAGTATTACATAGATATGAAATATAAATATCCTTATAGAAAGAACTTGGTTATGTATCCATCTATAGTAGTAGAAACCCAATGATCTACTACTCTTGTCCAGTCACTTTCTAATTTATGCAACTAATATATCTTTTCATTAGTCTAGATGATTATTTATTTTATTTTTGGATTAAATCAATAGTATTAAAACCATGATAACTAATTATCTATCAATTAAATCATCTTTCACCAAAATATTTCATAAATATGTTATTGAATGATTTCTTGTATGGTAAGAGTAGTTCATTTTGATTCTTCTTCTACAAAATTGTATACTCTTTAGTCTAACCATGTCTCAATATCTCTCTAACCTAGTAACCATATTAGCATAATTTTTTCTAGAAGGAGTGTCTTCATTCTCACTACACCATTATTAGCAGAGGTTCTTGAAGCATCATAATATGTTAAGGATGAGGATAGCTAGGTTATACTTTATTACATAGGATAGTTCATTGTATTCATACAAACGATTGGATAAGAGAAGCATAATAAGGATGGATTATTGTGAATTAAGTATTAAATAAGAACAACCAATAATTCATTAATATTTATAGAGTATTCAATTTAAATTAGATAAAAAGTAATCAAATACTAGACATGAAAATGCATGTAAAGAACAAACTAAGAAATCACAAGTAACCATAACCAAATAGTCTCTATTGATCTTTTCCAAAGTGGAAATATATTATTCTTAAGAACATAAGTATATATAGACATTTAAAATCTATTAATATTCATATTCTTCTCATACTTAGCTCCAAAAGTGGAATCTATTCATATTTTAACCTATTATAAGTCGTGGAGATAGGATAAAACATACATATAAATGACAAAATGAGTACATAATACATGAATATTGGACAATTATCATGCGTACCTTTACTATATAATTTTCTATCCCAAAAAATATAAATTTTAGCCTAGATTTTATTCATATACTGAACTATAATATATACACTTTTGGTGTGTGGATTATCTTGATGTCATTGATCATTCCCTCTAAGAGGAGGTGGATTATTGTTAGCATTCGGATTAGGGAGAGTGGTTACATTGTTGTTTTTAGGTGTCAAAGTTTTGATAGGCTATTGATTCTTATTTATAAAATTATAATTGTTCCTTTGAAATTATAAAAAATCATGAAGTTCATTTTTATTATCTTCTATCTCATTTTCATATTCAATAGGGAATGGAATGTTATTGGTCTCATATATCATGTTTGTAATAAAATTATTAAAGGAAATAGCTATAGATGAATTAGGTTAATTTTAGACCACCTCATATCTTTCAATTTCCTTTTGAAATATTTCAAAATTAACAAAAAATTATATACAGTCTATTTCACCATGTTGTCCAATGCTATAAACCCTACACTAGTTAGGTAAGGCTACCTCATAAATATTCATCTTAAGAAATATGTTGGGATGAAGCTTTGAATTATTACTTAACATATTTAATTATCTATTGTGTTTATAAAATGAAAATTTCCTAATCATTTCTTCTCCTAAAGTGTTCCTTAAGCATTGTTTAATGTTTACTAACTCATTTCTAATCTTATGTAGCATGCTTTGGATGGCATCTAATTTAGTTTTAGTGGAATCAAAGTTTGTCCCTATGTATTAGAGGTGTTAACTAGGACTAAAGATTAATTTTTTTTGTGTTGATTTGACACATGTATGGGATTATTTATAAATCTTAGGTTCTTATTCGGTGTAGTATCAATCAAGGTCAACTAATTGAAGACCTAGTTTTGATTTTTTTTATGACATTTTCACTATCATTTGGAATAAGATTGAAGACATAGAAATTTGGATCAATATTGGGTATGTATTTTAGTTAAGGATTCAACTACCTATCAATGTTAATATATTTATCATAGGAAATTGATAAGTTATTAATGTTTTTGATAAGGTAAGGTGGTAAACTAGGGGTTGAACCCTTTACAGAGCAAAAAAGAGAAGAAGGCAATCAAACAAAATATGCCTTCAGAGAGACGATGGCACTAGTCAAGAAACAACAAACACAGAAACAAAACATAAGAAATGGAAAGACCAGAGTCAAAGAGGACTCTCCTTACATAACCATTGATTTGAGAAGATAATTAAGTTTCTCAATATTCTCTGTGTTGTCAGCATGCCCAATATTACCCACCTCTTTCAGCATAGACATGTTCAAAAGAATTGTATTTCAGAGTCCCTTGGTGAAATTATGCTCTAGCCTCTGAATAAGATCCTTTAAGGCCCTAATTTCATCTTTCCAATCAGTCTCATTCTCAATATCCTCACCATATTCCTCAACATATATTTTCCCATTATTCTCAATAGTTTCTATAGTGTCAGCACCATGCCCCTTAGTAACCTAAAAATCCCTAGTCTCTTGCTTCCCTCTAGTGTCTTCTAAAATTTCTTGGATTTCCATATCCTTAGACTCTTCCTCCTGGGTTACTTCTTCTAAAGCACTTTATGAGTAATCAATCAGTCTAGCCTTTAGGGTGGGTTTACCAGGAATCCACCCCAACTTTCAAACTCTAGAGGAGAATCCTTCCTTAATAATTTTGGAAGACTTGTAATATTTACCACCTTATCCCCCCATGGCCCTACCCAAATTTTTGTGGGGCCCCTCTATAGTCTCTCTAATATTCTCTTCCTCTTCATCAACCTTTCTCTTCTTACCCCTCTTGCTCGCAAAGAAGCTGGGGGTATCAATAGGGGTCTCTTCTGGGGTGGAGAAAGAAACATCTTTTGTTTTGGTATGAGCAAGGGAAAAACAAGACTCATCAATAGCATCGCTAGACACTGGGTTGGAAGGAATGTCTCCACTATCAATTCTCATAGTCTTGGATGGCTCTAGGGCTTGGTGAAATTTGTATAAGTAGGAAATTAGTCCCTGGTGTCGGGGAATAGGGTTCATATCTAGATTCTTATCCATTTTAGCTCTCACCCTAAGGATAGAGTGTTCCAAAGAGGAGAGCAGGTAAAAAGGGAAACTAATAATAACATTACACTTGAAGTGATTTAACAAAGGGAGGTGGTAATTGTAGAACTTGGTAAATCAACCTTCAAGCATGAATTAATTCATGAGAATGAAGCACACTCCATCCCATGGCTCCAAAATTTTATCACACTCAAATCCTCCTTGATACAAGATGAGTTCTTCTCCCTCACCCAAAAATAGTTTGTGGCTTGCAAGATCCATAATTTTTGTTTTCCTTTGAATTTTTATTCCCTGCATGGTCATTCTCATGGCCATAAAAATCACATTTTCAAAGATTTCAAAACTAATTCCACCCACCGTGACCCACCTATTTAACTAGGATCTTGTAAATTACTCAGACAAGTTTTCATCAAATCCATTAAGCCTTTCCAGATATGGTCTGATTCCCCCTTCTTTACAATAATGCCAAACTAGTAGATTATCTTTGAATTCACAACAATAGATAGGTTCAGTTCAAATATGGTCTCCTCCCATTTTGTATTTATAGACCCAAACCATGGAGTTCCTAAGTTCATCCTTCAGCTTTGAAATGGTTACTAACCCTTTTTTTCGTTTATGCATAATGAAGATGTGATGGCTCATTATTTGAAATACCTTGTAGAGATGACATTGTCTACTCCCATGCTTGGGAATTATTTTTGATTGATTTTCATGATGAGACCCACGTGCCTCAACCTCATGATACAATTAATCATGAATGATAATCAAACAAGTACCAAGGTTATCAAGTTATGAAATCCATGATGGCCCTCTCCAACTGGACCACCTCCGAGAGCTATCCTTGTCATAAATGTGGCCCATTATTGACAAGTCATCTCCTTTTGAATAATACCCTAATTTTTAAGGGAATATGAACACCTTATCACCACACCCTCCAACCTAAAAATTGTTGACCAAGGTTGGTACAAGCATCAGTGACTCTATTTCCCTCTCTATAAATATGGGAAATCTCTACTCTGGAGAACTTTTGCAAAAGAAATTGAATATCTGTAATGATGTCTTTTAGCGTAATTCCCACATTTGATGCTTTATTAACTGCATCTATGACCATTTTAGAGTCTCCTTGTATACTCAAGTTCCTTATTCCTAGGGATATAGCCAACTTTAACCCCCATAGTAGATCCATTGCTTCAACATACTTGTTGCTCTGGCATCCTATTCCACCAGTATAGACAACAAAAATCCATCCTTTATCATTCCTTATAATTCCTTCTCCACTAGTTTTACCATCTAACTTGGATTCCCCATCAAAGTTGAGTTTCATCTAGTTAGGCTTTGGGGGGATCCATTTAGTATTTAGTCTCTATAGCATTTTGGAGTTATTATACCTAGGGATCTAGTTTGAAACCTTCCATTTAGCTATAAGTTGATTTTCTATTTGAGATAGGGGTTTCTATACAGCATGAATATTAGCTTTTGTGACACTTTCCATAATGGTCTTAACAAAGGAGTTAAACACCTGAGATGCATCTCTAGCAGTGTCCCTAAAAATTCTGTGGTTGTGCTCTTTCCATAAAATCTAGCTCAAACATGGTAGAGTTTGCTTCCATAATTCCATAAGCCAAGGATGTGTGAAGGTTGGATTCTTGCTGAGAATTACTTCTTTAAGGTTAGAATTATAGACCCATTCAATACCAAAGTTATTAAGTATTGTACCCCATAATTCTTGGGCAAAATCATAGTGGATGAAAAGGTGTGAAACTGATTCCTCTTTTGAACCACACAAGAAACATTTTTTAACTTGGGTAAACCCTCTCTTTTGAAGGTTATCCTATGTTAGGATTTTGTTATGAGCAGTAGCCCACCAGAACATGTTAATTTTTGGAATAAGTTTATGATTCCAAACCTTTTTCTATACATCTTTATTTTGAGCTTTAGGAATGAGTAGATGGTAAGCATATTTGACAAAGAATGATCCATTCTTATCTAGCCACTAGTATTTTTCATCCTCCTAGGGGAAGAGATGGATTATGATCTCCTGAATGCACTACTAAATCTCCCACACTCTAGGGAAAAGCTCAAGTTTGTGATCATAACAATCTAATAGATTTTTCCATCTCCTCATCCCATTGTTATTTCCATATAATCACTGATTCTATCTCCAAAAAATTGAGTAGCCAAGTCAGGAATCTCTCCATAGTTTCCTTGTGTGATGAGAGCCTTGTCCTTTAACTAGATATCATCCCAAAATTTAATATGCTAGCCATTTTTAAGTTTCCATCTAATTCCCTGTTTAAGAAGGCTTCTACTTTTTAGCATTTTATTCCATATCACAGATCCTTGGGGTAATCCCATATGTTGAAGAAAGTTGGAATCATCAATGATATGCATGTATTTAGCATACATTATTTCCCCCCAATCATTATTTTTATGGATCAGGTTCTAACTAATTTTTAAGAAAAGGGCTTTGTTCATGTTCCTGATAGACCTAATATTGAGTCCACCATGAGATTTTGGAAGACACACTTTTTCCCATCTGACTAAAGACATTATCTATTTGTCTTCCACCCCCATCCATAAAAATTTTCTTTGGATCTATTCTAGTTTATTAGCAAAATACATAGGAATTTTAAAAAGAGATAGGAAGTATGTAGGAATACCTTGCAGTGAGGCCCAAAGAAGTTACAGTTTACCAACACTGCTAAGTAGTTTCCCTTTCCAACCAAGAAGTTTCCTCTATGTTCTTTCCACAATTCCATTCCAAAAACTAGGAGATACCTCTTTGACTATGAGCGGGAGACCCAGGTAGGTAGCTGGTAGAGCAGCTTCAACACATTCTAATATATCAATGATTATATGTCTAAGGTCGTTAGGAGTGTTGAAGAAATACACATTGCTTTTTTGGAAATTTATCCTTTGTCCTGACTCTATGGTATAATTATTTAAGATATTATTCCATCTTCTAGCTTAAATCACTGATGAGATGTCAAAGAAGATGGTATCATCCACAAACTGTTGCACCACCATAGGATGAAGGGAGGAGGTAGGTTTGATGCCCACTATATTTTTTGAGGCTATATCTACTTGTATGTATCTTCCTAATGCCTCTGCCATAATGATGAATAAGTACAGGGAAAGAGGTTCTCTCTAATGAATTCCTCTCAAAGATGAGAAAAACCCTCTAGGTACACCATTTACCACCATCGAGAATTTTGTAGAAGAGACATCGTTCCATATCAAGCGAGACATTTTATCATTAAACCCAATTTTTTTGATCACTTGGAATAGAAAAGTCTATGAGAATCTATCATAAGCTTTATAAATATCTAGCTTAAGAGCCATACCATGGATTTTACTCTTATCCATGGAGTGAATAGTCTCATGTGTGGTGATCACAGCATCAATAATCTACCTACCCAAGATGAAACCTTTTTGAATAGGAGAAATAATTTTGTCTAGTAAAGGTTGAATCCTCATAACCAGCACTTTAGTACATAGCTTATAAAAAATGTTGCATAGACTAATGGGCCTAAAATCAATAAGGTGTGTAAGTTTTGATTTTTTAGGAACAAGTACTATGAAGGTATTATTAGCGTGTTTAAAATTTTACCTGATCTAAAAAAATCATGAACAGTAGCTGTGAGATCTGCTCCTACTATCTCCCAATATTTCTGAAAGAATATAGGAGTAAATCCATCAATACTTGGGGCTTTGAATGCACCCATGGAGAATAAAATACCATGGACTTCTTCCTTGGATATAGGCTTTAACATCTCTAGATTATCTTCTTCCGTTATCAAAAAAGGGATTTTATTAATGAATTGGTTCATAGGTCTATCATTTCTATCATCATTATTTTCTTCATTGAGTAGATTTTGAAAGAAAGCCCTGGCTTGTTCCCCTATCTCATTATCCTTGGTTATAATGTCACCATTATCCAAAACAAGCTTAGTTATTGAGTTGGATTTCCTATGTTTCATGGATGAGAGATGAAAGAAGGCAGTGTTCCTATCACCCTCTTTAAGCCACTAAACACAAGATTTCTATTTCCAAAAAACCTCTTCTCTTTCCATAAGATTCTTCCATTTCTAAGATAGGACATTCTCTTCTTTTAAAGTGTCTTCAGAGTCATCCCCTTGATCTATCAGTTGCTAAATATCTTTGAGTTTTCCCACTATATTTTTCTTCTACTGAAAGACCTGCCCAAAGCTGTATCTATTCCATCCATAAACTTCTTATTTAATATGCTAAAGTTTTTTGACTATTCTAAACATAGGAGTACCTGAATAGGAATTTTCCACTATTGGGCCACCATTTGTCTAAAGTCTCTATGTTTGATCCACATAGCTTCAAAATGGAATGGGGAAGGTCCAGATTGTCCCTATTCTCTCTAACTGAGGAAGATCAAGAAATGGTTATACATGGTTCTAGGAAAATCATACACATGCATATTATGATAATCATTCCATTTACTTGAGATAAGAAATCTATCTAACTTAACTTGAATCATTTGATCTCCTCTTCTTCTATTTGACCAGGTAAAATTTTGGTTTTACAGATCTATATTCAATAATCCCTAATCATTAATAAATTTGGAAAAGTTAAACATGTTGTCTAAGTAATCCATAATCCCACCCTAATTTTTAGAAGGGTATAGAGGAGTGTTAAAATCTCTAGTTAACATCCATCTAGTGTTCGAGAGATTATTCCTGAAACTACTCAAGTCTATCCATAAGTTATACCTCAAAGCTCTGTTATTCGGTCCATAGACATTGCTCAACGACCAGTTCAAAGATTTCATAGAGAAATTGATATTCAAGAAGTACTTATTATAAGCCATAAGAGACCCCTAGATTTTAGCACTATTCCACATAGTTATAATCCCCCCTGAAGCCCCTTTAGCTAGACTAATACAAAAAGCCACCTTAGGCCATATGTAGTCAGCAATTTTCCTAAAACTCTCCTAATTCATCTTGACTTATTGGAGTAATAAAATATCTAATTTATTATCTAAAATTCATTTTTTAACCTCAAACTATTTTGAGGGACTATTAAATCCCCTTAGGTTCCAAGATAATATTCTCATTTAGAGGGTTTGAGGTGTTGGGTCTCCAGGGTTTTCTGTTTACCACTGGCAATCTCCCTAACAATCTCTCTTTGTCTTATTTCTCTTAGGGTTGGTCTCCCTTGTTTAGGCTTAGTGCCAACATCTAATTTTTTTTTACCTTTTTGGTTCTTTTTTTTTGGGGTAACCCATTCCTCTTATTCATTATTACCACTTTGTCTCATTTCACCTATTACTAAATTGTTTCCTACTTGGTCTCCGACTTCTAGAGCATGGAAAATGTCTGTGTTTAACTATAAGTCTACTTTTCCTTTAGTAGGATATATTTCTAGAGTTACTTCTTCATGTCCATCTCTTAGAACTTTGTCTTCTACATTGTCTTCCTCTATCAGATGGTTACCTCTTTCGCCTTCCTTAGACATATTAGTCTATTTGTCTAAAGGGTTGGATATGTCTAACATAGACTTATGACTATCATCTAATACTATATTTCCCTTTGGGACAACTTTTCCCCCACTACTAGTGATATCCTCCTTACCCGTCTCCTCCTCTACCTTTTTTGTATTGTCAGGGTTTTCTGCATTACTCTCTAATCCCTACTTGCTATTCTTTTTGCGGTTGAGAGACTAATCCTCCCCTTCAACTTTGGAATCATCTTTCCTTCTCATTTGCTTCACTTTGCATTGTGTCATTAAATGTCCCTTTCTCTTACATATTTGACAAAAAGTGGTAGCATTTTCATATGTGATCGGCTGAGTCCAAGTCCCATATTTAGAGTTTAGCTCTATGGACGTAGGGAGAGTCCTATTAATTTCAAAATTGTCACAAAATATAGCATACACACATCTAGACTTTGTTCTGGTTGTGTAATCTACAGTGACATATTGGCCAATAGAATTGCCAATAGCTGTGAAGATTTTTTCATCCCAAAATTCCAAAGGGAACCCTAACAGTCTTACCCAAGTAGGAGTAGACTTATTAAGGTCTGAGTTAGGATCAAATCCTAGTTTCCACGAGCATAAGACAAGAGAATGTGGGCCATACAGCCATGGTCCTCTAGCAAGAGTAGCTATCATGTCGTCCCTATTCATAAATCTAAAAAGGAATAGGCCTCTTGTCATGGCAGTGATCAAAACACTACCCTTAAATTTCCACCTAAACAAAACCCATTTCCTAACCATTTTAATATTAGGACAAAATGAGAAAAAATTACCTACCAATGTAAGGTCCATGGATGCCATGATTTCCACCACTATATTATCTGGGATATTTAGGGTCATGCCCTTAGAGGTAACAAGGAGGCTCGACATGCTTTTCGAGGGACACGTATTTTCATCTGTTAGTGCATTCTTCCATCCATTAGCTAGAATATCCTCTATCAAATTTTTTATTAGGTCCCTAGAGGCACTACCACTGGAAGTAGCCTCCATTGGATCTGTGATCACTCTAGTTGCACTCAGGGGGCCCTACTAGGTGGGAAAAATACCTAGTTTCAAATGTTTTTTGCATAGAGCTCCGGTCAGGATTGATATAGAGGTATAGAGTGCATAATAATGTTGATTAAAGGTCACAAAATAGTTATTAATGTTAATATATATATATATATACATTAATATTTTAGTCATCCCTAAGGCATTTTTATACATTTCAAGTGTTAAGGCAACATCAAATCTATACTCAGTAGTCACTTGGATATATGTCTTTTAAAATCATTCATTGAAATCTCTAACTGGGTCATTGAGTTACCTTCTCATGTTATCAGAAGGTTGGTATATCATGTTAGGACTAATAACTTATCCATATTGTGACATAAATGTGTCATGACATTGAGCCCATGACATGTTTAAACTCTCTAGAAGGTTGAGGAACTGGTTATATGCATCAACTTATAGTTTGAATAGAAATAGATTGCATACAACATCCTCATGAAATATCTTTATCAACCCTAGATAAATTTTAAAATATTTCATGTGTTCCTATGCATTTCATCCCCATAGGGGAAAACAAACAAATATATTTTTCTACATTCCTAGGCAAATCATGTATGACACCAACTATGATGGCTAAACTAGTTAACAATGCCATAGTAAATAATTAAGGTTGGTTCCCTTAGGTCAGTGGATTTGGATGGGTAAAATATCTACTAGGGACACCTATATCTGATCTAGGTCTTTGATTAAACTATAAAGGTGATAATTATAGTAGACTAGACTCATAATTAGACCTTGTTAATCTCACTTGTGGATCCAATGTACATAACTTCAATGGAATCTTAAAAAGAATAAATTGTGGGACTTTATTCTAGCACCAAATAATAAATTATTAATGTGGTTTTTATGCACACCAAGGGATCTTATGATAATGTCCCTAACATTTTAGGATTAGTGAAATATTTCATTACAAGGCACAAGTTGAGGATCCTAGTGTTATAAATAACTATATGGTGAAATAGTGATAAATGGAGTGGTTATTAATTATTGATTGTCTGGATGTGATGTATGTCTATATCTTAATTTAGGTGTATGTATGGATCCAACATTAGGTGAGTTTATCAAAATTGTAAAAAAAGAGGGAAGGGTAAGGCATAAAATAAGGGGTTCTATGATCCAATAAGATACTAAACCCTTCCAGACTGACTCACTACACTAGGCCAAATATATGTCAAGAACCAATGATCATTGTCTATTAGCTAAAATCACAATATAGAGACAAACAACATGATGATTATAAGGAAATAATTTTAGTTAAATTCAATTATCATAATTAATAATTTTATTCATAGTAGATTATCACTAATGAATTATAAATATGATGTATCACCAAAAATTTGACAAGACTAAAATATTGTTCAATATTATTCTCTAAGAAAAAATGTACTTAGCATATCATAGATTCTATCAACTTAATGGAAACTATTTAATGAATCATAAAAAAATTGAAGAATAAATAACATTCACACAAACTCATAGAAGAGCCCTAAAATTTTTCTTTGCTTGAATTAATTTCCACAAAAAATCCTTAAAAAATAAATGATACAAGACATGTTTATATAATTCCTAGATGAGATCATCCTCAAAACGTGTCTAAATTATCAAATAATACTACTTAGTCATGCAAAATCTACATGTTTTAAAATAAATCAAAGATTTGTATCTTAGTTATTTGGATATGCATAAACACATAAATAACTCAATCCCAAAAAAGAACTTCAAATGTTGGTAGTTAAAAATGTGTTTATTTTTAAATCTGATGGGATTGTAGTACTATGAATAAGGTATTCCAATGTGTACAATCCTTACACTAATGTCATGAATGAAGTCCATGAAGGCATCACTTCATTTATAACTATAGTTGGTCCTAACTATGCATGCAAAGGACTAGAAAAAGGAGGCATGATCACCATTACTATCCTTCTAAAAGTGTAAACTATTATATACTTAGGAAAGATGAAAATATTCAAAACTTGATCTTGTGTAATTAAATCTCCAGGTTGAGTGGTTAGCCATACTTATTACTTTAGCCTTTCATACCCAATTACACATGTTGTAAAATCTAACTCAATAGATTCAAAATTGATGAGAGATATTTTAAATAATATTGGAATTATGCCCATCAAATTTATATGTAGATTAATTTAGTGCTTAAATTAAGTAATTGATTCTTCAAACTTTTCTACCTTATACTCAGTGAATATAAATAACTACATTACTTGGTCACTACTACTAAAAACCATGTTCTCAAATTCTATTTTTAAACCATTGAAAGCAATTCTTAATAGGATATTAAAGAAGGGTTTGGTGACCACTTTTCACTATGGGGTGTATATACCAATTATAGACATGCCACCAAGAATTTGGACTTCAATTTAATCTTGGATAGTCATTTTCTTAACTAATTATTGAATTTTTTATGCCATTCCATGAGCAGAGTTATCCTAGCCATTATAAATTTTTGGGCCAAAGCAATGTTCAAGAATTGTAGAAAATTAAGGTGTTGGTATTCCCCTAGTAGCATCTACCATATAAATGGGGTCCTCTATAATTTTATTCTTGCCCTAATATTTGTTTTACTATTTTATTAAGGAGAATATTTATTCCTCCCTCACAAACTTTTTAGGTTTCCTACTAGTATTCAAAGCCATTTTCCTCACTTTTTTTAGCTTGTTTTATGTTGCATCAAACTCTATATTCATTCTTGGTTCCTTCATGATCACTAGATATTGCCTATTTGACTACTATAATTGCATTTTTTGTATCCATGTAGGAGTCTCTAGGAGAGTTTAGGGAGAGTTATAAGTGGTAATGGATGAAGTGGTTTGTGTTTTAATCATGAGGGTGGACGAATATGGAGAAATATACTAAAAAAATGACACGAGAGTGGAATGAATCCACTAAATTACCATGGAATCTACTAAATTTCCATGATTAATATAAACACCTAATCAGGAAAAAAGATTATCTTTCAAGGGCTATGTCTCAAAAATGGTCTATGATACTAGGTCATTAAAATGTGGAATAGCCACCATAGTACCTAAGTCAGGTAGAGGGAGTGTTAGTTATGTAATTGAAACCTGATTTATGCTTTTCAAAAAAAATGTTCAATATAATAATACACATTAGACACAAAATTATTAGAAGGAACATTAGTAATCAAAGAATCAAAACTTGTAATATTTTTCATACTATATGAATCAAATAAATTTTAAATACTTGTGGTAACTATTGTAATTACTTTAGAATTAGGGTAAATGATGACCAAAGTCAACGCCCATGAAGGAGTTGTCAAACTAGTCATAGGTGGGAAAAGTGAAATAGTTAAATAACTCACTATATTATTAGTTTTAACAATTGATTTCTCTACTTATTTACCTTATTATATCTCAATTTTCTATGTGCTATGAGAAGTGGAAGTTGAAATCACAAAATCACTCTACAAGGGCACTTTCTAAAAAACATCTAATTATATGTTTGCCTCTAGGTCTTGACCATAGCTAATGTATAGACTTTTTTCCTATTCTTGATTATCTATAAATTCTTCTATTTCCTTTATCTTTGTATCAACTAAAGATTGTAGGGAAGGAAGGAGAGACCTTATCACATAAGTTGTGACCAGAGGAGATATAGTCATATGTAAAGAAAGAGGGGAAGAATACTAACTTACCATTGAAACTTGGAATGGAAAATATATTGTAATAGGTGGAATGAAAGAAAAGTTATTTTTTATGGGGATCCCCATTTATATAAGTGTTTTTCTTCACTTCCTATGGAATTGGGGCATCCTTTAGGATTCCATCCCTTATTTTTTTATTATTCTCTTCCTTTGTCTCCTTTAGTGTTTGTACAACTTGATCAAAGTCCTTTTCTTTTTGCTCAATTTTGACATATTCATCTATTGATATAGTGGGTTCATATTGTGTCAATTGAGAAATTGGCATGGACATATATACTTTTCTCATTTTTGTATAGACTTATGAATTAACCTTAGTATTGAGGAACATTGAATCATTTTCATATTTCTAGTGACTATAATCCCACCTAAATTTCTTATACAATTTCTCTATCTATTCGTTTTGACCTTCCTAGGGTCCCGTCATCTGAGGTAAGATAATCCACACTTGAATGAGCCTTGGTTCTTTAAAATTTTGAATAACTAGTCCCAATTTTGAAACTATTGCCTCCCAATATTGAAAGGCATTTTATGGTATTTGGATAACTTTAACTTCCTCAAGTTATCATCCACATTGTTAGATAGTTGATAAGTTATCTCTTATTTAGCTAATTTATCTGTAACAAGTCTTGATAACAATAAAGTCAATACCAAGGTGCCCTCAACCTTTCATAAATTTTATTGGTATAGATTTAATAATCCCCTATTATCCCAAGTGATCTTTTTATTTGGTGTGACAACCTAGGCGTAGGTTGTTCATTGATGGATTTATAAATCATTGGGTATTTTTTTTTTTATAATTGTTTATGTTTAATCCTTGTATTTTTTAATTTGGAGATGGTCAAATTCATCACATATTATTTCTAACCATTTGGGCTCATAGGGATAAACATTAGATTGGGAAAGAGTACCATAGATAACATATATTGGGTAAGAAAGCATGTAAAAATGGGCATCTAGTTGGTTGTGCATACATTGCTTCTATCCTAGTGGGGGGATAATTTTACCTTCCATTATTATATAAAATAATGGGACATATACCTCATCCACATGATTTGATAATGGGGACCCATGTAACCTATTAAACAATATCATGGAAATCTTAACACCTACACTAAATTAGAAAATTGGAATTTTCTTCTTCATGAAAAATATGTTTGGGTTCATGGTCCATTTTAGTAGGGTGCCTCTAATGGCATTGTTATGAAATAATTTATTAACTATTAATTCATTATATGATGAGGTTGGTGGTGGTGGCCTATAAAATTTTTCAAAATATAAACCTACTACATATGTTACACAATGTACACTATTGTTTTTATAAAATATGTCATAATTAAAGGCACCCTAGACAACCAAATTAAAAATTAGGTCCACATAGGAAAATACCTCTAGTTTTGTTGTTTTCATATGGATTATGAATACCTTAATTACCAATAAGTTGTTAATATAATCTCTTTGATACATGGATAATTCATATTCATCTTTGTATGGGAGGGTAACCTAACTTCCATAGAGAGCATGTATAATTTTTGAATGCTATAAGTAGGGAAGTACTATTGAACTCTATATCTTTGAATTTTTGCATAATTTTGAAGTAGAACATTGAGGGTGTTGGTTCCTAGTTTTATGCATCCATGTTTTAAAATATTGAGCTCTATATCATACTTTTAATAGTTAGAGGTTTTTTTTTCTACAAAGCTTTCGGAAATAATTCCCAACTTATCAATTTTGAAAACATAATTTTATTTGACTTGGGGATGTTATATGTATTTGGTTTGCTTACCTTGTGAATTCATTACTCAAATTCTTCATTTGTGATAATTAATTAAATAACAATGGTCATTGTCACCCATCCATAAAATTTTAATTTTATTTTTATGAAATAATATTTTTTAGGTTCATTTGACACGTGGTGATTTATCATTATTTTTATTTTTTTAGTCTTCCAATATATATTGCCTCTTTTTCACCTGTCACTTTATAGATGTTTTGAGGCATATTTCCTTTACTACGTGTGTTTTTGTAAACACATGGAGTCTTAACACTTAGTTACTTTATCTTTTATTATTTCCATTTCTCTTAGGCCCATAAATAGATAGGGACATTAGATGATGACACACGTCATTACAAGTATATGCTAGTCTACTAAAATGGCTATGTGGACTAATTATCTTGTGACATGTGGAATTTAACTATACATGGGAAACCATGTGGTACTTTATCATTAAATTAACTAACTTTATCATACCTTTTCTACATTCAATGTTATGTATCAAGATGTTGACACATGGTATGATATCATTCCATTAGGTGGTCTATGGGATGTTCCCTTTGGTATTAACTCTGGTGATCAAATGATATTCCTACACTTGGCATGATCTCATTTACTCCAGAGATTACTAGAAATTATAAACTTTTAATATTGACATGAAAGACATCATACAAAAAGATGATTAAAATTGGAATGATCTCTCTAGATCAGGTGGTCTCTTAATTTTTAAAATTTTTGATACTACATAAAACCTATGATTGAATGAGATGAGGACACTTGGCATGGTCTCATACAGTCACCTAGTAATATAAATATTGAACTTGCCTTACAAATAAACCTATGATTGAATGAGATGAAAATTCTTGGCATGATCTAATGTAGTCACTTAGTTGTATGAATTTATAACTAATGATACTAATTTTTTATAAATGTGTTGAAATTGTAACACTTGGAAGAGTGGCATTGAGTCAGGAGGATCATAACTTATTAGTATAAATAGTTCATGAAACTTTGGTGAACAAATGTTGATAATAAGCCATTCTAAAAAATTGAGACTATTGACAAATAATTTATTAATTTAATTAATCATATAAGTTAATAAATAAATCTTGAAGTCAAATAAATTTTTTATATCCCAAGCAGAAATTTGATAAATAAAAGTAAACAAAGCATTCTCAAATTGAATACAAAATAATTTAGGGTTGATTTATGTCTTGATAAGAACCAACTACAATATTTTCAAGGTAAAAATGGTTCTCTATTTGATTTTTGAAAATGGGGCTTGTTGGTCACAACACTAAGTTAAAATTGTAAAATTATATGTAAATGTGAATAACCATGATGACTTTATTATGTATAGGAAAAAAGTTGGAAACCCATTCAGAGTAATCTATAGGTTTGATCAACTTTGCATCTATGAGCTTGATGTTCTCTTTATAAAATAATGAGGAAATATTAGGAGAAAATTTGTGTTGCTTCTAACACACAAGTTTTGCACCAAAATAAGTAATGATATTATGAACCACACCAATAGAATTAATATTGTGCATGTCTTCATATGACCATGCAAAATATTTATGACATTTATAAAAAAATAGAATAATGTTATCACAAAGTTATTTGTAAATAAGAATAGGTTAAGGGACTTTATTTTTTCAATAATTAATTGAAATAGTTGTCTCAATAAGTATAGCAGTTATGTTCTAGAAATGACAAAGATAAAGAGGAAGTGCGGAAATAAGATGTGTTTTGAGATCATTACTAGAAATGAAATTGTTAAAGCAAGGACACTTTTTCCTAGAATGACCAAGTTTATGATGTTGGCATGTAAGTTGAGGCTCAAGAGTGTGGATTATATCTAAAATAGCTTCTTTATTAGGAGCATGGGTAAGGGTACATAATATTTAACATCCACTTCAATATCTAAAATTTGATTTCTATGAGTATTGAACTCAAAATGTATTTTTTAAATAGTTATAGCTTGTGAATTTAAGGTAATGTTAGGAGTAGATGTATGACATCATTTGATATAATATGATATCAAAATAGTGGGATAATCATTGCCATTGGTGGTGATTGAATTATGTATAATAGGTATGCACTTAGTTTGTTCGGTAGGATAAATTGGAGGTAATTTATATTGAATTAATATATTTATTTGATTAGGGAAATTATGGATTGTAGGTTAGATTAAATCATATTTTTAGATTTATTGGATGACCCATGGAATATTTATCAAATGTGCAGTGATTAGTGGCACATATCCTTCTATTTTTGCTTATTTATCAGAGGATATGTGAATGACATAAACATCATGATTGAAGACATGTATTCTAAATAATGTCTTTTTATAATTTAAGGCATCCAAATCTCATGATTGAGCTTGCACCATAATTTAGGTATCATCATAAGATGGAGATATAGAACATTTATTTATTTTAGTTGGAACATTAGGAGTGGCATTTCCCATAATACTAAAAGTATGATGAAACATGGCTAAAGGATCTTGAAATATTTTGGCCACCCAATATTCATTGCAATAAAAATCATCCTCTATGTATGATGTTCCATGTGAATTGCATAGAGAAAGGTTGTTGGTGGTATAATATATTAATGGATTAGTTTTATCTCATGTAAGAAGAGAAGGATGGAGCCATTACATGATATAAGGAGGTAATCAAGAGGTATTTCAAATGTCTTTTAGCTTATTGGGTTAATCATCATCTAAATATGTGAGAACTAAATGTAGATCTAAATGCATATTAAAAAATTTAAGAAGAGGATTATTGATGTGATAAATGTAGACACCTAAATCTAGCCACCAATGACCATCAATCAGGGTTTTGACCAATTTCCACCAAAATGCACAATTTGGCCTAAAAACACTAAAACACATTAAAAGAGTTGAAATTTTTATATTCAAGTGCTGATTTTTTCCAGAGTGTCATTAAATGAGGTAATGAAATTTATGAATCAACTAACTTTGATCAGATCATTTTGATTCAAAATGACATTTTTGCACCTAGGTACTCTGGATTGCTCTTTTCTATCAAATTTCTTGTACAAAACATGTGACTTTGTTATTTTAAATTGTTAACATCCTAAATGGGAATACATTTTCAATGCATCTAACATCTACTTTTAATTCCAATCTAGTCAAATTTTGAGCCAATTTGATTAATTTGTGCACAAATTGCCAAGGTTTTGCATCAAAGTTTACTAATCATGTTTAAGGACAATTAAACCAAATCAAGATCTTAAGTTAACTTTCCATGTAAATTTTTTAATATTTATTTTTATAAATTAATATGGAATATCTTCATCATCAAGTGACATCATTTCTTGAGAAGACATCCATAGGCCATAAATGCATAAAATATTATGATTAAGCCACCCCATGCCTAATTAAGACTCTCCATGCCTCTTTATTGCCTCTCTATCCCAAATATTTATGAAGGCATATATTGATTTTTTCCTAAAAAATTTAATGGATTCTTAGCCACACATCTTCATCTTGAGATGGGTGATTCAGGTTCATTATAGCCATTTCAAAAGTCTATAAACATGAGGCCTTGCCTATTGATTTTTAAGATCTCATATGCCAAATTTATAATTATAAATTGATTCAAAAACTTCATGAATTTTAATCTTATATTTCCAAATTATTCAAACAAGCTAAAGCCACAAGCCACATGGTTCTAAGAGGAGGTGGAGGATAGCTAAACTCCATTGCAATAGACCTTTTGAAGCACAAAGTTGAGCAAGCTAATAAATAAATTTATTAGATCATCCAAGGAGGGTAAGATAGTTTATGTTATTACTTTTTACTTGTGTTTTATCAAATGGTTTTTATTCACTAAGCTCCCCCTAGTGTCTAGGCCTAGAGATGTTATGCTAGTTAGTGTGTTTCTTTCATTTTGGAAATAACACAATACTAACCACCTATCTTGAGTCAAACTCATAGTCTAAAATAAATAATAGGAATATGATATTGAAATTTAGTTTTTGGAAGTTTGATACTTCAAGGATTAGGATTAGCCTCACTTTTTTAATACTTCCAATTATGTATAAATTTCTTACATTGGCTAAGAGAAGATTTAATAACTCACATATGATGAGTCCAAGGATGAAATAAGAACATGTTGTAAAATAAGGTAAGATCCAAGACCATGAGCTTGGTTTATATTGTCTTGGATCAAATGGTAAGATGGATCCAAATTAAACCAAGTGTTTTTTGGTTAGTTTTATCAAATCCATGACACATGTGTCATGTTTGTTTGAGATTTTCTTTGGAATATCCAATTTTCTAAATTAACCAAAGAGAAGTAAAATTTATTCCATATCCTTCATAGATTAAGAATTTTTGAATGAGATTGTTATTAATACCTATAGACACCTAAAACTAGCTACAACCAGCTTTTGACTAGACTTCAGATCAATTTCTACCAACAATTACAAATTAATACTAAGAATCATTAAGCATCATAAATTTGCTTGTGCGTCATTCATAAAATATCATAAAAATGTTGAGATATCCCTAATTGGAGTATTCCATCATATTCAATAATAACTTCTCATGGATTTATCCCTAATCACCTTGAAAAATCACAACAATCAATTTGACCTATATACCTATTAAGTGGGGCACTTGCACACTCAAATAAAATCTTGGAAATGATAAAAAGTCTAATCAAAATCAATTAAAAAGCTAAACTAGATTAAATTCCTAAGTGAATTATCCATTTTCATTTAATGAATATCTAAAAACTAAAATTCAAAAATAAAAAATATCCTAGCCTTTCATCATTACCTTTATGATTTGTCAAGCTCTTTGAAAATATCTTTAAATATCTAATTTTCAGAGCCATGCCTAGTAATTACAAATCATAATTACTTGAAAACTATTAACTCTACTATATTTACATTTGACTCACATAGGTTTATTTTGAACCCATTCCAAGCCTAAACCCAACTTTAACTCACCTAGGGTGAGAGGTAATTCCTAAGGATATAAATACAAGACCATACATCTTTATTTATAAACTCTCATAAGCTAAAGTTGTAATGCTAATTTAGAGAGAGACAAGCTTTGTAATAGTTTTATAATGCAAAAATCTTAAGCCAAGCCACATATAATCCATGGTTCTAAGGAGAGAAGGGGACAACAAGCTTCATTTTCTAAAGACTTCTTGATGAACAAGTCAAGAAAGCCACTCAATAAAGCATTTAGATCTCCCAAGGAAGGTAAAAGAGTTATTGTCTTTTATGTTTTTGTTGTGATTTCATTTAACATTTGTTACTAAGCTCTTCCTAGTATCTAGGATAGGAATGTAAGTGTTAGTGTGTTTATTTGATTTTTTATTTCTTAAATTAACACTATACTAACCTCCCTTCTTGGATTCTTATGATATCAAAGTGGTACACCTGATGGTAGCTAAAGCATCCTATACAAACAATAAGATTAATATGCATCTCTTAGTTTTTATAATGAATGCTTAAGAATATTCAAAATTCATGTTTTATATTCATTTTTCATGTAATTCTATTTTTTGGCAACACACAATTTACATAGACTGATGCTGATCCTACCAGAACTAACATCAAACCCTATGTGAAGAATAGAGCATAGATAAAATGTGATTAATGAGTTTTTCTTGACTTTTCTAGTTTTTATTTTGAGTCTAACAACTTGAATATTGTTTAACTAACTTTTTTCCTAGAGGATATAGTGTTATTTGATTGGTTTTTATGTTTATTTTTCTAATAGTCTTTTTTGTGAAATCCATACTATGTTATTCTATTAAATATAGAGCCTGTTTCACCCCTAAGATAAAAATAAAATTATAGAGCCATTTTTAACATGTATTTTTTACTTAAAAAATGGTGGGATGCATTTTTGAGTATGTCAACCACTTCCCCCATTTATGGTATGTTTTGTGAAGAAGTAGGTGTGATCTAAGGTTTTGATAGAATTTGGGGATTATGTGGTAGAAACCTCCCTTGTTTTCTAGGGATATGGTTATCTCTATGGTTATGGTGCATTTTTTAATGAATTTTAAAAATTATAAATAGGGGTGAGGGGTAATACATTATTTATTAATTTTTTCATGTCATTTTGAGATATTTAGTTCTCTCTTTAGTTGATGTGATCAAGTTTGAGGTGTAGCTTATCATCTCAAGAATTTTGGTGTGAATTCAGGTTGGAAAAAGTTATCTCTATAAGATTTTTTTTTGTTAAGAGTTGTTTTGTACTATTTTTTATAATATTATAGAGAGCTTATTAGGGTACATAGACCACATTGGGTGAACCACATTATATCAATGTTATGTGTGTAATTGATAAGATCTGAATTTTCTTCCATATATCTCTACTGCTGTGATTTTGAGGAATGAATTCCATGTTGCATTTTATTGCATAATTAATCACTTATTCCTAACAACTAGTATCAAAACTAGCTTTAGTGGTTTTTCTAGAGTGGTGAATCATAGGGAAAGATATTAGCTTGAGTGGGAGCTATGACAGATAATGATAGATCTAGAGTTGAAAAATTCAATGAAAAGAATTTTGGATTGTGGAAGATGTAGATGGAGGATTACTTATTTCAAAAGGATCTTCATTTCCCTTTGATGGGGAAATTAGGCTAACCTTTAGCTATGGATCAGGCATATTTGAATTTTATCGATAAGAAAGCACTAGGAGCCATATAGTTTTACCTTGCATCTTTGATTGACTTAAATATTTTATAGGAGATGACCACATTTGGTCTAATGAAGAAATTATGGGAGTTATATGAAAAAACCTCTACCTATAATAGAATATTTTTGGTGAAAAGGTTATTTAATATGAAAATGTCTAAAATGGTTCTATAGCTAATCACTTGAATGGTTTTAATATGGTTGTGATTATGATAACTTTTATTGGTATTAAATTTGAATATGAAGTTAAGGCTTTATTGATTTTGTTCTTCGTACTCGATATTTGGGATAGTCTGGTTATGGCTGTGAGTAATGTTTTCCTTCTTAAGGGAAGTTTAAAGCTTGAGGATGTTATAGGTGTGATTCTTAGAGAGTAAATGTGAAGGAAGAGCACTAGGGAATCATATTAAAGTAATGATTTGATGGTGGAAAGTAGAGGGAGATAAAAGGATAGAAGAAAAAGAAATTGTGGAAAGTTAAAGGGTTAGGGAAGATCTAAATCTAGAGCCAAGATGGTGTGTTAGAATTGTGGAAAAAGTGGACACACAAAAAAGAAATGTTGGGAACTTTAGGATAAGAAGACCAAACATGAGGAGACAAAGGAGGTAAATATGACAATAGGTATTGTTAATCAGGATGCTTTAATTCTTTCCTTGGATAATTGTCTTAAATTTTAGGCATTAGATTTAGGGGATTCTTTTCATGCCAGCCCACATAGGTATCATTTTACTAATTATGTTCAAGGATATTTTAGACATTTTTATCTTGGTAATGATGAACCATGTAGTATAGTAGGGAAAGGTTGTATTTAGGTGAATATGTAGAATGGGAACACAAGGCTACTAAAGGATGTTAGACATGTTCCATAGTTAAGGTAGAATTTAATATTACTGGGGTAGTTGGACAGTGAGGGCTATTCGGTCTTGTTTATAGTAGACTCTTATTAAGTTACCAAGGGTGATCTTATGGTTATGAGAGGTAAGAAAACTGGCACTTTGTATTTGAATAGTAGTGTTGATCACTATAATTTAGTTTATGTAGATGCATATGCAACTTTTTTGCACTACAAGCTCGGTCATATGAGTCAAAAGGGCATGAAGATCTTGAAAGATAAGTTTCTTGGATTAAAATAGGTTGATTTGGACTTTTATAATGATTATGTGTACAGGAAGTAAAATCATGTTAAGTTCCTAAGGTTTGGATCTATGAATAAGGAGAATAAATTAGATTTTGTTCACTCATATGTATGGGGGTTGGCTTGGGTATCTTATATCGATGGTTTAAATTATTATGTTATATTTATTGATGATGCAACTAGGAAAGTTTGGGTGTATTGCATTAAGAATAAATATGTTGTATTTGAAACATTCAAAAGATAGAAAGCTTTAGTTGAGAATGAAATACATCTCAAGTTGAAATGTCTTAGGTCAGACAATGGAGGTGAGTATTGTATCAAAGCATTTGATGATTATTATTCAAAAAATAAAATTCATAGGCAAAGGATGGTTCTAGGGACACCATAGGAGAATGTAGTGCCAAAGAGGATGAACAGGATAATCATGGAGTGTGTTAGGAGCATGAAGTTTCATGTAGGGTTTCCTTTAATGTTTTGGGTGGAAACAATTAACACAATGGTATATCTAATTAATAAAGGACCTTCAGTGCCTTTGGATGGAGGCATACCTAAGGAAGCTTGGTCTGGTAAGAAAGTTATTTATTCTTTTCTTACGATCTTTAGATGTGAAGCATTTGTTTATGTTTCCAATAAAGATAGGACCAATTTAGAAGAAAAATCTAAGAGATGCACCTTTATTGGTTATGGTGAGGATGAATTTGGTTTATAGGTTTGGATTCTTAGAGACAAGAAAATATTCTAGTCTAGGGATGTTGTCTTTAAATAAAAAGTCATATATAAGGATCAGTTACATGAATATGAATAAAAGGAGAACACAGTGTTGGATGATATTATGAATGGTAAGGTGTTCAAGGAGATAGTTTAAGAACCTCCTACATAGGAACCCCAAACTCCTCTAGTAAGAAGGTATTATAGTGTAAGAAAAGCTCCTAAATAGTTTTCCCCATCTTTGAGTTGTTTATTACTTATTGATATTGGAGAACCAAAATGTTTTGAGGAAGTAATGCATGTGAATTCTAGGAAGAAATGGTAACAAGCCATGGAAGAGGAACATAATTTTCTCATGGAGAACTAGCTATGGGATTTGGTGAAGCTACCCAATGGCTAGAGAAAATTACAAAACAAGTGGTTATACAAAATCAAAGAAGATGATAGAGGAAGGAAAAGGTACAAGTCCTAGTTGGTGGTCAAGGGGTTTGCACAGAAGAAAGGTATTTATTTTGATGAGATTTTTTATTCTATTGTTAAGATGAATTCTATTAGAATTATGCATGGTATAATTAAAGTAGAGGATTTTCACTTAGAACAATTAGATGTGAAGATTTCATTCCTTCATGGTGATTTAGAGGAGGAATTGTATTTGGAGCAGCAATAGGGTTATGAGATTGAAGGAAAGGAGAAATTGGTGTGCATACTAAAGAAAATATTGTATGGTTTGAAACAAGATCCATAATAAGGGTATAAGAAGTTTGATAGTTTAATGTTAGAACAGGGTTACTCTAAGTGTCATTCTAACTATTGCAAATATTTCAAGAGATTTTAGGATGGTAATTATATTATCATTGCTTGTATGTAGATGACATGTTGGTTGTAGGAAAGATCATGTAATAGATTCAAGTACTCAAAACGGAACTTGATGACTCCTTTTCTATGAAGGATTTGGGTGTAGTGAAGCAAATCCTTAGTATGAGGATAAATCAAAATAGGAAGGAGAGGAAGATGATCTTATCCTAGGAAGAGTATGTGGAGAACATTTTGTAGAGGTTTAGTATGCATGATGCTAAGCTGGTTGGGACTCCTTTAATAGGAAATTTTAGATTATCAAAGGATTAGTGTCCTAAGATAGAAGAATAAAAGCTTAAAATGTCCAAGGTAGATTAATAATCGATGGTTGGTAGCCTAATGTATGTTATGGTTTGTACTAGGATAGATATTTCCCATGTAGTGGGAGTAGTAAGTAGGTACATAAGTAATCCAAGTTATGAGCATTGACAAGTAGTGAAGTGGATTCTTTGATATTTGAGAGGAATCATGGGTACATCATTGTGTTTTTGTGGATCAAACACCATTTTGAATGGTTATGTGGATTTGGACATGACTATGGATGTTGATAGTAGGAAGAGTATGATAGGTTATGTATTCAATATCAGGAATGCAACAGATAGTTAGATTTCTTGCATATAGAAGGTTGTGGCTTTATCAACCATAGAGGCTAAGTATGTTGATAATAAAAATGCTAACAAGGAGATGATTTGGTTACAACAATTACTTAATGATTTGGGTAATAATTAGGAATTTATGGGATTAGATAATGATAGTTAGAGTGCTATACATTTAGCCAAGAACTCTAATTTTGACTCAAGGATGAAGCACATACAGTTGTGGTATCATTTCATCTAGATAGCTTTGGAGGAGAACATGGTGAAACTAGAGAAGATACATATGAGCCAAAATCTTATAGATCTGATGACCAAGGTAGTCACATTAGACAATTTGAGGTCATGTTTATATTTAGTTGGTCCTCATGAAGATCATGGAGGAGTGTTAAATTTTATTCAAGGAGAAATGAACTCCAAGTGGGAGATTGTTAAATATGGAGCTCATTTCACCCTTAATGTAAAAATAAAATTACCAAGGCATTTTTAACATGCATTTTTTAATTTCAAAAATGGTGGGATGTATTTTTGAGTGTGTTAACCACTTCCCCCATTTTTGGCATGTTTTGTGGAGAAGTGGATGTGATCTAAGGTGTTGAGAGAATTAGGGGATTATGTGGTTGAAACCTCCCTTATTTTTTACCTTATTTTGTGGGGATATGGTTGTCTCTATGGATATGGCACATTTTTCATGGGATTCTGAAAAGTATAAATAGTTAGGGGTAACACATTATTCATTGCATTTTACATCTCATTTTGAGCTTTGTAATTCTCTCTTCGATTGGTGTGATCAGGTTTAAGGTGTAGCTTAGCATCTCAGGAATTATGGTGTGAATTCAGGTTGGAGAAAATTATCTCTATAAGAGGCTTTTTGTTGGGAGTAGTTTTTTAATCTTTTTTTATAATATTAAAGAGATCCTTTTGGTGGATGTAACCTACATTGGGTGAACCACATTATATCGGTGTTATGTGTGTAATTGATTAGATCTAAATTTTCTTCTATAAGTCTCTGTTGCTATGATTTTGAGGAATGAATTTTGTGTTGCATTTTATTTCATAATTAATCACTTCTTCCTAACATATTCTATGTTTTTTAGTAAATAAACATTGATTTTTATTGACCAACATTGATCTATGTTGACCAACATTGATCCCTTTAGATTGACAGATATCAATATATGTAGATTGACACCGATCCCTGCATGGATCAACATCGATCTCTGAGATATAAAAATAGGAAACCCAAGAGATTATTTTAAAATGTTATTTTCACACTCAAATTGGGGCCTATAAGAAGGTAAAAATCTTATAACAATTGTAGGTCCTAAGGTGAAAAAAAAGCCAAAGTTTGAACATGGTTAAATTTTTCACACTTTTTCTTTTTTGTTTAAAATGAACTTATTTCTTTTTCATGCCTTATCTTTTTTGACATTTTGTGAAAAAATTTCAAAAAAACAAAGGCCAAGGGACTCAAATTTCATAACACCTCTCATTTTGGTTCACTAAAATTAACTTTCACACTTAGTTATATACTCTTAAGAGTTATTCTTTTACATTTATTTGTTAAAAGTTATTTGTTTTAGCAAAATTATTGTTGCGTGTATGCTCTCCCCCATCCCCTTCAAGGAACATAGGTGACCAAAAAGAATAATTATTTGCCTTAGTTGATTTAGTAAAAAAGAATGAAAATAACATCATTAAGGCACTCCTCAAATTTATATGGTTTGGCTGGTTCAAATGCAACACTAAAGTCTTTTTCACTTATCTTTTATTTTCATGCATTTTGGCTTGTAAGCAGGAGTTAATCACCTCCTCATGGGTTATCTAGGGAAGAAATAATCTAGGAATTAATCCCCAAGGATAATTTAAACCCCAATCTAAGGTGGGGTATAATAATTGAGGGTGACCTACTGGGATGCTTTTTGAGTAGTTAAACAAGCTTTGTTAGTAGTACTCTATCTCAGACTGTAGGGGCAACTTGGACATCTTACTATATTGAGAAATTGATGGATGTACTAGTTGTTAAAAAGATAAGATATTTTAATAACAATATATTTGACATTAATATAATTGACATGATCATCTCTTATGTTAGCCACATTTGGGAACATCTAAAAATACATAAAAATTGATATGTTAGATCAACCCCACTTGTTGCAGACATATTATTCGTGCAGGGCGAATAGACTGAAGTTCCATGTCATAGTAAAAACTCTTTGGAAAAGAGGGGGACTAAAAACATTAATTTTCATTGTATTAACAATTAAAATCCTCCCAAGAGAGATTACATTGATAGTATTATGCAACCTTGTCAATTTTAGGATTTAGGATGTTACACTTAGTTGTTTGTGTCATTTTATCCTTTCTTGTAGTGTCTTGATTCTAAAAAATATATTTTTCATACCATGTCAACAATGAGTATTGTTTATACATCATTATATTGTTTAAGGAGGCATTACAATACCTATTTGGTACCATACTTTTACCTTAGTCTTTTGATAAATCATGTCAGTGTGTCATTTTATTTAAAAGGGTGTCGTTATGCTTCCCAATTAATTTAAAATATTGTGACCTTTAGTTTTTGAAATATACCATTATTTATTTATTTAGAGCATAATAACATCTTTATGCTACTCAAATTATTTCATAAACTTAATTTCCCTATCTAAATTCCATCTTTCAAGACTAAACCATGTGTGCCTCTTGGGTCTTTACCTAGTGTCATTAAGTCATTTAGCTTTGTCTATCTTGTTTTTTGTGTAAATAAGCTTAGTTTTTATAAGTTGAGTTCTTAATTAACCTTGACAATTTTAAATCCAAAAATTAATTTATTTCTTCTTATTGCTTGTGTAATTTGGGCCTAGACATAGATCTTTCTCTTTTGGGTTGTGTGACTTACGTTAATTTTTTATTGATTTTGAAAGCTTTTACTTGTGCCTAAGTTTTGAAAAATAACCTATCTTCCAAATTATTATATTGCCATACCTTATATAAATTAACCAAGTTCACGTTTAGATCCAATTACCTAGTTTATGCCAAAGTGTTTTAAATTTGTTAGATTAAATCACATACCTTATTTTATTTTAAAGTCTAGTTTTTGTTCCTTTTCCAAAAGACCTAGCACATGCATATTTGAACCTAGATTTTGTGCTTTGTTTTTCCAAAATACCTTAAAAAAAAAAAAAAAAAAAATGTTAGAGACTTGTTTGAAACAATTTTAACCTAGAGTTTGGAATTTTAGTTTTTATTGATTCACTTGACCATTTGTGTAAGATATTTGACATTATACATTTTATGTTAGACTATTTTGTACCAAGTTTTAACATAGACCATTTGAAGATACAACTCCACTTTTATACCAAGTTAAAACAATTTTTCCTTTGGACACTATTTTTTGGAGTTTGTAGAACTCTAAGCCTTTTTATGAAACGATCATCATTGATTCAAGTATGTCTCATTATACCTATAGTAGAGCCATGCACAATTCAAGCTATGATAACTTGGTCACATATGATGAATTTGTTCATGAACCATATTTGGATGATGTTATTTGTGAGATGGATCCTTATCCTCCTTACAATACTCAATCTATGAAAGAAATCCAAGATCCTCAAGAGTATATGAGGTGATACCTTATTTGGGATGATTAACATACCAACTTCACCCTCTTATCATTCATGGCATTTGATCTCCCACCTATAACATTAACCTTATCTCAAATTATGAAATAAAAAACTCTCCATAGCATCCTAGTGTTACCATACCAGGACCTCATCCTATGGATTGTGTGAACAATCAAGCTTTTTAATGCCCTACCATTTTTATTATAAGACCTTATCCTTAGGCTCGTGATGGTAGCCAAGCTTTGAAATACCATATAATCACTATTATAAGACCTATTATTTTGGATTGTGAGATCAAACAATATTAAAAACTCCCTAACATTTCCATTCCAGGCCTTTCCAAGTATGGTAGCTCATTATCCTAATAAGGTTGTGAAATTATGACTTGATGGGTTACAATTACTATCCAAGGTAGGGAACTGACCTGTGTTAATCCTATCATTATCCAAATACCAACCATCCCTCATCTAGTGTTAATATTTCACCACTTTATAAAATCCATACCAATATTTGATCCACAATCAAGCAAATTAGTACCTCTCCAACTGAGCCAATCATTTGAAGACTAAGATATGTTCAAAACTAGTATTTTACAACTGATTATAAACGAAGGCCAAGAGAACCAACCAATCCATGATGTTTTTATTGAAACACTCATTTTTTATAATTAAAACTATGATTAATAACCTTTTAATCCTATCTTTATTTTCAAGGAGTCTCACTCTGACAAGTCAGTCTTTACTGAGTCA
The DNA here is from genome assembly GCA_037957365.1 of Torreya grandis. NCBI lineage: Eukaryota > Viridiplantae > Streptophyta > Pinopsida > Cupressales > Taxaceae > Torreya > Torreya grandis. The sequence goes on along the minus strand of JARHVA010005133.1, from coordinate 447,752 downwards.
CCTCTTAATGATTATAACTATTATTGACCAAATTTGACTTCTTGGTCAAATTTGGGCACCCTTAGGCAAAATATTTTTTAATATGAATTATAATTTTTATTATATGTCATTTGAGGTCATCTTAGATTTGGTTTTAGTTGCATTAGTCAACTTGTACTTTAGGGGTCATTTTATGTGCTTTTAGGGGTCATTTAATGCATTTGGCATGGTTTCTAAGATGAATAAGTGTCAAATTTTAGTTTAAAACATAAAATAGGTAATTTTATATGTCATTTATGTTATATATATTATAATATTTCATTTTCCCTAACTAAAGTTACTAAAATTTGTTAAAAAATAGGAAAAATGACACTTATATAGATTATTGGGAAGTGTACCACATGGGGAAGATGTTAGGATTTCCATAAAACCTTATAAAATTCATATACATTTTTTTTTATATATAAGTTCCATTTTTAATCCAAAACCATTCTATACTTTTTTGCTCTTCTTGACAGACTGGAGTGACCCTCAAGTTTTTGCTTAGTATGGGAAACATAGGTAGTTTAAGACAAAATGATTTTGGGAATTTTATTTAAACTCTAATAACTTCATTATAACATATTTATTTTTAATATTTTTCAAATTTGTTGTATGAACAATTACTAACAAGTTGATTGTAAATATTTGATAGCTATTTGGTGAACCCAAATGGTTTTTCTCCATTTCTACCAAATTTGTATGAACTAATTATTGGTGTTTCCTCCAAAGGATGTTATATTCCTTATCATATGGTATAAATCTTGGTTTCATGATTCATAACGTTTGGATGAGCAAAATTGGTCTATCATGCAATGAGGTATCACCATGTGTAGTTTTAATTGGATTTTTTTGATTTGATAAGTGTATTTATCCTTTAGGTAAATTTTTCAATAGGGAAAGAGTGTCCCATAAGTACCTAGGTATTTTAAATACCTCCTCTCATGTTTTTATCTCACCATGGCATTTTATGAGTAGCTTGCAAGCTTGTTTTTCTTCATTTACTAACTTCATGCTTAATTTAGTTTAAATTCCATGCATAAGCTTGTTAAATATATGTATGAGGTGGTAATGGATATGTTTTGGATTTTACAAGGCCCTAAGAGTTTAATTAGTTCATTTTTCATGTTTTAGAGTGTGAAAATTTGGATCACATGCTCATATACCATGCCAAACATCTACCTGATGTATCTATCTACTCTTTTTCACATATGTGTAGTTGTTTCCGTATTATAAAAGGTATTTTGAATATAGTTACAAGTTTAAAAGGATAGAGACCACATGTTTTAGGATTTATTGTTGCATTTGGTTGGTTTTAAGATAGTTCACCACTATGATTACTATGATTCAATGCTCTTCCCACATATTATGCTCAAAACATGCACTATAGGCTCTTTGATGATGTCATCCTAAGGTGAATGACATGGAAATGAGGTCAAACATTGAGGAATGAAGGATGAAAATATGTTTTAAAGGTTATAATATTATTTTTATTCTATTCTTCTTATTTATTTCATATATTCCTAAGCAAATTGCTTGCTCAGTCATATGTTAACCTATAAGAGGGCTTAAACAGGGAGCTGAGATATTCTATGGAGTGACAAAGCATGTAATTAGACCCTATCTAGAAATTTTACATATTTAATAGACCATGGAAAACTTGTGTGAGATGATATAATGATAAAAAAGTCATGAGAAACATTTCTAAGGTGATGACTAAATTTTCTAGGAATCAGTCCCTATTTTGAGCAAATAGAGACCCATGAGCTTTTTCAAGATGGCATATAGTGTGGTTGAGGTGATTTTTGGAGCATATAAGTTGATTAACCTTGTATATATTAGTGGGGAGAAGTGCCATTCCAAAAATTTACTTAGGATAATTGGTGGGGAATGGTTTTTTAAGGTCCTAAAAGTGCCTATAAACACACTAAATTTAGGTAGTAATGTCTATAGGCTAAAAGCCCAGATAGACCACTTAAACAAAGATTCAAACCTAATATTACATCATGATAATTTTATAAAAAATATATTTGATAAATTTTTTGGATCAAATATATCATCAAGAAGAAGAGAGTAGTGTTTTTTTGCCTTCTATACACTTTCCATTCTATAGACTGTAGGAATAAGGACCTACAACAGTCAGAAAAGAGGTGTCTTAGTCCAAACAAAGGGAACAAAATTTGTAAAGAGTCAAAGAGCATATATGGTTAATTATTAAAAAATATGATAGTTTTTAATATTTATTATGACTTCAAATAGTTTTGTAACATCGTAATCAATTGACAAGGCCCTATATACACCTACAAGAGCGGTTGTAGGAAGACTACTCAGGTTGGAAGGTGTTTGAAAGTTAACTCAAGATAATGTTTGGAAGGATCATAAAGAAGTGGTTATATTTAGATAGGTATAATTTTACTCCTATATTAACTTAATTATCCTTCTCAAATCATAAATAGGTTTTTAAGATCCCTATATGCACGTATAGGAGGTTTTGTCTTAGTCAACAAGATCTGTACACAATGATCTCACTTGAGGCCTATTTGGTGTTTCAATAACTTCAAGGATGAGTCACTAGTATGGATATGTAATAAAGTTTTCCATATTATGAATAAAGAGTTTCAAAAAATCATTATCAATTAAAATAGATAATATTCACCTACAGGGAAAAGGTCTTGGTCAAGGGTAAAATAAGGGTCAGCCAAAACAGGGTCTATCTCAGTCAATGAGCAATGATCAAAGGGAGTATCCTTATTGATGATATAAAGGTAAAAACCTAAGTTTAATTTTTTTTTAATTTTTCAATTATACTTTGATATATCCTATCATGTAGAGGGCAAGCATAGAACCAACAAAGGAAGGTCTAAAATAATGTACCTACAAGCAGGGGCCTAGTTTGGCTATGAAGTGTATTCATATAGTGAATGAAAGCTTAAACATGATAATTAAAATGAAAAATGACCTAAATTTACATTTTATATAGGTAATTATACCCACCTAAGGAAGTAGACAAGCCCACATAGGGTCTTAGATCCCTATTTTTACGTACAGCAAGGTCTAGACAAGCTAAGGCTACAATGAAGTATGAACCCTATAGGAATGAAAGTAAGGTTTGAGGGACTTAAATAATATTCATCATGAAAAAATTAATTTCATATCATGAATAATATCCTTCCAATATTCCTAAACATCTTTCTCATTTGGAAAATTGCCTATAGTCCGTACAAGCAAGTTAGGAAACCCTTGGTTCAAAGGGTAAGTATAAAGAATATAGTAAGGAGAAAGGTTTTGGATGGTTTAAAAAGTTCCATGAGAAAATTTTAAAGTTTTTAATAATTTATAAATATAATATTATCATGGAATTTGTGAGGATAGGTCATCCACAGGTGGCTTTGGACAAAAATGCAAGAAAATAGGGTTTTTTAACCCCCGTTCTTAGACAAGTTGAGTTGGTTAGGTACCTAAATTATGGAGTATGACCTTTAAATTTTTATAAAATGCCTCATTATGACTTATAAAACACAAAAAAATCTCATTTTTCCATGGGTATAAGGGATATATCTCTCTATTTTTTCTCAAAGATCAACCACTCATGAAAATCAAAACTTTAGTCTACCAAGCAAAAGATGGAAAAATGAGTGAATGACCTAAGATGAGGAATTTAGATATTAAAGGAACATTTGGTGATGTTTATGTAATGTTTAAGGATGATTATGAACACTCATACAATATATAACCCATAAGAGTGACCTAATTGCTCATGCATACAGCCAAATTAGGTGAGTTTCCACTAGGCCTAATTGTCAAATGAGAGAGAAAGGTTGAAAAAGATTGTTTGATAGGTCATGTGATGGATTTTTGAGTGTTAATGGAGTTTAAAAATGTGTAATAATCCATAATAATCATGTTATAATATTCCAAATGACCCAATCTTGTATGGGGTATGCCAAGCCCATTAGGCCTTAAGGACTTAAAGCCAATTAGGGGTCTATATGCATTTTTAGACCTTGATGAGCTGTATAAATGGTTATAACATGTTTATGTAGTTTTTTTACATATTTATGAGATTTTTCAAGGAGATGAACTTGTAGGAGGAAGATTTTTAACTTGGAAATAGCTCAGACATGTAATAAAATGGAGAAACCAAGTTGAGAGGTCAACTTGTCAAGCTCATATCTCTTCCAAGGCTATGCATGGAAACCATAGGAATTGAGTGAAGTTATTTTTGGAATTTTGAGGTAAGTTCAATGTTCAATTTGTATGAATAAATATTAATACCTAGAACAAACTAAAACCTTACTAAAACCTTGGTTATAACCCAATGAGGAAAATGAGCTTAGAAAGCCACCCTAATGGCATAGTTTGGAAACTAAAACTATTTTATCATGGAGAGGACTCAATAAATATCTCACACATGTAAATTATATGTATGAAACTGTAAAAACAACATGAAAAATAGTGTTTTTCTCACCATTTTCTATGTTTTATAGGTTTTAGGAGATGCAATAAATTTTGGAGGGAAGATAAATACCTATTTTAACTAAATATTCTCATTTTATTCTATTAAAAAACCTTTAATTTTCCTAACTAGATCTCTACTTTTTGCTAGTCAAAACTGGCATAGTGAACACAAGGATGAAAAGTGTAGAAACCTCAATTAGATGTCCTTTTAAGGTGATTTTGAGGATTATAAGGCCATGGATAATATTTTCAAGTGTATTTAACTTCATCCCATGGATTTTAATTTTAAAATTAAGGTAATTTTGAAGACAAATGTGAACGGTAGCATAAAAGGGAGTTTTTTTAAGACTATAGGCAATGATTGCTTCTTTCCAGGTGTTCTTAAATGAGTAAGATCATAACCAATGCATGTAATTTCATGCCTAAAGGTATTAAATCTCATTATAATCATCATATATATCCCTATTAATTGGTGGGATGTTTAAATAGATACAAATTATGAAGGCATTTTTTTGTAGCATGATTGAGAGTTCTATACCACTTTTCACAATTTTCATGGCTTGTATGGACAATTGGACCTCTTGAATTTGCATGGTTTGACACATTAATATTTATCATGTAAATTTTAACCCATTTTTTAAGATGGAAACATGCTCAAGTGACCTTTGGACTTCATTTTCTTTGCCTCTCTCTCAAAAGCTATAAATATGGGCTCTTTTGCTTCTTTTTGGTAGCCTCCATTGGTTAATGGGTAAAATCTATCAAAAATTTTAATTTAAATACATTTAAATAAATATAAAAGTGATTTTTCCACTCACATGTTGTACTATTGAGTATTGATTTTAATCTTGTTGGTCTTGTCTAGTAAAAGATCTTCTTTTCTAGCATGTTACTCTTGATTGTCTACCAAATGTGTAGTAATGTTATTGTTAAAATTCTTTGTTAGTATTATTTTATAAGTGTATAATTGTATTAGAAGTTTTTTATGACTTTATCCCTTCATGGAATCATCCATTACACTCCTAATTATCAAATACCTTCTGTAATCTAACATATGAAACATTGATGTGACTTTGCATTCTAAATTATGTGTTTTGTGTGAGAGAGAATTTGTTTCTATTTAATTAGTAGATATTATGTCAAATAGGAGGATATTAAACCTTGTTAAATCAATTTTCTTGGTTTAATTTTTTTTTCCTTAACCCTTTTCATCCACAAGTTGATAGTTAAGAAGTGCTTCAAAGAGTGCATCAAGGGAACTATCCCTTATACAGATTCATCTCAACATTATCACCCAAAGAAAGAGGGATGTTTCCATTATGAAACTTGAATGAGGAGATATATTCATCTCCTAAATGGTGAAAATCCAAGTATCAATAATTTTTGGAATGCCCAGTGGGACTCTAAGTCCTAGAAGATTGTCTAAGATTGGTGTTGGTCTTGGCATAGTTTTGGCTACAAGAGCATCTATATTCAGTACCTGAAAACTCCACTAAAGTTTTCAAATATTTATTTTTTAACCAATTCCTAATTTCCATGTCAAATTTAACCACTAGGTCTACTAATAAAGGTTTACCTTGTGAGTTTGTGCAATTACCCTTATATTCTAATAGAAGGTTTAGGTCTATGAACACCCATCCTTTTCAAGAGAGTTGGTGTTTAATAATTCTAAGTTCTTGTTTATTTAAATCCATAATACACAAATTTCACATTCTGATATGGATATAAATCAACCTTTTTTTATAATTCACTAGATCATCTCCTTTGAATCTTGCCCAATATGACCAAATTCTAGGAGTAACCCTTAAGAGTGTTCCATATTTTGGTGGAGAGGGTCCTATTATTGCCAGTGAACATATTAGAAACATTTAAAACTTATGAATTATCCATAATATAATTAAATAAAATGTGGCTATTTGGTTGTTGGCATTGTCTTTCAAAGGAAAAGCCTTGGATTGGTATGGGACTCTGCCTAAAATTTTTGTTGATTCATAGGATGAACTAGGAGATCTATTGACTAAGAGGATTGGAGAGAAGAGTGATTATCTATATTTAGATAATAAATTGACCAATATCAAGAGGTCACCACATTATTTATGTAATATTTTAACACTAGGTTTTAAAAAACATGGGATAGGATCCCAGTTCTTGTGAGGCTTACTCTAAACTATGCATTCTTATACTATCTAAAAGCATTGAATAGTGATGTAGCTATGATGATCTAATCCATGGGTGGTAATACACTCATTGATACCTATGAGATAGCCATAAATTATGAGAATTATATTGTTTAAGAAATTAATATTTCTCCTAAGCCTCCAATGCCATTGTTCCCTGATTTCCAACCTCCTAGTCAAGTCACATTACCTACCTTGGCTCCTTTGCCTAGTCATGATAAATATACCATTGTTCCTTCCAATCAGATCCATGAAGTCAAAATATTATTACAAAGTTTCACTAATGATTTGGTTTCCCTCAAAAGTAAAAAATCCCAAATTTATAGGCCATACCAATCCTACAATCAGTTTGGACAAACCAATAAACCTCCTTTCCAAGGTAATGCTCAAGGACAAGGTCAAATCACCCAAGCTAGGCCTTAACAAAGATATAATCATCATGCTACCTCATCCTCTAAATTTATTATTCCTAATTAAAAAAAAATTATTCAATAAAATCCATGCTATCCATCCCTTAATCAAAATCAAGAATAAGTTACTTATGCAAATGAAATGCATAACCAAACCATGGCAATGTAAGGAAATAAATATTTCTAAGTTTCAAGTTTTGAAGGACCAATGAAAAGTGGGGTGGATAATGGTAAAAAAAAATATTATTATATGCTTATAAATAATTTTGAGGGAGAGTTATTTGCTATTAATCAATTGGGGAATCTAAGTAATATGAATACTAGTGTTTCCTCTAACACTAGGTCCAAGAAAAGGGTTGTTAAAGATCAAAAAGGAGTAGCTCAAGGACCAATTTTGGTCCCCACTTCATCTCCAATGGTAAGTGTGTCAAATTTATCTCTTATAGTTTAATAAATTCAAAAAATTTAGAATATGAAGACAAATCTTATTCACCCTCCTTCTCAAGCTACACCACAAGGAGTTAGTGTTCCTAAGGAGCCCCCAAAGGTGAACAATTCTTCCATTAATGTTGTAGACCAGATGAATAATCTATACATGAACATCTCATTATGTGATAATTTGATAATAATAATAGGGTATATATATATGCTCCAAAATTAATTTCAAGGATTGGGTAAGCAAGTTGGTTCATCTAGGAATTAAAATGTTGTCCTAGTTAATGGGACTCAACTTATAGATGGTCAAGTGAAAAAGAATGAAAAAACTCCTCATTTATACCTATCTCTAATAATTGGTGATTTATTGGTTCATAATTGAATAATAGATAGTGGAGGTAGTACTTTAGTTATGCCCAAGTGTATAGTGGATAAACTAGGCCTCAAATATGAGCCAATGAATAATGGAGTCTTACAATTGGATGCATCACCAACCAATAATTTGGAAGTAGTTAAAGATATGAATTTGATCATTCATGCTTGTCTTACCTTTTCTTAATCCTCATGATTTGGTTGTGGAAAATTTATCTCCATACTTTTTCCTTTGCTTATCAAGAGAGTTTACATCTAAGATAGGTGGATACTTGGCAGCCAATTGGTCCTACATGGTGTTTACGATAAAATATGACACTAAGGTGAATATCGAATCAGAACCTATTCATCATAGTCACTTGGATCCTTACACACCTAAAGTGGAAAATGTCAACTATGCCATCATTGATGAAGAGGAATTCCCAATTAACCAATCTCAAACATCTTCCCTTAAAGAAATTTCTGATTTATACTTAGATGAATGGGGAAATGAGCATTATGAACATTATCCTTACAAGTTCATAGAGGAAGATAGTCTTGGGGTGTATTGTATACATTAGGAGGACTCTTTCATACCATACTTAATGAATCCAAGTGATAATGTGAGTGGTTTATGGAAACTTTTCTTTTATGGATCAAGAAGAAAGATTGGGGTAGGTGCTGGAGCAATGTTTGTTTCACCTTCTAAATAAATGTATTATTCAACTTTCAGATTTCAATTCTCATATAATTGTAATGTGTTATAATATGAGTCCCTAATTCATGGCCTTGAATAGGCAAATAAAATAGGTTATCAAAGAGTTACAAGTGTTAGGTGATAGTGAGTTAGTTATGAATCAAGTGAGAGGGAAAAATTTGACCAAGAACTCTTTTCTTAAGTCTTATAAGCATAGAGTGTGGGATCTTGTGGAAGGTTTTCAATATTTCAACATCACATCTATTACAAGAGAGGACAAGAAGAATTATGATAGTTTGGCATAAATTTGAGCTTAGTTTTATTTTCTAAAAGTGATAAAATGGGATATAAACTAGATATATGTCAAGGTGATTTTAAGGCCCACCATACCAAATAATTTCACTAATTGGAAAGTGTTTGATAGTGATCAACAAATATAACTTTTTCTACAAGCAAAGGTTGACCTTTTTGCTAGGAATCAGTCAAAACTATAACAACAATATGGAGGGAAAATTATCCAATTGAAATCCAAAAATATTCCTAAAGGCCTAGTTACTCTTGAGAACATATTCAATGAGGATGATTAGATAAAGAAAGAGAACATAAGCATGCCTACCAAACAAGATAACTATGAGAAGGTATAAATATTTAAGGATAATTTACTTAAATTTGGAAAAGTATTTACTAGTCAAGAGAAGCCTAGCTCAATACACTATAGAGTGAGATGAGAGTGCCAAACCTATTAATAAAAAAAACGCCAATCAATCCTAAGATTGAACCCCTTACGAATAAAGAGCTCACTAAGTCAATTGAGTCTAGAATCATATTTCCTATCAAGCATTCATCTTAGTTGGCTAAATTAGTCCCTATTAGAAATAATAATGGAGATATTAGGTTGTTTTGTTATTTTTAGGGACTTGAATAGAGTCTTCTTAATAGATAATTATCCCCTTCCTTCTATGGAACAAATTCTACAAGATGTGTTAGGTAGTGAGAGGTTTTCTCTCCTTTATGGGTATTTCGAGTACAATAAAATTTTGGTGAAGGAATGTGATAAATATAAGATAGAATTCACTAATAAATTGGGTACATATGATTATATGAATATTAATTTTGGATTTTATAATGCTAGAGATACATTTCAATGTGTAATGGATATGACTTTTCAAGGACTAATAAATGACATTGTGTTGGTGTATCTTGATGATGTAAAAATTTTATCTAAGGATGAAAATGATCATTTGAATCACCTAAGGCATATTTTTGAGAGGTTTATAGAGTTTTTAATCTCTCTTAACCCAAATAAATGTGTATTTGTTGTCCATGAAGGCAAGCTCTTAGGACACATTGTCTCTAATAAGGGCTTATCCATTGATCTTGAGAGGGTGAGTGCCATCTCTTAGTTTTCTTTGACCAAATATAAAAAAGGTTTGAAATTTTTATTTGGAAAAGTAAATTTCATGAGGAGGTTCATACCTAATTTTTATAATCTTTTCAATACTCTAACTTCTATGTTGACAAATGATGAAACACTCACTTGGACTAGAAGAAGGAAGGAAAGTTTTGAAGAAATCAAACAAGCCATTGCCCAAGATCCTACTCTTGAAAGTCCTAATTTGTCCAAACATTTAAATTTTTATACCTTTGGGAATGAATAGGTAATATATACCATGCTTACTCAAGTAAATGATGAAAATTTAAAGAAACCTATTGCCTTATTTAGTCAAGGTTTAGAAGGCTATGAGGTAAGACACACCTATATTGAGAAGCAAGTGATTTTAGTTATTAGGAGCCTAAATAAATTTAGGAATATGTTATCTAATAAAAATATTCACATATTTTTACCTCATCATAGTGTCAAATACATTCTCTTGATTAGGGATTTTAATGAGAAGAGATCAACTTGGATCACAAAAGTGATGAAATATGATGTGGAAATCAAGACAACCAAGCTAGTGAAAGGAAAAGGGTTATGTGAGCATATTTTTTTAGACTTGAAGGAGAGAAAGGAGGCCTTTTTGGTACTTCATAATTACCCTATGATAGATACATATTCACCCATGAGGATTTGGACACAAGATATGATTTAATTTCTTCAAACTAATGAGCATCCATAAGGTCTTGATAGAGCTAAAAGAAGGTATTTTAGATTGCAATCCATGTCTTATATACTTGTTGAAGGAGTGATATTTAGGAAGGAATTTTAAAGTGTGTTATTGAGATTTATTGATTTATATCAGATTGGAAAAGTATTGTTTGAATTTCAAGATGGACTAGCTAGTGGTCACTTTGCTCCAAGAACTAAAATTGTTAGGATTATGGGGGCTAGATACTTTTGGCCTAGCTTTTTCAAGGAAACCCATGCTTGGGTAAGAAAATGTAAAAAGTATGCTATTTTTTATTTAAAATAAAATATTTTTTCTTTACCTCTTTATCCAATCCAAGTTGAGTAACCCTTCATGCAATGGTGGTTTAGATTTCATAGGCCTAATCAATCCACCTTTTAGCGCTAGTCATAATTGGGTGTTGACTGCTATATATTACTTTACAAGATGGGTGGAGGATATATATCTCAAGGAGGCAAATGAAAAATTAGTTATATACTTATATGAAGGTATAGTAACAAGGTTTGGGGCTCATTCAATAATAATTTTAGATAATGTATTGGCTTTTCTTAGAACAAGGATAAATGAATGGGCTTTGAAGCATGGAATATATCTTAGCACCTCCTCCAACTATTATCCCTAAGGAAATTGACTAGATGAGTACACAAATAAGAATATAATTAGGATCATAAATAAGACAATGGAGGAGAATCAAAGGACTTGGCATTCCAAGTTGAAGATAGCCCTTTGGGCTAATAGGATTACCCCATAGAGAGAAATTAGAAACTCTCCATACACACTTGTTTATAGGAGATAAGATAAACTACCTATTTTAATTGAGTTACCAAATTTGGGCCTCACCTATTAGCTATAATTGATGGATAATGAAATCATGGAAGTAAGGTTATGTGATTTGATGGAGCTTGAGGAAATAAGATATCAAGCTATGTTAACTATGAGAACTCACCAAGAACAAACCTAGAGATACTTTGACAAGAAATCCATGCCAAGAAGATTCAAGGAGGGAGAAATTTTTATAAATTGGGATGAAGATAGGGATAAACTTGGAAAACACATAAAGTTTGATGCTTTGTGGAGTGGCCTATATGTGATCACACAATGCAAGCAACACAAAGCCTTACAACTTTCAAGGTTTGATGGAGAGGAGCTTCATATCCTAGTCAATAAGATATATCTAAAAAAAATTTAATAAGGTTATCCTCTCCCCTTGTACATAGTTTATTGTTTTCCTTGTGTTCCCTAAGTGCTTCTGCACAAGTGTGAGTTTTGTCTTATGTCTTGCCTTTTTTTGTGTTTTGCTTAGTCTTGCTTTGTTGGTGTGGTGTGTTTGTTTTGTGTTTGTTTGGGAAAATTACTTACTGGTTGTCTTAAATAATACATTGACTCCATTGGCCATTAGTAGGATAAGACTACTGGCCCTTAGTATAGTAGGCATACTACCCTTATGAGTCACCATTTTGTTAACCAAATTTGACTTCTTGGTCAAATTCAGGCACCTCTAGGTAAAAAAAAAATAGTTTTAAATATTTTAATCAATCCTAATATGTTGTAATAGGAATTATACTTGTTATGTTATGTCATTTGAGGTCATCTTACCTTTGGTTTTAGTTGCATTAGTCAACTTGTCCTTTAGGGATCAGTTTATGTACTTTTAGGGGTCATTTAATGTAATTGGCATGGTTCCCAAGGTGATTAAGTGTCATAATTTCATCAAAAAAGTATAATATGTCAATTGAGATGTTAGGTATGTTAGTTATGCTATAATATTGAAGTTTTCCTAATTAAAGTTGTAGAATTCAGTTGAGAAAAAGGAAAAATGGCACTTGTATGGATTATTAAGAAGTGTGACACATGGGAAAGATTTTATGGGCCCATAAAACTTTATAACATTCATATCCATACTTGGTTTGCTCTAAAAGTTCCATTTTGAACTCAAAACCATTCTATACTTTTTTGATCTTCTTGGTAGACTGGAGTGACCCTCAAGCTTTTGCTCACTATAGGAAGCACAAATAGTTTCAAACAAAATTATTTTGGGAGGATTTTTTAAAATCCAATATCCTCATTCTCATATATGTATTTTGAAGATTAGAAAACTGTGTTGTATGAATAATCTCTAACAAGTTGACTATGTAGATTTGATAGTTATTTGGTGAACCCTAATGATTTTGATACATTTCTACCAAATCCATACAAACTAATTATTGGTGTTGGCTCCAAAGAATTTTTTATTCCTTCTCAGATGGTCTCCATTCTTTGTTACATTATTCATGATGTTTAGATGAGAAAATTTGGTCTATCATGCAAGGAGGTGTCACCATGTGTAGTTTTAGTTTGAGTGTTTGATTTATTGAGTGTATCTATCTTGTAGATGACTTTTTCAACTAGTAAAGAGTGTCCCATAAGTTCATAATTCATATCACTAGCTCTTCTCATGTTTTTATCTCACCATGGCATTTTATGAGTAGCTTGTAAGCTTATTTTTTCTTCATTTGCCAACTTCATGCTTAGTTTAGTTGAAATTCCATGCATAAGCTTGTTCATTATATGTATGAGGTGGTAATTGAGGTGTTTTGTATTTTACAAGTATTTAATATTTGAATTTGGTCCTTTTTCATGTTTTAGAGAGTGAAAATTTGGATCGCATGCTCATATACCATGCCAAATAGCTACTTAATGCATCTATCTACTCTTTTTAACATATGTGTAGGTGTTTCCATTTTGTAAAAGGTATTTTTAAGATGTTTCTAAGTTTAAAAGTATGGATACCACATGTTTAAATATTTATTATGGCATTTGGGTGGTTTTAAGCTAGTTCACCACCATTCTTACTATGATTCAATGCTCTGCCCACATATTCTACTCAAAACATACACTATAGGCTCCTTGATGACATCATCCTAAGGTGAATGACATGGAAATAAGGTCAAAAATTGAGGGATAAATGATGAAAATATGTTTTTAATGTTCTAATAGTTTTTTGAGTCTATTCTTATTCTCTATTTTACATATTCCTAAGTAAACTACCTACTCAGTCATATGTTCACTTATACGAGGGCTTAAATAGGGGGCTAAGACATTCTATGGAGTGCCAAAGCATGTAATGTGATCATATCTAGATCCCTTACATATTGAAGAGACCATGGTAAAATTGTGTGAGGTGATATAATGATAAAAAAGTCATGAGAAACCTTCCTAAGGTGATGACTAGATTTTTTGGGAATCGGTCCCTATTTTGAGCAAATAGAGGCCTAGGAACTTTTTCAAGATGGCATATAGTGTGGTTGAGGTGAATTTTGGAGAAGATAAGTTGATTAACCTTGAATACCTTAGTGGAGAGAAGGACCATGCAAAAAATGGGCTTAGGATAATTGGTGGGGAATGGTTTTTTAAGGTCCTAAAAGTGCCTATAAACACACTAAATTTAGGCAGTAATGACTACAAGCCAAGAGCCCAGATAGACCACTTAACTAAAGTTACAAACCTACTATTACATCATGATAATGTGATAATAAATAGATTTAAGAAAATATTTGGATTCAATATATCATCAAGAATACGAGAGTAGTGTTTTTTTGCCTTCTATACACTTTCTATTCTATACACTATAGGAATAAGGACCTACAATAGTCAGATAGGAGGTGTTTGAATCCAAAGAAATGGAACAAACTTATTAAGGAGTCCAAGAGAATATATGATTAATTATTAGAAATTATGATAGGTTTTAATATTTATTATGAATTTAAATAGGTTTTCAACACCATAATCAATTGATAAGGGCTTATATACACCTACAAGTAGGGTTGTAGGCAAACTACTCAGGCTGGAAGGTGTTTGAAATTTGACTCAAGATAATGTTTGGAATGATCCTAAATAAGTGGTGATAATTATATATGTATAATGTGACTCCTATATTAACTTAATTATCATTTTCACATCATAAAAAAGGTCTTAAGATCCCTATATTCACCTATAAGAGGTTTTATCTTAGTCAACAAAATATGTACACAGTGATCTCACTTGAGGCCTATTTGGTATTTTAAAAACTTCAAGGCTAAGTCACTAGTATGGATATGTAATCAAGTTGTATATATGATTAATAAATATTTGAAAACAATAATGATCAAGTAATATAGATAATATTCACCTATAAGAAAAAGGTCTCGGGCAAGGGTAAAATAAGGGTTAGCCAAAGCAGGGTCTATCTCAGTCAATGAGAAATGATCAAATGGCATAGGTTTATTAATGATATAAAGGTAAAAAAATAATGTGAAATAATTTTTAAGGTTGAAATATGACCTTGATATATCCTATTAAGCAAAGGCCAAACATAGATTAAATAAAGTAAGGTCTAAAATAATGCACCTATAGGTAGGGGCCTAGTTTGGTTATCAAGTGCATTGATATAGTGATTGGAAGATTAAACATGATAAGTAAAATGAAAAATTACATAAGTTAACATGTTATATAGGTTATTACACCATTAAAAGTAATTATAGAATCCTACATAGGGTCTTAGAACCCTATATTTACCTACAACAAGGTCTAGACAAGCTAAGGCTACAATGAAGTATGAACCCTCTAAGAGTGAAAGGAAGGTGTGAGTGATTAAAAGAAGATAAATAATGAACAAATAAATTTCATATAGTTAATAATATCTTCCTAATATTCCCAAACATATTTATCATTTGGAAAATTGACTAAAGTTTGATCAAGCAACCTGGGAAACCCTTGGTTCAAAGGGTAAGCATAAATAATCCACTAAGGAAAAAGGTTTTGGATGGTTTTAAAAGTTAAATGAGCACACATTAAAGGTGTATATAATTTATAAATATAATAGGATCATGTCATTGGTTAGGAGAGGTCATCCATAAGTGAATTTGGACAAAAATGCAAGAAAATAGGGGTTTTTATCACCTTTTTTAGACAAGTTGAGTTTGTTAGGTACCTAAATGAGGGATTATGACCTTTCCATTTGGTATAGAGACTAATTTTGACATTATAATACTATAAAAACTCTAATTTTATCATGGGGATAAGATCTATGTCTCTCTATTTTGTCTTTCAGATCAACCACTCATGAAAATAGGAACTTTAGTCTACCAAGTAAAAGATGGAAAAATGAGTAAATGACATAAGATGATGCCTTAAAATATTAAATTAACATTGGGTGATGTGAATGTAAGGTTTAAATATTATTAATAACACTCATATAGGCTCCAACCCATCAGAGTGACCTAATTGCTCATGCATATAGTCAAATTAGGTGAGTTCCCACTAGGCCTAATTGTCAAATGAGAGAGAAAGGATGAAAAGCAGTGTTTGAGAGGTCATGTGTTAGATTTGTGAGTGTGAATTAAGTGTTAAAATTTGTATGAAGTCATCATAATAATATTATAATAGTTAAAATGACCTAAACTTGCAGGGGGTATGCCAAACCCATTAGGCCTTAAGGAGACTTGAAGCCAATTGGGGGTCTATATGTATTTTTAACCCAATTGGGGGTCTATATGTATTTATGAGATTTTTAAAGCATATAAACTTGAAATAAGATTATTTTTAACCTTGAAATAGCTTAGACATACAAGAAAATGGAGAAACCAAGTCAAGAGGTCAAATTGTCAAGCTCATATCATTTATAAGGCTTTGCATGGGAAACATAATAATTGAGGGAAGTTAGTAGAGTCACTTAAAATCATTTTTTTGTAATTTTTAGGTAGGTTCAATTTTTAATATGGATGAATAGAGCTTAAGACCTAGAACTACTTAAAACCCTACTGAAACCCTAGTTATGAATTGATGAGGAAAACAAGCTTAGAGAGCCACCCTAATGGAATATTTTGGAAAGGAAAAATATTGGATCATGGAGAGGACACACTCAATATCTCACACATGCAAAGGATATTTATGGAAATGTATGAACTGCATGTAAAATAGTGTTTTTCTCACCATTTTATATGTTTTTAGGTTCTATGATGTTTAAGGATATGAAATAAAGATTGAAGGGAATATAAGGACCTATTGTAACTCCATATTTTAATTTTATTCTATGAAAAAACTTCTAATTGTCCTAACTATAGCTCTCCTTTTATCCAATCAAAATTATCATAGTGAACACAAGGATGAAAATTATGGAAACCTCAATTAGATACCCTTTTAAGGTGAGTTTGAGGAGCCTAAGGCCATAATTAATATTTCTAGGTGTCTTTTACTCCCACAAATTTTCATGAGAGGGAAACTTAAGGCATTTTTGAAGACAAATGTGAATACTAACAAAAAAGGGAGTTTGTAAAGATTGTAGGTAATGATTTCTTCTTTCCAAGAGTTCCCAAATGTATAGGATCAGCAAAAAATGCATGCAATTACATTATTGAAGTTATTTCCTCTCATACCAATCATAATACCTATCCATATTCATTAGTGGAACATTCAAACAAATATAAATTATGAAGGAAAATTTTTGTGCCAAGATTGAGAGTTCTTTGCTAGTTTTCACAATTTTCATGGCTTGTATGGACAATTAGACCTCTTTAAATTTCATAGTTCAGATCATCCCTCTTTATCATGAAAATTATAACCCATTTTTCAAAATTGATACATGTCCAAGTGACCTTCGGACTTCCTTTTCTTTGTCTCTCTCAAAAGCTATAAATATGGACTCTTTTTCTTATTTTTGGTAGCCTCCATTGGTTAATGTGGGAACTCTAGCCAAATCTGTACTTGAAAGACTCTTTAATAAATATAAAAGTGATTTTTCCTCTCACATGTTGTATTGTTTATTAGTGATTGTAATCTTTTTGGTCTTATCTAGTGAAAGATCTTCTTTTGTAGCTTGTTACTCTTGATTGTCTACCAAATGTGCATACATTTTATTGTTACTAGTATTTGTTAGTATTATTTTATAAGTGTATAGGTGTATTATAAGTGGTTTATGACTATATCCATTCATGTAATCATCCATTACCCTCCTAAGTATCAGATAACTTCTTCAATCTAACATATGAAATATTGATGTGACAATGCATCTTAAATTGTGAGTTTTGTATGAGAGAGACTTTGTTTGTCTTTAAATAGTATATATTTAGTCAAATGGGAGGATATTAAAAATTGTTAAATCACATTTTTTGGTTTTCTTAGTTTTTTTATTAACCCTTTTCATCCACAAGTCGATAGTTAAGAAGTGTTTCAAAGAGTGCATCAAGAGAACTAGCCCTTCAAGAGATTCATCTCTCAACATTGTCACCCATAGCAAGAGATATGTTTCCATTATGCCACTTAGATGAGGAGAGATAGGCATCTCCTCATGGGTGAAAATCAAAGTGTCAACAACTACCTTTGGGAAAATCATTATCTCAACTATTGTCCTATTTTTAAATAGCCTCCCTTTGACAAGAAAATCTCTATGGAGTTATATCTTGACATTTTCCACCTCATTAAGGAGTCTAATTTTGAAAAACAAGTCTATATGGATCCAATTATGCCATCATATGCCATTACTTATCCTATAACAAACATTCAACAAGACATCATTGTAGTAGCATCTACATCAGATGAAGAATCAACATTGAAGTTAGGTTTTATTATTTACTGACATCAAATTTAGCATCATAAATGGATTCAATGTTAGTATTAACATAAGATTTATATTCCCTTAAGTTAGAATCAGATTCAAAATCATAATACATTTGTGTTTTTTAAAATATTGGTTACACATGCCTTGTAGATCACTTTGATTATATTTGTGATCCTTTTACAATTTTGAGGATGAGTACTTCAACTTTGACATAAGTTCTCCTAGTATATTTTATGAGGATTATGTTGCCTCTTCCTATTCCATTACCATTTCACATGCCATTAACACCAACTAACATAGCCATTATATTGTCATTCCACCTCCCACAAATGTTAATTGGGACTAACAAAATCATGTGTTTAATTACGTCCATGTTAATATATCAGTTGAAGGATATCAAGGGAACCAAGACCACATTCATGAATAAGAGTTGAAATATCCTAGTGAAACCTTTGCAGACACACTAGGGGTTAATCAAAGTCTAAACTTAGCATCTTATAGTGAAACCTTTTTGTAAGCACTAGAAGACAATCAAAGTCAAAAGTTAGCATTCTTAGGTTAAACCTTCTAGAAGGAACTATGGGATAATAAATACATATTCATTATTGAAAACCTCATTGAGGTGCCAATAGCTGAGAAAATAGTTATTCATTACTTAATGAAGACATTATTCAAGATAACATCAATATAGCTTCTAATCTATAGCATAATTATATGGTAGCTAATATCAATCCCAAATAACATAAAAGTTTTGTGGTCCTATCGAGAACATATTTAGAAGTCTTAAACCCTACCATAACCAAAGTTATGTCAAATATAGATTTAACAACATCATATATGTCTAAAAATATTAATCTTCATTTATTTTCTAACTATTATACACTCCATTAACCTCCATCTTTGCATTTCAATTCAAAACTTTTATCTATTATTTATCCATATTTACCATCTTTTAATGCAATTTCCTTTTTAGAATATACAAAGACATCTTGTCTCAAAGTTTGAAGGAAATAGAATCTATGACCAATGAGGGCCACAACAACATTATTGGGTTATAAATTTTTAGTAGGCTCTTGATAAAGTAGTTATTCCGAAGAGGTGTGGGTTAGAAATTTACATGATTGATTATTCTAATTGTATCATATATTGATTAGGATGTGCATCTCCATATCAGTAAGAAAAACAAAAATAATTACATAGCCAAAAACACTTGCCATGACAAAAATTGTATCATTTCCATTTGACATTTACCTTACCAAAAACCATACCTTTGCTTTACCATTTACTCTACCTTTATCTTTTTTCATTACACTTACCATTATTTATTACCTCATCTTATCATGTGGGGGCAACCCTATTACCATTGTATCCAATTTTCATATCCTTATCTTCATCCTATTATGCCATAACCTATACCTTTCTACCATACCATCCCTATTTAACCAAAGCCTATTTTTAGCTACCCTACCCAACCCTTTTACTCTTAGTTTTTTTGTTCTTCCCGCACCTTCCATGAGGGGATTTTGATCCAGTTTTAGCAGTTTTGGAATTCCATATTTAAATGAAAATATATGAAAGTAATGTGATAGTGGTAATAGCATGTTATCTTTAATTATCATTTTACTAGTGTCACTGATTATAATTTCCTTTGGGTAAATCAATATTCCACCTTGTGTTACTAATTATAACTACCTATGGGAAAATTAGTAGCATAAACCTATGTTGTTGTTTACTAATTATAATTGCTTATGGGTAAATTAAGAAAAACACATTTATCACGAATTTCCACATCACCTTGACATTACTATTCTTATTTGCCTTTCCATTTTACTTAATTTTCAAATTTGTTGTTATCTAGTTAGATCTCACCACCTTTTTTGTCAGTAGAGTTACTATGACTTAAGGCCTGGGAATACGTAAGCCATGCATAATTCATGTTGAGGCTAATACCCATTTTCCACATGCTCTTGAAATTTTAAAATCAATCTAAGCCACCCTCTATCCATTTTGTGAGTGGTTTCTTTTCAATCTCTATTCAGTTGAGAAACCTAAAAATTCAAAAAATTTCAAAATCTAAAAACAAGTATCTTATTTAAACCTAGTCAATCATCCTTGATCCACCCTACTAGGGAAAATCCATTTTTTTTTAAAAATGATTCCACATCCATTTGGGATGTGACCTTCCCTTTGCACGTATCCTTTCTTTGGGGCACCACTTGTTTATCATTTTATTAAACCTACATGCGTAGATATTGACTTGGTTAATAATATGATGCTTGTTGTTGCTTTTAATTTAAATTTTTTAGTGTGTTTGTTTGTTTTATTTTATTTTTGTGTGGTTACTCAGTCTATATGTGTTCATTGGGTGATTCCTTGTAAATTATTATTTATTCTATCTATATTTATATATCAACATTATCATCATGGTTTATATCATCAGTGCATTCTTTTTAATAATTTATTACAACACGTGTCAGTCCTTATGCATATTTAATCCAAGTTATCATAGTATTTGATATCATGATGTATAACATCACATGCTAAAATAAAAATTATCTCAATAAATCTTACAATAAATGTATCTATAGAAACTTCTCTTTAGTAACCTTGGCAAATCCTCTTAAACTCTTTGATCGATTCAACCCATTGACCGTCCTTGTTGTATCAATGTTAATAAGGATGAGCATATCCACATTGGTAGGTATAATTGAATCACTAAAATTGATCAAGTTTTATTCTTATATTCATCTATTTCATTACTTTTCACATCCTTTTATGCCTCATTATGTCTAGCTTATTCAGTCATTAGACCATTGCATCTATGTTTGTGCCCACTCATCTTTTATCTATGCAATAGGTTATATCCTTGAGTTATGATTTCCAATCTTCCCTACTTGGGAATAATCAAAAAATAATTATTTAATGTAATTCATTTTAATGATAATAACCACATGTGGGAAAAACATTATTTCAACTCATCTACTCTAACTGGGGCTTATGCCTATTCCACTAATTATAATCACCTTTAGGTAGATCAATATGTTTTAATTCAATGCATGCAAGCATCATATCAATTGGATTGATGTCACTCATGGGTTAATTTCATTCTTTTTTTATCCTATCCATGTCACTGATTATAGCTACCTATGTATAAATCAATCGTATCCACCCATTTTATCTTTTTGGTCCCATCATTTCCTCCTTTTAAGGGACCAATCACCAACCCTTTTTCTAATCACTCCTTTGAGAGGAAATATATAATTCATCCATTATCATTGAATTAGTATATAGAAAGGACATTTTCATATTTTACAAGATGTTACTATTTTTATATGTTTTAACACCTTTCTAAATAGGGGCAAACTAGCTTTCGACCAAACTTCAAATCAATTTATACCAACCATTACAAATTAAGCCTAGGAATCATTCAATGTCCCAAATTTTCTTTGAATCATTCTTCAAAGTTTAAAATCATGTTGAGGCATCCATAATTGGGGTATTCCATTGTATGCAATAATAACTCCTTATGGATTTATCCCTAATCACCTTATGGCATCATAGTAGTCAATTTTGCCTATAGACCTATTAAGTAGGAAACTTTCGCACTTATATCAAATCTTGGAAATTATAAAAAAGATAATAAAAATCAATTAAAAATCTAAACTAGATTAAATGCCTAATTAAATTATCCATTTATAATTAATGAATATATAAAAAATGAAATTCAAAAATTTAAAATATCCTAGCCTTTCCTCATTTCCTTTATGAGTTGTCAAGCTCTTTGAAAATATCTTAAACTATCTAATTTTGAGAGTCATGCCTATTAATTAAAAATCATAATTACTTGAAAAATATTAAGTCTACTACAGTTAGATTTGACTCACCTAGGTTTAGTTGCATCCATTCCAAACCTAAACCTAACCTTAACTCACCTAAGGTGAGAGATAATTCCCAAGGTTATAAATATAGGTCCATACCTCTTCATTTATAATCTCTCATAAGCCAAATATATAATTGTAATTTGGAGAGATACATTCTTTGAAATAATTTTATAATGCCAAAATCTTAAGCCAGGCCACATCAAAACCATGGTTCCAAGGAGATAAAGAGCCAAAAAGCTTCATTAACCAAATACTTATTAATTCACAAGACAAAAAATACACTCAACAAATAATTTGGATCTCCCAAAGAATTTTAAAGAGTTATTGTCTTTTATGTTTTTGTTGTACTTTCATTTATAATTTGTTACTAAGCTATCCTTAGTATCTAGGCTAGGAGTGTAAGTGTTAGTGTGTTTATTTGAGTTTTTATTTCTTGAGATAACACTATAATAACCTCCCTTCTTGTATTCCTATGATCACAATACTAATTTAAATAAAAAGAGGTGGATTATGAGATCAAAAGATAATTTCATCATTTATCATATCTTCTAGAAATTATACATAGAGTCTAGTAGATGATATTATGTTAGTATCTTGTAATTTTGTGGGTTTAGGAGTAACAAGAGTTAATTTATATTTATTAGATGATGGTTATTCTATGTCTTGTACTTTTTTCATTAGAAACTTGTGATGATAAGGATAAGTTATTACTATTTCCATAAAGTAAATTTTACAAGGCATAGAATTAAGTTCATCTAAGAAATTCAAGTAGGGTTTAGAATAATAATGACCATAAGGATTAGGTTGATTAAGTAGGGTACTTTTATGAAGTAACAAAGGTTCCAATCATGGATAAGTGGTAGTGTCTAATAGTATTTGATCATCGGTAGATGGTTTATTATATTTGGTAACAAGGTATTTGTGAGGAGGTTTATGGTGATAATTACCTTTAACTATGTTCACATATTGAGAATTGGTATAATATTTATTATAATTGGCATACATAGTACAAAAATTATCATTAGAGTGTTTTGTATTGGGATATGAGTAAGGTTTTTGAGATTTTGAAGTTATAGGTTTGGAAAATTTTCTCTTTTTATAAGCTTTGAGAGAATTAGGATGACATAGTTTGATCATGGAATCATGATCAAATGCATATACTAACATGAAATAAACTAAAATTTTTATAATCCCATGACATGTCCCATGATAATGACCAATTTTAATATAGAACCAAAAAATATTATAAGGAACATACCATGATGGGGGAGTATTATTATTATAAATAAAAAGTTTTGATGGAGATAATAGCCAATTCAATTCTAACACCATCAACTACTCCCATTTTTATTGGAGGAAATTTAGATTTAAAATTTATGCTAGTGATTGAATTAGTTGAAGTTTATAAAAAATCCTTTATTTAAATATGAAATAGTTAAAATTGATTCATTAGTAAATCATGTCATTTAGCTTGATCAAAATCCTCTTCTAAGTTTTTAGTAGAAAAGATTCAAACTTTTTATTGAAGAGAAGGTTTTATGGTAGTAATATATAGTTTAAATATATTTATATCACTTGTATTATGATCTCATTTATGAGCTAGTGATTTCCATCATTTAATAAATGTGTGATAAAATCAATAGGTAATTACTTGATATTAATGAAATGACTACGATAATTTTTAGGAAGATAAATTTATTGAAATTATTTAACTAGAGAATTTATGAGATATACTAGCTTCCAAATGGAATATTAGTGAAGTTGATTATACCATTTTAAATAATCTATTGTAAGCATTTTTGACAATAAGTTTAGTGGTAGAAAAAGTGTTGGTATAGACCCATTCCTTATAAAGGTTGTCAAATGATTTAAGGATGATAACAGGGTCGTTAGTTACATCATACTTAATGGCTATAGATATATTACCACTATTTATGGATATTAAGAATGGAGATAAAGGTTCATTTTAAATATGTTGAAGCACATTTTTATGCATGATAAGTTGGGAGATGTTATTCCCATTGGCATATTTAAGAATAGGAGAAAAATTATAATTATTTTGAGGTAGGATAATAAGGGTTTGATTTTCCATTTATAAGATATGATTTTTCATTTGGAGCATTTGTAATTATTATTTTTTTACATAAATTTAACTTTTTGAACCATTTGATCAAGAATTTGAGGTGTATCTATAGGTTTATTTTGATTGTTAGTGGTAGAAGGTGGAATTTTAGTGTTGGTGAAATAAGTAATCCTAGGATTAGGGATATTAATGTTTCCTATAGAATATTTCCCTATGGGATGGTTTCCTATATAAGGGTTCCTTATGTTGGTATTAGTTTCTCAAATGGTAAGGTTAGGAAGTTTAGATAATGTACCAGTTTATGGAAAGTTTTATAATACATTACTGGTAATATGTTGAAACTAGTATGGAAACTCTTTTGATACACTTCTAGTAATATGTGAAGATCTTATATGGAAAGTTTTCTAATATTCCATTGGTAATATTCTAAAATTGATAAAAATTGGCCCCATGATTCAATCGATGCCTAAGGGTTTAAATATATCTCTATGGCCACCATTGTTTTTTGAATGAGTACCACTCTCCAAAAAAAATTGGGCAAGGATAAATTATTATTCTTGGTTTTCCTCATGGGTGGGAACTAGTCAATCAATATGGAGTCATTTCCCTTTTCATTGGTAGGTCATATCAATGGGATAGCTACTTCAAGGTTCTTATGGTACTCCTCACAATGAGTTTTAGGTCTTATGCTCAATAAATTCCCATAGTTATGTGGATAGATATTTACCTTGATCAGAAATAGATTATAGTATCTAAAATAGAAAAAGTAAATGTAGTGGAACAAAAAAAAAATCTAAAAAAAAATTGGCCCTTAAAAGCACTCTAATACCAGATGGGAGGATCCTCCTACAATAAATTAATTAAAATGCATGAAATAAAAGATTTATATAAATAATAAAAACATAAAAGGGATTAAATTTATCATAGGACACTTTGAGGGGGAAACCTCATCTGATCAATCTCATTATAATAAATTCATGGATGCCTTTATTGGCCTCAACAATTATATACTAATTCTAATCTAAGTAACTACTACTTTCCATGAATGTGGGAAAAAATAAAATTCTCATAGAATGAATTATAAAGCATATGCATCCCTATCAACTAATATACTAAAAAAGTAAAGAGAAAAGGTACCATGATTTTATAATAGTAGGATCATCATATCATCATTTTTAGTGGTGTGAACCATGTTGTATTCCATTTATCTAGATGAGGGTCGGAAGTACTTTCACCACAAGGGGATATTCTCTTTGGTGGATAAGATAGGTAAAAAATAAGCACCCATGTAAACTAATAATGGGTTGAGATTGTTAGGGAAGATCTTAATAGGTTGTTTTATGATGTTAATCAGTGTGGGAAGAGAAATATTAGGATAAAAGGCTAAAATATAGAAATCTTGATAAAATAAAATAAGTCAACGAGGAGCTATGAGATTAACTAGGTCAATCTAAAAGATTTCATAGGAATTGAAAATTGTACTAATTTGGATAAGACCTATACTATTGACCAAGTTGATCTAGTATAGTTTTTAAAATATAGAATAGTGGTTCAAAATTAGACTAGGTCATCTAGGACCTACAAAGTCGATCAAGTTGTCTAATGTAATTTTGTAAATTTGGAAAAGTAGTTGAAAAATATACTAGGTTAACTAGGACCTATAGGGTTGACCAAGTTAATCTAGTTTAATTATGGAAATTTGGAATAGTAGGTGAAAATTATACTAGGTCATCCAATACCTATAGGGTTGGCCAGGTATATCTAGTGCAATATTAGAAATTTGGATAAGAAGTTGAAAATTAGACCAAGTTAGCTATTAGCTACAAGGTTAACCACATCTATCTAGTTGGGTAGATATGTGAAATAAATATTTTAAAATCCTACTAAGTCAAACTAGATGACTTAGTTACAAAGGTAGAAAAAGAAGTGTTGAAGGCCTATTAAGTCAAGCTATTTGACTTAATCGTATAGGTAGGAAAAGATAGAATGTTGAAGGCCTACTAAGTTGAGTTGGTCAACTTAGTTTTAAAAGTAGGAAAATATAGAGTTAGACTAAGTTGACATGGTACATCATGGTAGATTCACACACATGTAACAAGGTTGACATTGGCCAATTTAGTTGAAAGATATAACATGTAATTCTATTAATGTTGGCTAATACAATTTATAATATACTAGAAAATAAAAAGTAAAAAGCTTCAAATGTAATTTTTTAAATATTAATTATAACTGATTATTAAAAAAGAAGATCAAAAAATTTGAATAAAAGGTTTTAATTGATTTCTAAGCTCCCAAAGATACTTTCCTATCCATTAGCTATTGATGGCCCAATGTTTCAAAGCATTGACTATAGAGGAAGTATTGTTCCTATATCCTATAAAATTAGCTTCAAGGGTAATATAGAAGTAAATTATAGGTGATAGACACTAACTGATGAACCATAAGATCAAATGGATGGTTACATTCTTAAGCTTCAATACAAAGGGAATTCTAGGTGTTTTCAAAATACCATGAGGTACATGGAAACTAAAGACCATGCTCAGCTCTATACTATGGATATGATTATTGGGGAAATCCCCTCAAACCATGATATCTAAAAATGATATATAAAGAGCATAAACATATCATGACATAACCCTTCATTACAGTAGATAAGTAGTTTTTAAAAATTTGGTATGTAGTTTCTAGAAAAATCAAGATAAATTGTAAATCAAGTGTCGAAAACACATTTATAGTATCACCAAGTAAATAAATAGGCATTAAATTATTTTACAATTAAATTTGATATTAATTACTATGAAAATAAAGAGAATTTCCTCACTTATGTTGAAAAATAAACACATAAAACAAGGTTGGCCAAACTAGTATAGTTAAAAAATAAAATATAACAAAGTTGGATAGGTTGATCTAGTTTATTGTGAAAATAGGCTAAAAATAGACATAGATAGATAGGTCAACTTAGATTATTTTATATAATATATAGGAACATAATTATGTCATCCAGGTCAATTTATTTTACTGTGTGATATAGTTTTATAAAAATGAAAAACTGGTAAAGATAGAGTATAAATTTGAAAGATCAAGTAATTTTTCTAAAAAATAGAAATGATAAATTTATATAATTGATAAAATTGAAGTAAAAATATTGTTTAGGATGAACCTTATTAATAAAATAGCTCAACCATGTCAACTTAGTTAGTTGTTTCCGAATCATAAATGTTTGTCTACTAACTAGATCATACAGACGTAATTAATTCCTTTAGAGGAAAAATCTAAAAAACATAGAGGTTAGACAAGGTTGACTATGTCAACTTAGTCTATGAGAAGCTAAAAACTAAAAAATAGTAGAATAATAATAAATTGATCAACACAACCTAGTTGGCTAAAAATTGAAAAGTTAAGATTATAGAAATGAATTAGGTTGACTATCCTAACCTAATTGACTATAAATGAAAATTTGGAAAATAGGAAAAATGACTAGGTCAACCAACGTGGCCTAGTCTATTAGAGATCAAACTTTACAAGAAAAGGACAAGACTGAGTCAACCTATGTGACTTAA
Source organism: Torreya grandis (assembly GCA_037957365.1). Classification (NCBI taxonomy): domain Eukaryota; kingdom Viridiplantae; phylum Streptophyta; class Pinopsida; order Cupressales; family Taxaceae; genus Torreya; species Torreya grandis. The sequence continues at coordinate 419,983 of JARHVA010005133.1, read as the reverse complement.
TTTAATTTATATATTAGATATAAAAACATAATAAATAATTAGGTAGACCAATATAGCCTAGTTGACTATGGAAGGAAACCTACAAACAAAGGACAATAAAAGGACAACCAACATGACCTAGTTGATTGTAATTGAAAAAATTAAAATGCAAGGCTTAGATTCATGTCAGGTTCACTTGAATATATGTAATAAATTAAGATATATCTAAATCTTATCCTAGTTAATGAATCTAATCTCAAAGAAGGTAATCAAATAACATCTATTTCCATACTTTTTATATTGGGAGCATGACCAAATTGGATCCACTAAGCCTAACTAAGGGATATTTTATGACAAAACACTAAATGAGAGGTTTTCAAAGCCTCTAATCAAATAAAACTATGTAATAACCTTATTTAGGTTTTATAATACATAAAATTAAACAAATATAGTATTCACCAAGCCTTGTGACATAAAGGGAGATGGTTTAACACAAATAAACATTCAAGGGATCATGGTATAAAATATGGGCCTAGATCACCTAAGGTGTAATATGGAAATAAAAGAAGACCTTATATCTATACTAAGTTTAAGTATAGAGATAATTGTTAGCTTTCCAACCTACAGCCTTTAAAGGAGTTTTTTTAGGCCTACCTTCAAGGCTAGACTAACATAGTAGTGGCCTAAAGGCTATGGGTGACCTTACCATTAGACCAAACCTCTAAACTAAGGGGCTAGCTCAACTAGTTCATTTATTTGGGTTTAGTTCACTAAAAACTAATTTCATTGGAATGAAAATGGATATAAAGTGCATAAAATAAATATACTATAAGGGGTGGTGATGTACCAATATGATCATTCATCCACTCAAGTTGAACTCTTAACAACACTATTAAACTTAAAATGAACTAAAACACTACCTTCAAGGATTCTATGCAATATTTTTTTACATGAATGTTATGATGAATATCTCCAAATTGGAGGTGGTGAGTGGGAGGACTATCTTGAGGCACTTCCAATCAGGTTATACTCCAAACATGATCATCAACCTTTAATACTTCATATAACATACATAAGATGACTTATCAACATGTAGGTGTAGCAAGGAGATGTAAATGGAATATTTATACCACTTATATACATCAAAAAATAATATACACACTATAAACCAATCATGGAGAAGCTGCAATAGTTTATTAATAGTTTAATAGGTGTATTAAGTACAAAACTAGTCATATTTTCCTCATACCTGGGTGAGGGATCCAAATCAAGTCCTTAAATCCTAAATATATAGTATAATGAATATATAAGGAGAGGTATTATGTATTAGAGGTGAGATATAGAGGTCATAAATTACATTGGTCAACTCCATCTATAGTTACAAACAATTACAATAGTCTTCCCTTTATCTATCCATACATTGGTGCTCATAAATGGACTCCTTAGGTATTGATGGGAAGTGGTGGAGGATGATTAAAACCTATTAAAGGAAATTAAATGACAAAAATAGTCAAAAACTCCTCCATATGGTAGTTACAAGGTGGAATTGAGGTGTAATTAGCCTCTATAAGGTATTAAGCAACCCATTAATCTTTGTGGATATTGACAAAGCTAGAAAATTGCCTTCTCCTTCATGATGACCATGAGAAGTTATTATATCCCCCCTTAATAATCAATTACATGAGTGATAACCTTGAATTAACTCCTATAATAGCCTTTTCACACCAACCTTCAACTCTCTTTGTTGACCAATTAGGTTTACTAGGCCTATTAGGCCTAGTAACATGACTATTTATGTTTGGTGGCCTTGAAAAATTGCAAGAGACATTAATAGTATGTTAATATGTGATTTTTACGTTTGAATCACTATTAAAAATCATGGCATATACACCTACAGCCTTACCAAACTAGGTGACTAGGTCACCTACTCTTTCACATCTGTAGATTGGATGTTTGGAAGAGACTTAAAGCTTAGACATATTAAGATTTGAGGAGGTGAAAAAGGTCCTAAACCTCCCCCTCTAATGATTGGAAACCTCTCAAACATCTTTGTACCTAATTTTTTATCCAATTCATTGAAAAAGTACTATTTTATGACAAATTCATATAGTGTCCATACATACTAGTACCATGGATAGGGTCTCCTATGAGTTATATTTATGGTCCAAGTGTTTTTAGAGTCATTTAAGAGTTTTTGATTTCAAAAATCTTCACTTTTCCCAAGTCGAGTCATTACTAGGGTTTAAGTAGGGTTTTAGAGGTCTACCATCTTAATGATGGTTCATAAATATGGGACCTTTAATCTCAATATTATGGTCTTAAATTTTTATTCCATATACCCCCCTATACCTCCTAAAAATATTAGCATCCCATGCATCTTGTATGGATAGATGTGAGTATAAGCTAGTAAACCTTGAGCTTTGTACAGGTAGTCTATAAAGAGGCCAACTTCTTAGGATTCATTCATAAACTTGGGCCCCTCAATCCAACTCACTCTACCATGGATCTTGAGTCCATATGGGTTAAAAACTTTCCTGATGAGTATTTTCCTTGAATCCCCCTACCATGAATGATATGAGCACTTGATCAGATAGCTCAACCTGATTATCCAAGACTATGGTAGCTTAAGGAGGTTATTAAGACTAAAATGGCCATATTTTTGTATTACCTTCCTTAAACAACATTTTAGTGCATGTAACATCTTCCCATACCCCCTCATTATCTTATATTTTCTTAGGGAGTTTGGTAATGCTACTGAGGTGAACATGTATTTTGAGGCCTTAAGAGTGACTTTTAGGCCTAACAGGTCTAAATTGGGTGTCATGGTTATGAGGTGACCTATAGGTGTTTGAAGGGGATTCCACATAATCAAATCACTCTTATATCACTTGTATGAATCCTTTGTATTTTCTTCTATCCATCAAAACTAATATCTCGGTCCCATCAACTTGTGATTCTACTTTAGTGTCACTATTTACTATCATGCTCAGAACACCTTAAAGTAGCATTAGGACTAGAATAGCCATTTCCCATTATAATGTAGTTTTTGTGGAGATTTATACCTATGTAACATATTATTAGGATTTTTAACATTCTTTGGACTGAGCCTCTTATTACTTTATAATTCTTATACAGCCAGTCTTAGGGTTTATGGGAAGTCATGCTTATGTAGCCCTAGGGGCTGAGTTTAGTGATCCTTCTACCTTAGTTGATGATATTATAATTTAGGGACCTTGGTTTTATTCTCATCACTCCCTCCTTATGATTTTTTTTTCCTTAACTATCCTTCAAATAATTGGAAGCTTCTAGTTCAAGCACATGCATGTTTAGGCCTATTTAGGCTTAATAGGTCTATTTAGATTATTAGATTACTTCCCTCAAGGGAAAAATATATATTATTTTGGGAAAACTAAAATGGATTTATGTGATAATGAGAGACTCATTTTCTTATATTTATTCTTACAATTTCACTATCTTGTTGATGACCCTATTTGTAGATATTAATCTTGCATTTTGGTTGTGTGTGGTGACTACGTCTATATGAGCCATAGGTGGAAACAACACCCTTCCTATTAAATCGAATCACTAATTATATGGATACATAATTCAAGGGGAATCCTCCACTATTATATACACTTTTAAACCTCTAATTATACCATGCTTCCCATTGAGTCACCTTGTTTTCTTATGACTAGCTATATAGGCATGTGTGTATCAATTTTAGGTCTATTTAACCTAGTTAGGCCATTAGGTTCTCTTACCAACCTTGGGGTCTCATCACTTGTAAAATTTATCTACCTTATGAACTCTATATCTTATATGTTTCCAACTTCAAACAAGCTCTATTTTTGTGTACATCCTCAACTGATCTGTATAAGCTTGTTTTAGGCATATTTAGGTCTAATAGGATTATATAAATCATTAGGTTATTTATAACCACATAAATTTAAAACCATATAAATGTGACACTAAATTTTATTTAATTAAATATGGTATATTCTTCAATTTTATCTTTTATCTTCATTCTTTTTGTATTATTCAATTCTTTAACCCTCACTCTACTTGTAAGTGATTTTAAGCCTATCAGGACTATGAGTGTGAACATTTTGAGGGATATAATATGTCTAATTACTTCCTTGGATGAATTAAATGTGTTAATGACTATTCACTATTATTTATAAATCCTTAAATATTCCCTCAAATTCTTCATGTTCCCTCTTAACCATCCCATTTTGCAATAACTAGCATTACCTAGAAGGTAGACCCTAGGCCTTCTCAATGAGTAGTTTAAGTTTCTTGACTATCTTGCTTGGGTTTTGAGGACTATTCACCCACATATGATCTCATCATGACACTATGTGGTTACTTATGACTAAGTGCATGTTGGACATATTCATTGATGTATGAAGGTTTGTCATTGATGTCAAATAAAGAATGTACTTTCAAGCATTAATCACAAAGGTGTTGAGTTGAAAAGACTTGTTGCATAGCTCCATGGATTTGTGTGTGTAATTTTAATGACTATTAAAATACAAGAATAGTCAGATGAATGTATTTTCTCACATGGTTATCTTGACATATATGGCTAAGTACATAGGTGGATGTTAACAACATTTGTATATATCACTTTGTGGTCTATGTTCTAAGTCATAAGGATGAGTAGAGAAAATGTTATAAATACATAAGGTTTTTCCTCAGCTAAAAGTCTACTAATTTTCCATACTTAGTCAATTTCTCACCTTTACATTAGTTCAAGGAATTCTTTCAGAGAAAGTGGTTCAGTGAATTCTTTTAGGAAAATGGTTTAGACTTTATCAGATAAAATGTCTATAATAAAGTTTCCAAAATAAATGAGTGAAATTTAGAATTATTTTAGAGAAAGTGGTTCAGTGAATTCTTTCAATATTTATTAGCTAAGTCTTTGTCAAAAAAATTATCCTGAACAAAAGTTCTGAAGGGATCTTTTCAAAATGTCAAAGGGTAAGTGAACTGTTCAAAGTTTTTAAAGGGATATTTTCAAAACTGTTGAAGGGTAAGTGAACCATTCAAAGTTTTTGAATGGTAATTTACAAAATTTCCAAAGGGATCGTTTCAAAAAAATTGAAGGGTAAGCAAACCATTCAAAGTTTTTGAATGGTACTTTATAAAGTTCCAAAGGAATCTTTTCAAAATGTTTAAGGGTAAGTGAACTGTTCAAAGTTTTCAAAGGGATATTTTCAAAAATGTCGAAGGGTAAGTGAACCGTTAAATTTTTTTGAAGGGTACTTTACCAGAGTTCTAAAGGGCATGTGACCCCAAAAAAAATCCCAAAGGGTACTTTTCCGAAGTTCTAAAGGGCATGTGACCCAAAAAAAATCCCAAAGGGTAATTTACCAAAGTTTTGAAGGACATGTGACCCAAACAAAATTTTTGAAAGGTACTTTGCTAAAGCTTTGAAGGGCATGTGATCCAAAAAAAATTTATGAATAGGTCACTTATATAAGTCCTGAAGGACACTTTCATAAGAAGGTCATTGATGAATTCTTTCAAATAGTTTGTCTAAGGTAGGTGGACACTTACAAAGTTCTTGAAAGATATTTAAAAAGAAATATAGGTCACTTGAAAAATTACCAAAGGATAAGTGTGGAGTCTCATAGGGCATTTTCAAACATTTTGAAGGATCAAGGTGAGTTAAGGTTGAGCAAGTATAAATAGATCAAAATAGCAAAATAAATACATGAATGCTAAAGAAAATGAGATGAGTTCAACATACAAAAGGATAACAACATAGTCCATGTAAAGAGAATGCATCTTTAATGATCCAATGATGAATGTAATCCATGATAAAGAAGATCCATTAGAGTGAGTGAATCCAAAGTTTAAAGGTACTTGAAGGTTAATGATATAGTGGTGGACTTAAATTCCACATGTATTATAAGATCTAATGAATTGAAATCATTACAAAGATTTAGGATACAATGAGATGATATAAGGAGCTCAACACTTTAATCAATTTGTTAAGGAAAAACATTTGAAGGAATGAAAAAGTGAGGTAGTTAAAAAAATCTAGTGTGACAGTTGAAGAAAATAAATAATAGTTTTTTGAATAACTGTGAAATAAAATGACTAATCATAGATTCATTCCATTTGTGCAAATGTTGTATAACAAGTGATACGGTTATAATTCGAAGAGGCTTAGAAAAATGAATAAAAATAGTCATTTACTTGGAATGAGAAGAGACAAGAAATGAATGAAAAATGTATAAATTAAATAGACTCATCTAAGCCTTTTTTATGAGATAATAAAATATTAGAGCCATTTGGTGTATTAATTAGAAAAATTAAGACACAAAAAGGAGTTATGCATAGTGTTAATTAGGTATATTTAGACATATAAAAAGGGGGTAGAAAGGGAATTAGGTAGTGTTGAATAGAAGAATCTAGACATAGAAAGAGAGACTATGAAGAATAATACACATACAAGTATTGTGCAGAGCATGACTGGTTGTAAACTAGACTTAAAACAAGGAACATACCCAAACTCTATTGTGAATCTATTTTTCATCAGTGAGGCTGAGTTGGTGCTCAATTAGGGGATTGGTGTCTCCTTAGGGATGTATCCCTTAAATATATGGTCAAATAGATCATTATGAGTTGGTTCTCAGAATAGGGGATGGGTGTCTCCTTAGGATTGGTGTTTTAGAATGTAACCAGTGAGGTTTAATTAGTGTAACAAATTTTTTCAAGCTAGATTATAATAGTAGCTTCTAGAAACATTCTCACCATGGTTTTTCCCTTTGGGTTTCCATTTATAAATCTAGTGTTATGATCTTTGATTTTGTGCATGTGAATCTTTCTTTTATTCTTTAAGTTTGCATTTATTTAAGATTCATTTTAAAAGTTTTAAGGAATTGGTTTTGATATATATTAATCCACCCCCCCCCCCCTCTTAGTAGATAGGCATGTTCAATAATTGGTATTAGAGCTAAGGGTTCTAAAAGAGAAGCTTAATCAAAATAGGTTAATCTTGGATTCTAAACACAAAATGGCTAGTCATGAAGGAACTTCTGCAAATAAGGCACCTTTGCTTGATGGGTCTAACTATGCCTTTTGGTGTATAAGGATGGAAGCGTATTTGACCTATTTATAGTCTGATGTCTGGATGTCCACTAATAATGGATACACACCCCCTACTATTTCTCCTACTGGTCAAGTATTGAAGAAGGCATGTGAAAACAATGCCAAAGCAAAGAATGGTATTCTTTGTGGATTGTCAAACAATTATTTTTACAAAATCATGTACTATAAAAATGCAAAGGACATATGGATCAAATTAAAGAGCATAAATTAAGGATATGAAAAAGTAAAACAATCCAAGCTTCAAATAGATACAAGATAGTTTGAGAGCCTTAAAATGAGTGAGGAAGAAAAGATTACAAACTACCTCCTTAGGGTAGATGAAATTGTAAATGTAATCAGAGGACTTAGAGAGATAATGGAAGAGTCAACCATTGTCAAGAAGGTTTTGAGATCTTTGATGTCAAAGTATGATTCTAAAATCTTTGCAATTAAAGATTCAAGAGATCTGAACAAGCTCATAATAGATTAGTTACATATAACCTTCACTGCATATGAGATGAGGCTAGGAGATGCAAACTCATCCAAGAGAGAAATTTCCTTCAAGGTTTCTAATTAGGTATTAAAATAAGAAGCTCATAATTTTGAATCTAAGGATTTTGATGATGTAGAGGCCAATTTCATCAAAAAATTGAAGAAGGGCTTAGGTAAATATAAAGTCAATTTACCCTTCAAATGCTTTAATTTTGGAAATATAGGTCACTTTTTTGGTAAATGTCCACATAGAAAGAAGGATGACTCTAATTCAGTTGAGAAAAATCAAAAAGAGAAATCCTATTATCCAAAGAAGAATAAAATCTTCTTTAAGAACAAAAAGGGGTTGTATTTAAAAGAAGATAGTGACTTGATGGATGACAACAGTAGCTCAAGTGATGATCATGATAGTGATTTTGTGGCAAAACAAAATGAAGTCATATTCATGACATTTGAGTCAAATTCTTTATGCTAAGATGAAGAGGACTTAGAAGAAGATGAAGGAGAATAAGGAGAAGTAAATCTTGAATGTGAACTCATTTGTGCTTTAAAAGAAATTGAAAATCTTGGAAAAGAAAATTATAAACAAAAGAAGCTTAGTCAAAAGGAGTTTGAGAAATTGATTAAAATAAATGAGGAAATATATCAGATGATAGTGAACTTGAAGGCCCAAGTTGAGGAGCAAAGAGGATAGAGGATGTAGTCAAAACCGACTTGCAAGTGAAGTCCTTAGATTTCTTGAAGATGGAAGAAGAAATCATGGACCTAAGATAAAATATCAAAAAGGCCAAAGAATAAGTTGATAAAGTCATAAAATGGAAAGGAGGATATATCATACTAGATGAATTTATCATCTCACAAAATCCCTCTAATGAAATATTAGGTCTTGAGCATGAGAGGCAAGAGTCTCATGTTGAGAAAAACTAGAAATTTGTATGAAAACTTCAAAGTAGTAGTAGCGTCAGGAATTAGAAAATAAAAAAAATACATTCCTAAAGAGAATAAGAAAAGCAATGACTCTATTCCTACAAAGACCAGGGTTGTTACTACAAAAAGCAACATAATAACAAGGAATGTAAAGAAAATAGATCTCATGATACCTCCTTTATATTCTAAAAAGACAATGATAACCAGGTACTATTCATCATTTTATGGTTATTATTATAACTATAATCATTTTGGCCATAGAATAATTTATTGTAAAATTGTAGCTAAAATAAGGAGAAGCTTCTTAAGTATAAATTCATTTACCCCTCTATTAGATATAGATGTTTTATACTACAACTATAATAATTTTGGGCATATAGCAAATTATTGTAGAATAAAGCCTATTAAATCAAAATATTACAATGTTAAGAAGGTTTTGACTCCTAAAGTAAATAGAGGATCATAAATCAGTTACATAACAAAGGAAATTACAATCAAGAAGCCAAAGGAGATGTTGATAAAGAAGAATCAGTCTATGATTGCTCAAACTGTGCTACATGCTAAAGAGAAAAATCTATAGGTCATAGATAGTGGATGTTCAAAACATATGATTTGTGACAAGATCAAGTTCATCAATTTGAGCATATGTAAAGAAGGGACTTTCAATTTGGGAAACAATATTGTATTCAAAATCAAAACCAAATGAACCTTGCATATTGATGGTAAGTTCCCGACACATGATGTCCTTTGTGTTAAAGGACTAAAATATAATATATTGAGTGTTAGTCATATGTGTGACAATGGCTATAAATTCATATTTTATGTTGAAGGTTATGAACTAAGAAGGTCTAAAAAAACTATTTCACAAGAAAAAATAACTGGGAGTAACATATAATCTAATTGAGGTAAATGGTACAAATTGTCTCATAGGAAAAATTGATGAGAGTTGGTTATGGCACAAAAGGATGGGTCATGTTAACTTTGAAAATTTAGTCAAATTAAGTTATAACAAGTTTGTAAGACACATGCCTAAGATAACCAAGCCTACTGGCAAAATGTGTAGAGAATGTCAGCTTCGTAAATAGACCAACATCTCATTCAAAACTAAAGATAATGCAATTACAAAGTCTCTATAGATAATTCAAACAGATCTTTGTAGACCAACCAAGACAAGAAGTTCTAAAGGAGTGTATTAAGTCATGATGTTTGTAGATGACTACACTATAATGATATGGGTAACCTTATTAAAGGATAAGTCTCAAGCCTTTGAGATATTCAAGATTTTTAGATCCATGGTTAAAAATGAAATAGGTATAAAGATCAAGTGCCTCAGATTTGACAAAGGTGGTGAATTCACTTCAAATGAATTTATAGATTAATGTGAAAAGCATGTAATTAAGAGACACTACTCTATTGCAAGAACTCTATAGAAAAATAGATTTATTGAAAGGAAGAACATGAACATCAAGGAGATCACTATAATAACGTTGAAAGAAGCCAACTTGTCAAATGGTTATTAGAGAGAGGGAGTCCAAAAAATAGTATACATCTTGACTAGATTCCAATTGAGAGTAAATAGTGACAAGACTCCATATGAACAATGGTATGGAAATTTTGCTTTAGTCAAGTATTTCAAAGGGTTTAGAAGCAAATGTTATAATCAAAAGAAGGAGAAAATGCTAGGTAGTTTTGAGTTGAGATGTGATGAGGGAATATTATTTGGTTATTCCACTCATAGAAAAGCTTATTTTTACTACAACAAAAGAATGCATAAGCTAGTGGAAATCATCCATGTTAAAGTTAAAGAGATCCTCAAATAAGAAACTGAACCTATAAAGGAGATAAAAATTGATGAATTAAAAGAAGAAGCTAAGGATGAAATATTAGATAATGAATATGAGATAAATAAGATGAAAAAGGCACCGTTAATGTTTGTTCAAAAGGATCATCTTAAGGAGAAGATCATTGGAAACATGAATGAAGGAGTCTAAATGAGGAGAAGGGCAGTAATGAGAAAATAATAGATAAGTTTTGATTTACTATCTAAAATTAAGCCCAAAAGCTATGTTGAGGCTAGCAAAGATGAGAATTGGTAAAAGGCCATGGATGAGGAACTAAGTCAAATAGAAAAGAACAAAACTTGGTAGCTAGTTCCAAGACTCATAGACAAGAATGTCATAGGCACAATATGGGTATTTAAAAATTAGTTGAATAAAGATGGAGCTATTCTGAGAAACAAAACTAGACTTGTTTGTAAAGGATATGCTCAAGTAGAAGGAATAGACTTTGAGGAGACATTTGCCCCAATGCAAAGATTGGAACCCATCAGAATGTTTTTAGCATTCTCAGTCTTTAATAAGTTTAACATCTATCAAATGGATGTTAATTCAGCTTTCTTGAGTGGAACCTTATAATAATAAGTCTATATTGAACAACCTAAAGGTTTTCAATTGATAGATGAAGAATACTATGTGTGCAAACTAAAGAAAGCACTATATGGTCTAAAACAAGCACCTATAACATGATATTCAAGGTTGGATAAATATTTTCAACAACAAGGATTTATCAAAGGATGTGCAAATAGTAACTTGTATGTTAAGTCTAAAAATGGGCATATGTTGATCATAGTTGTCTATGTTGATGACATCATTTTTGGTGGTAGAAGCAATAATATGTGCAAAGAATTTGAAAATCAAATACAAAAGGAGTTTGAAATGTCCATGCTAGGAGAAAGTTCATTTTTTCTTGGTCTACAGGTTGCACAATCCAAAGAAGGGATATTCATATCCCAGACCAAGTATGTAAAGGAAATGATCAAGAAACTTGGTATGGAGCATAGCAGAACAGTTAGGACTCCTAAGATAAATAAATGTAAATTGAGCAAAGGTGATGAATCTCCTAAAGTGAACCATATAATTTATAGGTCTATAATTGGTAGTTTGTTATATCTCACTACATCAAGATAAAAAATCATGTAGGCTATATGCATGGTTTCTATATTCTAGGTTACACTAAAATAAACACATGTAAATGTATTAAAGATAATCTTTAGATATATCAAAAGCATAGTAGACTATGGCTTATGGTATCCTTCAAGTGATTATTTCACTTTAACAACATACATAGATGCTGATTGGGTAGGAAACACAAATGATAGAAGAAGTACTAGTGGTAGTGCATTCTTCCTTGGTAATAGACTTGTTTCATGGCTAAATAAAAAATAAGAGTTAGTTACACTATCTATAGTAGAAGCAGAATATGTTGCAGTAGTAGCATGTTTCACTCAATTTTTGTGGATGAAGAAGTCACTAAAAGATATTGAAGTGGATTTCAAAGGACCAATTCCCATTTTATGTGAAAATTCAAGTGCTATAAATATATCCAAGAATTTGATGATGCACTCCAAAATAAAGCACATATCAATCATGTATCACTTTCTAAGAGAGAATGTTGGTGATCAAGAGGTCACAATGGAATATGTTTCAACAAAAGATCAAATTATAGACATATTCACTAAACCTTTACCTAAGGACCAATTTGAAAATTTGAGATAGTGGTTGGGAGTGTTAGCTCCTACACCAAATCCCTAGTTCCTAGTGATTAGGCATATCTCCAAGGGGAGAATAATAGGAACATAACTAAATCCTGGATGAAGAAGAGTTTAGGAAATTGTTTCATGGCCTAAAGGGGGAATTCTCATAAATTATTCTTAACTTACATGTATGAGGATCAAAACAATGTCATACCTAAAGAAGTGTAATTCAAGTGGAGCTTTTTTGAATTTGTGGTAGAGATGATTTGTCATTTATGTCAAAGGGGGAGAAAATAACAAGACACAGGTGCAAAATAGAGATTGTGCCACTTTTTAGAGGATGTTTTTTTCATAAATGACAAAGGGGGAGATTGTTGGACATATTCATTAATGTATGAAGGTTTGTCATTGATGTCAAATGAATAATGTACTTTCAAGCATTAAAGACAAAGATGATGAGTTAAACAAAATTATTTTAGAGCTCCATCGAGTTATGTGTGTACTTTGAATGACTATGAAAATACAAGAATAGTCAGATGAATGTCTTTGCTCACATGGTTATATTGATAAATATAGCTAAGTACATAGGTGGATGTTAACAAAATTTACATATATCTATTTGTGGTCTATGTTCTAAGGCATAAGGATGAGTAGAGAAAATGTTACAGATGCATAAGGTTGTTCCTTAGCTAAAAGTCTAGTAAGTTTCCATACTTAGTCAATTTTGCACCTTTGCATTTGTCTGGGGAATTCTTTCAGAGAAAGTGGTTCGATGAATTCTTTTGGGAAAATGGTTTAGTATTTGTTAGATAAAATGTTCATAAAAAAGTTTTTGAAGGAAATGAGTGCAATTTGGAATTCTTTTAGAGAAAGTGGTTTATTTAATTATTTTGAAAAAATGGCTATCTTTGTTAAAAACATTGTCCTGAATAAAAGTTCTAAAGGGATATTTTCAAAATTTTGAAGGGTAAGTGAACCATTCAAAGTTCTCAAAGGGATATTTTAAAAAATACCGAAGGGTAAGTGAAACATTCAAATTTTTTGAAGGGTAATATACAAAAAATTTGAAGGGACCTTTTCAAAATGTTGAAGGGTAAGTAAACTATTCAAAGTTTCTGAAGTGATCTTTTCGAAAATGCCGAAGGGTAAGTAAACCGTTCGATGTTTTTGAAGGTTTATTTGCCAAATTTTTGAAGGGATTATGACATAAAAAAAATATTTAAGGGTACTTTTCCAAAGTTATGAAGGGCATGTGACCCAAACAAAAATCCCAAAGGGTACTTTGCCAAAGTTCTAAAGGGCATGTGACCCAGACAAAAAAATTTAAAGGTACTTTGCTAAAGCTTCAAAGGGCATGTGTTCCAAATAAAAGTTTTGAATAGGTCACTTATAGAAGTCCTGAAGGACACTTCTGGAAGAAGGGCATTGATGAATTCTTTTAGATAATTTTTCTAATGTAGGTGGACACTTACAAAGCTCCTGAAGGATACTTTCAGATGGAGAGGACACTTACAAAGTTCCTAAAGGATAATTTTAGATGGAATGGACTCTTAAAAAGTTTTTGAATGATATTTTAGAATAAATATAGGTCACTTGCAATGTTACCAAATGATAAGTGTTGAGCCTCATAGGGAATTTTCAAAAGTGTCAAAGGATTAAGGTGAGTTAAAGGTCGAGCAAGTCTTAAGAGATCAAAGGAGCAAAATCAATACATGAATGCTGAATAAAATGAGATTAGGTCAAAATACCGAAGGATAATAACCTATCTAATGTAAATATCATGCATTTTGAATGATCTAACAATGCATGAAAGCCAATACTGAGAAGATCTAATAGAATGAGTGAATCCAAAGTTTAAAGGTACTTGAAGGTTAATGGCATAATGGCAGAGTTAAAGTCCAAGCATGTCTTACAATATCTAATGAAGTAAAATCATTCCAAATATTCAATATTTAGGGAGATAATATAAGGAACTCAACACTTAACCAATGTGTTAACTAAGGAAAAACACTTGAAGGATAAAAAGAGTGAGGTAGTTACAAAAATCAAGCATGATGGTTAAAGAAAATCAATAATTAATTTTTTTAATAACTATGAAATAAAATGACTAATCATAGATTCATTCCAATTGTGTGAATGTTGTATATGAAGTGACAAGGGTAAAATTCAAAGAGACTTAGAGAATGGAATAAAAATATTCATTTGCTTGGAATGAGAAGAAACAATAAATAAATGCAAAATATATAAAGTAAAGAGACTCATCTAAGTTTATTTTTGATGAGATAATAAAATATGAGAGCCATATAGTGTATTAATTAGAAAAAATGATACACAAAAATGAGTTATGTAGAGTGTCAATTAGGTATATTGAGACATATAAAAATGCGGTAGAAAGGGAATTAGGTAGTGTGTTGAATAGAAGAATCCAAAAATAGAAAGAGAGACTACAACAAAGAATACACATACAAGTATTATGCAGAGCATGAGTGGTTACATACCAAAAATTCAATAAGGAACATACCTAGATTCTATTTTGAATCTATTTTTCATTAGATGAAGTTGTAGCTTCACAAATCTATTTGGTTGGTGCCATCAGTGATGGTAAGTTAGTGCTCAATTAGGGGATTGGTGTCTCCTTAGGGTTGTATCCCTTAAATATATTATAAGTGAGGTCATTACAAGTTGGTGCTTAGAATAAGGTATGTTTGGTTCCTTAGGATTGGTGTTATAAAATGTAATTAGTGAGGTTCAGTCAATGTAACAAATTTTTGTGAGGGTGGATTAGAATAATAGCTTCTAGAAACATTCTCAATATGTTTTTTCCTTTGGGTTTTCATGTATTAATCTGGTGTTATGATCTTTTATTTTGTGCATGTGAATCATTATTTTGTTATTTAAGTTTGCATTTATTTAAGATTTATTTTAAAATATTTAAGGAACTAGTTTTGAGATCTATTGGTTCACCCCCCCTCAATAGATAGTTGTGTTTAACAGTGCATACTTGGAGACATAAAATAGGTATTTTCAAACCTTTACACAATGTGAAATGGGATTTTTTAAGTCACTAATGTCCACATATAGGTCTATAGACCTGTGTGTGGATAAAACATTCTTAAACCTTCCCAATAATAGATCCTAGGTCTTATCCTCTTCATCTGCATCCTTAATACACTAAAAAAATACATGGATTTTAGGTGAATATATCAATCATATTATATAGAGATGGAATCCTTAAAGATGACCATAGGGTCCCTATGTAATACTCAAACCTCTATATTCTGCTTATCTGTTGTATTTTCGGTCAAGATTCTAGGTCAACATCATGATTATGGAGGTTTTGGCTCATGAAGGTATTAAAGGATAGATAAAAAATATCAAGAGGATGTGTGGAATTTATTGAAGCCTCACCAATATACCTCTAATTATGGGGGCCCTTAAGGCATCAAAAAACCATAGTTGTCACCTTCTAAACTACTTTTAATGATGATTTCTTGCCTGCCTAGGCGCAAATGTGTGAGATGAGGTTGGATAATGGTGTGGGAAGGTGGTGTAAACTCTTGAAAATATCTATAACTTTCTATTTTTTTCACCATGCTCAAGAAAGGATAAAATGTAGAAAACTAGTGCCCTACCTTATTAGTGATTGTTCACAAAGGAAGGAGATTTAATCCAATAAAAAATTCCAAAAAATGGAAGATATATAGAGTCCCTTCCTCTAACCAAAATTTTATATATTCATATTAATTCTCATGTATGATCTATATTTTAGTTTATAAAAAGTTTCCAAGTTGTGATGAAACCAATTGCACAACGTAGAGCTTGTCGAGAGCTTTCTAGCACTTTTCATGGTTTTCAAAATGGACACCATATGCAAAAGATATGGTCCACTAAAGTTATAATACGACATGTAAAAAATGTGGTGTCAAAAGATGACATAGCACAATGTGGGCATGCCAAGTGGTCTAATCAAGTGGTGACACATGGTAGTCAATGGGTGTCCAAAAATTTAGGGTTTGGTCAATTTTTATCTTTTACAACATGTACAGATTGGAAAATGCATTCTATTTGAATTGTATGTTCTAAATAGGTCTGTAATAGCTTGGTAATATTTTAAACTTACCAAGTAAACCCCATTATGTCACATGGAGAAAAAACAATTGCCATGCCACCTATAATTACCTTATTGAGTCAATATTGAGATAATGCTAAGTTTGGAGACCATGAGAAATTCCACCTCAAATGCCGAGTCATAGACCTTGAGATTAGAAACATTTACCACATCCTAAGCCAAGGTAAATGCTGATTAGCATTTATTCCAAGTTGGTAATTGAACCAACATACCATGATATGTTTGGCACACTAATCAACAAACCATGTTGAGACTGGCACTTTAAGCCCACCAAAAGGGGCGTCGACAATGTAGAAGGATGTTGCCAACCTATTAAAAAGACAACAAGCCATTTGAAATTACAAATGTGGGATAAATGATAAGTAAAGCACCCAAAAGAAGGGATAAGACTTTAAATCATGACCCTCTCACTAAAATGGATAATCATTGACTACTTGAGCCATGGGTTTGCAAGTGGTTTATAAGGAGTGAACTTGTATTTGAATTTAAGCTTCACAGGACTGTGTTTTTTTATGAAGAGGCCGAGAGCTACATGGAAGCTTGGAGATACCTACCAAATGGAATTTTCTCCAATATCTAACCTTGTACATAGTAAGTAAGCCTTTTTAATTATGTTTTTTAATTAAAAATAAAATGTTATTATTATTTGGATAGACCAATAATTTGAGTGAAGGGACCAAAACAATTTTGGAAGGGGATTGAAGATTGAGGAAGAATTTTCATGTGACCGAGCTTAAGTATATCAGTGAGGTGAAGTTCTTGGATAGAGATCAGACCTGAGGGAATTTGTGTAATGTTTTCAATAAAATTTTAAGCCATTTGTTGTGCAAATTTAATATAAATGGTCCTCATTATTAGGTGGACCTGGAGATGTAGGCAAGATATGCTGAACTTTGTTATTAATGTCGGATGGTAAAATTGTCTTTATTTGCATGTTTTAAATTATTTTTTTTAATTTTTTTAATCAAGAACACATGCTATTTTGTAAAAATCAACAATTTATGACATTTGATTAAAAAAAATTGGTTTAATTGGTGAATGGATGTGAAAATTTTGGTGATGTTTCCAATCCAATTCGATAACTGAGAACACTTTTGCCAAAAAAATTACAAGTTATTTTGTGTATTTTTGAGAACTTGTTAAGTTTATAAAATTCAAAATCCTTAGTTTTTAAAATTCACTTTGAGTTTATCAGTTTAGTTTACAAATCAAATTGGTATCAGACCAATTAGAAAGTAGGGATAGCTTATGATTGTGTGATTTGATAGTTGCTTTTAGTTTATTAGTTATCAGTATCACTTGATTAGATTGTAGTGTGTAGTTATGGAATCAATGTGTTTTCAAGAAACCATGGGTAAGTTGTCACATAAATCCAAGATGTAAGAGCTTGAAGCCATCAACACTTAGATCTAGGATGAGAATGCTTTATTGAGAGCTTGATTATACTCCTTGGATAAGGAGATTGCAAGTTTGAAATTAGAGCTTGAATCTATGGATGAGCTCTTGATCAAATTGTAGAATGGTGAACCAAATAAGGCCATACCTTTTACTTTAGATGTAGAGACTATGACTGAGTGCATTGTAAGTTATTCACCAAGTAATTCATCTTCTTCTTTCCATTCAGATTCAAATTCAAGTAATGATGCTTTTGGTAGTTTTGAACAACACACTAAGGGTATAGGATCCAAATTGTTGAGTAAATTGGGCTTTAATGGAAGAGGTCTTAGTTGATATGACCAAGGAATTACTAACCCAATACAAGTAGAGCATATATATCTTCATGTAGGTTTGGGTTACACTAGTGAGTAGGTGGAAATTGGAGAAACTTCATCCACGGCTAAAGGAAGACAAGCTTCTGATAGCAAAGGACCAAAGCCACTTCTAGAGCATGTGTAGTGTAAGAGGACATGTAGAATAGGTATTGAGATTCCACCTCCTAGTTCCTATGCTAGAGTTAGCACTAAATCTTTTGATCCAATTTTTATGTTTAAGAAATTTAGATTTAACATTCAGAAGATGATACAATCATTCCCTTGCACTTTTTGTGGGATGCATAACCATAGTGTTGCATTTTTCTAGAAGAGACATGCTTTGATTAAGCATATTGCAAGTGTTAATAACCATTCTCATCAAGGAAAAGTGAGATGATGTAAAAAGGAGACCTCACCTAAGAAGGTTTTATGCACTCATTACCATATGAGTGGACATCAGATTGCTCATTATTTTAAACTTCAATCATCTTCTCATTCTAAACATGGTAAAACTAAGATGATTTATCAACTTATTAATAAGGTCAATGAATTTAAATAAGTCCATAATGATGTTAAGGAATCCACTAAGGAAATAAAGTTAACTAGGTAGAAAATTTGATTAAGTGGATTAATAATGCATTTATTTTTCAAAGCATTGTTAAGAATTCTATTAAGGGAAAGAAAAAAATTTGATGATGCATTAGTAGATTTTGTGAGAACACTTTGAGATAGGTTTATCATTAAAATTATTTCAATTCTCACCTTATTTTTAACAGCTCTATGTTTTGGAACTCCTATTTATGCTAAGTGAGTTGTCTGTAGGACTTGAACTCATTTGATCAGTTGGAGATAATAGTAGAATGCATGTTGTGGATTGAGTTAATTCCCTTACAACACTTGTCTCCTATTAAATTGTTATTTTGAGAATGTATCTATTTTTGTCACATGGATGTATAGATGCATTGTAAGACCCTATGGGCATGTTTGGATGTTAGGCAATATACACTTTGTGTTGTTTGCATTTGCTTAGAATATAAGACCCATACTAAGGCATTGTATTGCAACATGTCCATAACTTTATTGTATGTTTTCAGCATTAAAAAACTTGTTTTGTAGTTACATTGGGAATTTTTTCAATTTATTGACAGTTCACCACTTTACAAGATGTGACATGGGTAGACAATTTTGGTATGTTATGATCAGTTTATTGGCAATTTCAAATTCTTTAACTCATGCCATGTGTAGGAATTTTCACTTCAATTTTGAATAATTTATTTTTATAATGTTTATCTCTTGTTATGATTGGGTTTTGTTTGATGTGATGTAGTAGATCAATTATCAGTTTCAAGAGATAGTAGACTTTGAGAAACCAAAAGCCTCTTTTGTAGGGAGGTGTGATCTGGATTTTAGTTCAAAAAAAGTTTCCAAGTTGTGATGAAACCAATTTCACAATGTAGAGCTCATTGAGAGCTTTCTGGTGCTTTTCGTGGTTTGCAAAATAGACACCATATGCAAAAGATATGATCCACTGAAGTTCTGATGTGACAGGGAAAAAATGTGGTGTCGCAAGATGACGTGGCATAATGTGGACATACCAAGTGGTCCAATTAGGCAGAGTCACATGGAAATCAATGGGTGTCCAGAAATTTGGGGTTTGGTTGATTTTTGTCTTTGACAACATGTATGGATTAGGCAATGCATTGTATTTGAATTGTATGTTTTAAATAGCTCTGTAATAGCTTGGTAATATTTTAAACTTACCAAGCAAACCAAATTATACCACATGGAGAACCAAAAATTTCCATGCCACCTCCCATTACCTTACTGAGTCAAGATCGAGATAATGCTAAGTTTGGATACCATGAGAAATTCTACCTCAAATGCCGATTCATAGACCTCGAGATTAGAAACATTTACCACATCTTAAGCCAAGGGAAATGTTGATTAGCATCTATGTCAAGTTGGTAATTAAACCAATGTACCATGCTATGTTTGGTGCACTAATCAACAAACCATGCTAATATTGGCACCTTGAGCCCACCAAAAGGGGCATCAACAATGTAGAAGGATGTTGCCAACCTATTAAAAAGATAGCAAGCTGTTTAAACTTGCAAATGTGGGATAAATGATAAGAAAAGCACCCAAAAAGAAGGGATAAGACTTGAAATTGTGACCCGCTCACTAAAAGGGATAAGCCTTGACCACTTGAGCCATGAGTTTGCAAGTGGTTTATAAGGAGTGAACTTGTATTTGAATTTATTATTCACATGACTGTGGTTTTTTATGAAGAGGCTAAGAGCTAGATGGAATCTTGGAGATAGCTACCAAATGGAATTTTATCCAACATCTAACCTTCTACATAGTAAGTAAGACTTTTTAATTATGTTTTGTAATTAAAAATAGAATTTTATTTTATTATTTAGATAGATTAATAGTTTGAGTGAAGGGACCAAAATAATTTTGGAAGGGGATTGAAGACTGAGGAAGAATTTTCATGTGATCGAGCTTGAGTATATCAGCAAGGTGAAGTTCTTGGATAGATATTAGACCTAAGGGAATTTGTGCAACATTTTCAAGAAATTTTTAAGCTATTTATTGCACAAATTTAATAGAAATGGTCCTCACTATTGGGTGGACCTAGAGATGTAGGCAAGATATGCCAAACTCTGTTATCAATGTTAGATGGTAAAATTGTCTTTATTTGCATGTTTTAAATTCTTTTTTATGATTTTTTAAATCAAGAACATATGCTATTTTTTAAAAATCAAAAATTTATGACATTTGATTAAAAACAAAAATTGGTTTAATTGGTAAATGGAAATGAAAAGTCTAGTGATGTTTCTAATCCAATTCGATAACCAAGAACACTTTTGCCAAACAATTTGCAAGTTCTTTTAAGTATTTTTGAGAGTTTTTTAAGTTAGATAAATTCATAATCCATAGTTTTTAAACTTCACTTTGAGTTTATCAGTGTAGTTAATGGATCAATGTTTGTACCATCTACAAACCTAAAGGGTTGTCCTGGGCTGCAAAGAAACTTGATGGAGTAAAAGGGTCAGTTGTGACCTTGTTTTGAATACTTTTTCCATGAAACTTATCTGATACATATGACATGACCCCAAATTCAACCTATGATACCCCTCTATATGTACTAACTATACAAGTCCATACAACCTATAGAAAACATTAGAAAATACCTCTTTTCCTACATTTTCTCCATGTTTTGACATTGAACCACCATTTAAGGGAAGATGGAGGGAAAACATGACTTAATTAACATTTGAAACTTGTGTTATAATTTTGGGGAAGATGAAGAGGCATATTTTGGCATTTTTGGGGCCTATTTGGCTAGTGGGAAGTGAATGTAAGCCTTAAAATGGACCTTTTATGACATGAAACACCCAGTTATGACCATATCATGACAAAGGGACCTATTTCAAGACTTTAATAATTCAATTCTTATCAAAAAACTTTCCCATTTCAAATTTTCTCAATGCAAATAGACTTATAATGGTGATTTTAGGATCATTTGATGACTTTAGGGGTGTTATGTAGGCTTGAAACTACTTGAATTAATAAACCATGAACACTGACATTAAACACAATAATAAGCCTTCATATTATGACCTTTTACAAGGATTGAAACCATTACATCCTTAAAAAAAAAGGTCTATCTTCAATTAATGGCATACAATAGGCCTAAAACTATAAAGATCAATAACCTCATTTTCTCCAAATTACTTTAATATTTTTTAAATAACCTTAATCTTTACAAACACTAATTAGACCATACTTCTAGACCTCTAAAGCATTTTTAAATCTTTCACTTACAACACAACATCATGGGGACTTAGTACACATCACCAATAGACCTAGGATAGCCATAACACATGAGTTCACAAGCATATTTTATGACACACCATGAAACTCTTAACAAGATTAAAATACCTTCAAAAAACATTCATATGACCATGACCAGTTTTAGACACCAAAGACAAACCTAGAGGGATTATCATGAAAGTTTTTTATTATAGGAGTTGACATTTGGCCTATGAGACCAATGTCAATAGTAATATAACCAAGTATTTATACATTCAACACCTATTAATTTATCCATTATCTATCTATCAAATTAAACAAAAAAAAATTAGAGATACTTGCCTTTGGGATAACCTGTCAAGTCTCAATATTTCTCTTGGACAATGGTGTTTTGAAAGAGGTTGTTGTGAATTTTTAAGGATCATAGTCTATAAATCATCTCTAGTCTAAAATAATCCATATTATATTTAAATCATATTTTTATTTATATAAATGGATAATTCCTAATTCTTCAAGAATTTTAGCAAATAAGGTCGGCCAACACGACTCAATTTTAAGGAAAAGTTACCATTATGCCTTAAACTAGATCAGCCTAGCTAACTTAGATCTATAAAATGCAATTTAAATTTTATAATAGTCTTAATGTGGCTTATTTATATAGAAAATTTTTCTTAGTTAGGGGCTATTTTAAATGATAATTAATTAAGGAAATGGGAAAACGTGGTTTGTTTACTTGGGAAGTTGGATACGAAGGAT